>OX465108.1:12305719-12528219 GCA_949987565.1 Luidia sarsii | reverse complement strand
GAAATCTGTCAGAGATGACCTTGCCAATCAGTGGCCGTATGACTTCTTCGTGAAACCAACTGCAATGTACAATAATGAGCTGTGAGATTGGATATTTACAGGGTTCTCAATGATTAACTCTTTGGCCGACTGTACGGCCAGAACAACGGAGACGCTTCACGTCGATTTGTAAGATGGAATCACAAAAACAATCCTGTCTATTCGACTCCACAGCAGTTTGTCTATTAAACCAATACAATTTGTAGAGGGTGACGTTTCTCAAGAGACGAAAAGGCAGAATGCCTTTGAGATGGTTCTTGCTGGGCCCGGGATCAAAACGCCAGACCCTCGATTTTGTTTTTAGATTTTAATTTTAATTAAAGTCAGTGACCAGATTTTTAAAATCTGTTGTGTACAACTTTGAAAAGAATTCAGTGCACACTGTATTTTTTTTCGTTCAGACTTTATCCCCAAAGCCCTCGGTGAGCCCGACAAGTTTGACGGACGGGAGGCTCTGCTGTCTCCTGTCCTTGAACACGTAGGCGATCTGGGCGTACTTGGTCCGCTCCACGGACACGCTGCCGGCGCGCCCCTTGCCCGAGTCCCCCGGGGAGAAGGGCGTGGACGGCCGCTCCCCGATGCTGGGCAGGTCCAGCTTGGCGTAGGAGAGCGACTTGGTGCCGGGGTTCAGCCGCTTGGGCGACCGCAGCTGGCCCCTGGACGCGGGACTGGAGGCAAGGGCGGGAGGGCCGGCGAACTCGCAGTTGACGTACGAGGGCGGCGTGGAGCTGCCGGACCCCTCATCCCTGTTGGAGGACGACGGCAGGGCGGGCAGGTTGACGTAGTCGTGGTGGTCCGCGACAGGCGCCGGCTCCCCGCCGTTGAAGCGCCGACTGGCCAGGTCCGGCATGGACGAGGTGTAGTCGCGGTCTACCGCAGAGGGCGCCCTCCGGTTCCCGTGGCCGCTCGGAGAGCCTGGGGAGGACAGCAGGGGGGTCCCGCTGTCATTGAAGAGCGACAGCGACGGAGGCTTCTTGCGGACGGGAGGGCCCAACGGAAGCACGTCGTACGAGCCGCTCTGAGAATTCAAACTACACGTGGCTCGTTTCGGAGAGGGGAATGTTGGCGATCTTTCTCTCCCAATCGTGGCCTCTTCGCGATCGGCGTTGCGTGCCTGAAGGCAGTCGGCACTTCCCTTGGATGAGACGGTACCGTTCGGGAGCGCCCCGTTCGGCTTCTTGAAGGTGAGTACAGGACTCTTGACCTCGAACGAGACGGGGCTGCGCCTGTCGCCGCCGACGGAGGAGGACGACGCCTTGGAGTCCCTCCGCCAGGCGGCGGCGACCACCCGGTCCCTGCCGGCGCCGAAGTCCAGTCGACCCCGCCGCTTGCGAGCCAGATTGCAGCAGAGGCTGACTGCGAAGATCAGGGCCAGCGTGAAGACTGCGCCCACGCAGAAGGCCCCGAGGACACAGGCCGCGAACTCGGCCGGGCTAATGCCGACCTCCTCGGGCGCCTGGGTGGCGGCGGAGGACGCGGTCTCGGTGCGGCCATCGGGGACTGCTCCGCCTGGTCCGGGCCCGCCGCTGGTGGCGCCGCCCAGCGGGTAGGGGAACACCGACAGCACGAGCTGGAGGGACAGGGACGCCGAGCTCGGGGCCGTGAACTCGTCCACCATCTCGCACGAGACCACGGCCCTGCTGTCGCGGGACGTCACGTTGGGGAGGGTCAGGGAGGCGCCGTCGGCGCTCAGCAGGGCGCCCTCTCGGCCGTCCTCGATGGAGTCCCCGTTGTAGTACCACCGGTAGCGGGGTCCGTCGCTCGCAGTGACCGGCGCCGCTGCATCCTGAGTCGCACAGGTGAACGTGGCGGTGTCACCCAGATGAACCAGTCCGTTGTCGATGTGGTGGACGCGCAGCAAAGGGGCCCGGCGGTACGGGACGACGGTGCAGCGCTTGGGCTCCAGCAGAGCGCCACTGGTGGCCTCGCAGGTGAACTCCACCCCGCTGTCCTCCTCTCGGATGAGCCGCTGGTGGTAGACCCAGAGCCCGTCGTGGGCCACGGCGCTCTCCAGGGGCACGCCGTCCCGGTACCAGGCCAGGTCGGCCGGCGGGCTCCCGCCGTACGAGAGGCAGCTCAGGTTGGCAAGCATGCCGGGCAGGAGCGGCACCATTCCCGCGACGCCAGCGGCGGCACCGCCGGCCGACTGGACCGAGCAGGCCGGGAACTCCCGGCCGGGCGGCGTCAGGACCTCCACGGTCACCGTCCGCACCGTGATCCACTCGTCGCCGTCCGTGTAGTATCCGCACAGGTAGTCCCCCGCGTCCTCGGCTCTCACGTCCGCTATGCGGAGGTTGTACTTGCCCCGCCTCGCCGAGCCGGTCACGGAGAGACGCGGCTGCAGCGACGGAGCGAACTCGGCCAGCTCCGGCAACAGGTCCAGGTCGCTGCTCAGGTACTCGTAGAGGGCGTTCGAGTACCAGAACACGGCCGACGTCCTCGGCGACTCGGGGCTGATGTTGCATGTCAGCGTCGTCTCTTGGTGTTCCAGCACCACGACGGCCCGACAGCATTGGCCGGCGACGACGACCAGAGCCACGGCAGCGGCGATGATCACGGAGACGCTCCAGCGTGAGCCTCCCATGATCGCCCCAGTCTGAAGGATCCCCGTCTCTACTTCAGTAGACTACCACTTGTAGATCCCCAAACCAAACTGTCAAACCAAGAAGACAGCCACCGCAGGAATAACAAAAAAAGTACAACCGTGAGAAACACGACGATGTAACAATTGTTCACTGTGTTTCACCAGCGATGACTCAGTATGTGTCCACGGTTCTACAAAACAGGCTGCGTGTAGGCACCTAGGTATCAATGTTGAAGGAGTGTCTCGTCCCAGCGTGACACGCCGGTTCGATGTGACCCAGAGCAGGTAACATGACCCAGATGCTGAATGCTTGACGCTGTTACCTAGGAGAGTGGCAGGCCAGCACTTTCGGTTTACGAGAGGGGAAACACACAGGACACACCACCGAACTATAGTACAATGCACATGTGTATACAGTATACAGTATAACTCACCAATGATCAGGTGTCGACCCCGATCCTACACCGCCGGAAACCCCGTGCGACCGGGCCAAGATTTAACTTTGCTCACAAATTGCCGCAGTTCCATACAGGCACACGTCCGTCCGTGTATTTGGTTACTAACTGTGAAGGCCAACGATTTCGGTGCCGCGAAGTGGAAGTCCTGCGTGGGAAAAGAAAAGCGGTGGAGAGAGAACAACAATAAGGAGGCGGGTGAGACAGAATGAGTCACTGGTCCGCGCGGCAGTTGATCCCCTCAAGTCAGTGTATGGGGCAACGCGACATCCCCGTGTGTCTCGAAATAGTAGGTCCAAGCAAGCAACAGGTCGGAGTGCCACTCGTTGGTAAAACTTGCTTGGTATGTGCACCGAGAGGATGGTATGTGGGCGTGTTGACGGTGCCTGCCTCAGCCACCACACAGCACTGTGATCTTTTGTGTGTGTCAAGCATTGCCTGATGTCCAAAACAATCCTTTTACGATCGCACGGCAGCTTCAGTGTAACGCCTGGCCGACGACCGCCTGAGGATCGGAATCGCCACAGAAAAAAAACCCCTGAAAATAAATAAGAACAAAAGCTGTTTATGAAGCCACCCCATGCTAGTCTTCACTAGAGCAGAGAGTATCGCTGTGGTATATTACTAGGGCGTCACGTATGGGCTTTCGCACAAAGCACTGTTTTGCCACGACCGTGCGAAGATTCGGGGAACAGTGCCAGCGAAGATCCCGGCTCTATTGGTGAATAATCAAGCAACCGTGGCAAGGTTTTGCACCGAATGGAAGTTAGGGGGGGGGGGGTATTGTCATCCTTTAAAAAGAACCCTGAACAAAGATACAGTATTTCCGATTTCAGGTTGCTGCACTGCGGGGCCGGGGGGGGGGTTTAGATGGGAATATGAGAAAGGGAAGGATACACCTTAAAAGCACTTTTGTGACTCTATTATTATATCGCCTGAGTAAGAATTTTGCGAGTGGGTGGGCCAGTGAATGCACACCATGCAAATGTCAAACCATAATGCTCGGCAAGTGACTTACCCATGATTGAACTAATTGTTTTTACCGCAGAAATATATCCAAAAATGTTGCAATAACTGCTTCCTGACTAAAATTGATCAAAAGGCAAATATCAAAATTTGGAGGGACTGGCGTTTCGCTCGTAGCAGGACCTTTCTCAAAGGCTGTTTTCAGTACCACAGTTAGTGATTATTAAAATAAACAACCACCACAAACTATTTTTTTTTTCAATTACTCACCCGTGCCAGGAGGTACGGCAGACGCTTCCCACTACCATGGAGCTACAACTTTAAGTTTCACTGGGAAACGGATTCGTGCATGACGAGTGGCAGCCTCCGTCATTCGACCCCCGATCGTAGGCTGCGCGTGGACTAGGAATACCGACTAGTCCGGTGGACATTATTTTCAGCGAGATATCGGGAGTGAGTGACGTACGGTGTGCCCCCATACAATCACAATTACACCGAATTCGGAGAATCGTATTACCGCGCAGATCCCCTGCGTAGAAATTGATATCACATAATAACAGCGTCGCAATAACACAAACCCTCACAGCGGAGATCATAATTTTATCATTATTATTCGGTCTGACCGCCCCCGCGTCACAAAACTTCAATTGGCCCAGAATTTGGGACGACGTCATCGTTTGCTATTGTCGCGCACAACTCATGATCATCGCCCAAACTTGGCTGGTATGTGACCCCTGTAACCCGCCGTGCTGTTTATACTGGTTGTTATGATGGGGGGGGGGGGGGGGGGCTCGCACTCGACCCGGGTAGGTATTCGTAGACTGCATGGCCGTGGCCATCGGGCACACTGAGGCACACTAGTTTACGACGGGTTCAGTTTAGTGCTAGCCACATTAGTGTACTACATTTTGATAAATTAGAATGTTTATTATTTTGGATTTGTTCACTTTCCTCCTTGTGTAAAATACTTAAGAAAAATGTTCAACCTGCTTACTGACTGAAATAGCCAAAAATGCAAATCCCAAAATTGTAGAGGGGCCTACGGACGTTTCGATCCTGCCTTTAGTTTTGAAATGAAGGTGCTGCTACGATCAAAGCGATCCTTATTTTGTGTACCCCCTTTACCTCTCTTTGATCTCAAAGGGTAGCACAATTTTTATCTATAAACCATAAAGCTTATTCGTATACAGAATACTACAAGAACTTGAAATCGCATGACACCATTATTACCTGACCAGTTTGAGCGATTTCGTATTTTTGAGCGACTTTTTGTTGCCAAGTCCGCATGAAATGGTTCGTCCGCCCTAGCTCCCCCCCAAAAAAAATCGAGCGCCCTCTTGATTTCATTCGTATTCTAGTGCCTCCCCTCTGTTCTGTCCTTGTCATTCTGCCTTTGAGAAAGGTCCTGATATTAGGTCACACCAAAACGACAGACCCTCTATAAATCCCATTGATTCAGGATAAATAGGTTTGCGGAGACACCATGTAAATTCTCTTTTGTGAGTAAGTGTGGTTCTGAAAAGAACCGGAGGAACTCGACGTTTCGAACAGTATACTCTGCTCGTCTTCAGAAGAATGCTGGATTCCAACTGGGAGTGTGGCTTATGTAGCGTGGACAGGGATCCTGGTGAGGGATTAGCTCAGTGAAGGGTGAAGGCGGAGACTGTAAAGGCGGGAACAAGGGATGCTGCATTAATTAAGTAATAAAACCAGTACTCATGTTACCACAGCCCAACCCTGAAAGTGTTTCCTCGCTTGAGAACTTTCCATTGGGTTTTACCTGGAAAGGGGGGGGGGGGTTCCAGTGTTTACACATTGGTCTGAACATGGTCTGAATTATCTCGCACTGAAATTTAGTAGTTAATAAAACAAAACATTTGTTTTTTAAGCCACGTTTCCACTGGACTAAAATTTAACCGAGACGATGGTTAAATTTCTCGCGACCGACTCAAAAGTCCAAGTGGGAACGTTGACCGTCGTTCCCACTTGGACTTTTGAGTCGGTCACGCGTTTAACCGAGTGGTGCGTTTCCACTGGACTAATCGGCTCGGTTAAACTTACCTGGTCACTTTCACTGGGCAGAGGTTGGCCGGTAAAAGTAACCATTCGGCTCGGTTAAATTAACCGAGAGGAAATTTTACTGGGCCGTTTCCACTTTCCACTGGACTTAAAATGGGAAAAGTTACCATAGCCTCCGTTATTTTGACCAAAATAAGTCCAGTGGAAACGTGGCAAAAGTTGCAAAAGTTGCCAAATGATGACAGACTATAGAATAACCCATACTGTCAATAAACAAATTTCAACACGTTGCAGGACCTGAACCTGCATTGCTGGTGAGAATCTTTCCCAAACACAGGACATGACCTTGAGCAGGACAGGACACAAAGCAGGACCTTTCTCAAAAGGCAGAGTGACAAGGACAGAATGTTAAAGTTTTAAAATTAAATAAAAAAATAACCAAAAATATGCAATTCTCACTAATATGGAGCATCTGAGGCAAGTTTCGACATCCTGCTAGGATTTGTAAGATTCTAATTCTTATAACTACAAAAGTATCTTCCTGTAAAATGATAAATGTCAAACAACGGTGACGACATTTTTAGATTTCTGATATTTTTGCAAATGTGCAAAAGTAAAAAAGTCCATCCACATTCACTTTATGAGACCCTGCATGTGATTTTTGCTCAATTGTAAACATTTTCAGTTTTCTGGACTTTTTTCATTCATAACTCCAAAAACAAATTATGACAAAATGCGGCAACAATTAAAATGTATAGCTTTTTAATGTAATATCTCAAGATTACAAAGTTATATCTTATAAAATCTGTTGCAAAATGGGAGTACATTTCATTTTTCATTCTCACATAAACCAGTGGCAAAAAGGTAAATTAAAGAGCTGCAGAAAATGGAGGTCAGTAACCGCCTCAAATGTCACAAAAGGGCACAGTGGGGAAAAAAGGTACAGGCAATGAACCTCAGTTCAGTCTGAATAATGCCTAGATGGTTGACGACAAAAAAGGCACTTAAACAATAATTAAGGAGATTGTGAAAACAGCCAAGAAAAATTGACCAGACCAGCACTTCTCTGGTTTAACACACCAACGCTATAACCACCAATTGCAGTCCCCTCTCCTGTAGATGGCAGTTAATACATGAATGCTTCTGACTGGCGTCCCCATTCCCGGCAAAGCTAGTTGACTCTTTGGGAAGGCTACCGTCGAAGTGCGGTAGATAGTTCAGGTGCTAGCACGTTAGACCAGGGACCAATTTCATAGAGCCGCTTAAGCGTGAAAATAATGCTAAGAAGGAAAGGTCATCCTCGTGTAAGCAGGATTACAAACTGCACAGCTGCGATGCGATGTCAATTGCTTTAGACTTGTATTCCACTCTTCTTCACAGCATGAAACACTAGTGAAGTTTGGGTTGGCAAGGGGATCCTGTGGCTCATGAGTTATTGCGCTTAAGCACATTTTGGCGCTTAAGCGGCGCTATGAAATTGGCCCCTGAGCTCAGACTCAGGTCCCAGTCTCGTCGCAGTGTCTTAGCTACAATCTGTTTAAAAGCTCCTGAGACGTTTCCCCCCCCATTCCATTGTTTGTAAAGAAGACAACAAACAAACAAACAAACAAACAAGGAGGCAAAACCCTGCGCAGTGCCAACCAAGTCAAAGCTGGCCCATCCCACTACCATTGCACCGAATAAACACAAGATAATAACAATAAGATAACCATCCCCGCAGTTGCATACGGATGAGTTGAGGGCTTTACGTCCTTGGCGTCCGACCCTGGGTAGCTCCTCAGAGCTGGCAAAAATTCTGGCAAATCGTCAACTTTGGCACGAGAGTGCACCAGTCGTGGCGTTGTGGCATGGTTTACAATACGAAAATCATACTGACAATGTCTATTCCTATTTGGCATCCCCACACATGTTAACCTAATATTGAAGCATCCATCCCCAAACACACAGGCCTAAGGTCTGGGCTCAAATCCTGATTGTCAAATTCTCACTGTCCTTTTGTTTATTTTTTGTTTTTAAATTTGATGCAAATTCACCCAAAACAAGGCAATAAAGCCACTCAAGGTTAAGGGCTAAGGAGAGAAGGAGATAGAGAGGGACTCAGAAAGGAAGGCTGGAGGTGGGAATTGACATTCCTCTTAAAAAGGACAAGGTCATAGGCTGGGGGAAAATATGAACCAGGAAGGGAATTCCAGAGAGAGGCTGAATGAGGCAAGAAGTTATTCTTTTGTTGCATACTGGTGCACTTACAATCTTCCCAAATAGGCAACTACCAGTAGGCTTTGCCAAAGTGGTCAATGGCCAATGCTTCTGACCCACATCCCGACAACTAAAGACCAGTTGACTATTTGGGAAGGCCATCTGGATAGCTCAGATGGTTCAGAGCGCTGGTACGCAAAACCAGAGGTCTTGAGTTCAAGCGATGGTCCAGTCCAAGTATTTCCAGTCCAAGTGAAATTAAAAATTTGAAAATGACAATGCTGTCAAATTCTGGCAAAAAGAAAGAGGAAAAAAAATTGTGTAAGAGGCATATGGGACACACTCATAAGGCCCATCCAAAAATAATAGTTCTGCTTCTGGTTACCAGACCGACCCTATTCCATTTTTTTATTATTGGGAAACAATGATGATAAAAATTCAATGTGTGATTTGATGCCTCTATATGATTGTACACAAAACAAATTGCCCCCCCCCCCAAAAAAAAATCCCGACCTACCTACCCTATTTTGATATGCCATGTAATCGGAAGTAGAACTACTTCTTTTTGGGGGCTACGGTAATCATATGGGAAGTGTTGGTTTTATCGCCGAGTTTACTGGAACTTTCCCCAAAGTCGGTCACCCATAAGAGATTATGTATGGTGTCACCACCATGCAAACCTTCAAATTTCACCCAGAGTTTCATGTCTTTCAATATGCAGCCCAGTCACTCCAAGACAAAATCGACCTTGGCCTCATTGAAATACAACCACATGCCTCCCTGCTCCAGTCCACCCACAACTGGCCTATCAGAAGTTATCCTGCCAGGCAAGAGCCCACATTAAACAGCAGTGCACAGTCCTGAGTGGTGTTATGTTAATGATGTATTCTGGTATTCTTACAATGAGCAGACTGAACTGCTACACAGTACTGCTTTCCTTCCCCCTCATGAAATCAAGATACAAGCATAAACCTAGATTCAAATTCTATGCAAAGCTGGAAAGAAGCTAATAATTATAATAAACAAAGTTACTCAAAGTACTATTAGTATTAGTGGTAAAACAATGGAAGAAGGGCACTGCTCAAATTTAAATGCATAATCACCTCAACTAAAAAGAACCTGTACAACTGAAGCTTCAAAATCCAAGGCAGGATACATAATACAATGCACATAAAAGATAGCAGAAAATGTCATTATAGCAGTTTGTACACTGGGTGTACATGTAATGCAACGTCAATGAGTTTGGGTTTCAGAACATTGCACGGACACAGTGTGAACAACTGCAGGGCTCTACTTAAAACACCAGACCTCTGATGTGACTAGCTGGTAGGAAAAGCATCAGAGCCACCTTGAAACACAATCAGTGGGATCAGCTGGTGGTACCCAGCAACTGAATCTATGGGCAGGTAACAGCCCGTCCAAGATGATTCCAAGAAAAACGCTTAAAACAGGCAGCTTTCTCAATCTAGAGGTGTCTGGATCATAAAAATGCTTAATTGAAGAACAAAAATAATGGTGTTATAAAAAAAAGCTACTTTTTATTAATATAAAAAAATACATATTGACAAGGCATACTTAAAATGCTCTCTGAGTATTATATATTGATTCTCCCTTTAGAGGATAATGTAATTCATGCCTTAAAGAGATTTGAATTAAAAGGAGAGTACTCATCACTTATGAAACACTTACCACCCCTACTTGAGGTTTGGAATGATCCGAATCACTGATGCATTCTGGAACCCCGAACACGCGCTGCATACAACTCTCCTGTATCTCAGAGTGTACATACGTATACATGATCAACCTTCAGGTCATTACTCATAATACATTTTACACCTTAGGAAATTAGTAAAAGAGTTATCAAACATTTATCACACCTCCGCGATATTTCAGTCACTATTAACTCCCAGCACATCAAACATATCAAATGCACCGCATTCAAGTTTACTGTAGGTCAAACAGCTCTTAGGATACTAGAAATACAAGTAAACTATTACCCTGAAAGATGTTATTCGTAAAATAGTGGGGCCCCATGAGTGAGTCCTACATAGAGGAGAGCTGAATGTCCTCACTTGCAGCAGGGGGAGGGTCCTGCACCCCACCTGAGGGGAATGCTTGGCCCTCCTCAGGTTGCGGGTACCCGGGAGCACCTGCAGGTGCCTCTGAGCTTGGTGGGTACCCGGGGGCACCTGCAGGTGCCTCTGAGCTTGGTGGGTACCCGGGGGCACCTGCAGGAGCCTCTGAGCTTGGTGGGTACCCAGGGGCACCTGCAGGAGCCTCTGAGCTTGGTGGGTACCCGGGGGCACCTGCAGGCACCTCTGAGCTTGGTGGGTACCCGGGGGCACCTCCAGATGCCTCTGAGCTTGGTGGGTACCCGGGATCTCCTGAGGGTGGTGGGTACCCGGGAGCACCACCAGGCGCATCTGAAGGTGGTGGGTACCCTTGGGGACCTGCACCTGACGGAGGTGGATACCCAGGGCCACCTGACGGAGGTGGGTACCCAGGGCCACCTGACGGAGGTGGGTACCCAGGGCCACCTGAAGGTGGTGGGTACCCAGGATCACCAGCCGGTGCACCCGAAGGTGGCGGGTATCCGGGGGCACCTACAGCTGTCGGGTAGGCAGCGGGGGCAGGGTAGCCACCTGGGGGGTACGCGGGATCCGCCAATGTCGGTGGGTACAGGGGATCCCAGGTGGGGGCCTGCCCTGGCACGTTGTAGGTCGGGTACTGCGGGGCATACATGAGTTTACCAAAGGTGTAGTCGTAGCCACTCTTGCTGGGAATCTCTTGCAGTCCGTCCACGGCTACCGCATAGCTGGGCGGAGGGGGCTCTGAAAACCAAAACCACAAAATGTATACACTACAACAAACAGAGCAACTGAAAAATACTGCAAACCGCTTACTAGCTTTAATGTCCGAATTCGAAGCTCAACAAAAATGCAGAGGACGTGATGTTTTGATCCTGGCGGCACCTATCTACAGGTCCTTTCTCTTACTGGATATCTGCCTTTGAGACAAGGTCCTCCAAGCCAATTTCACTAAACCCATCGTAACTCACAAGATGATGAGTGATGCGCATAAACCATACGGCCCATTTGAACTTGCGAGGGGTTATCGACTGCATGTGGAGTTACAGAGCATCGTAAGGCTTCGTAATATCCAGCCCACGGCCTCTTCATTGCCGACATTAGAAGAAATGAAAGCACCTGTACATTCAGTACGTCAATGGGTTTGTGTAGGGCCAAAAAAAAAAGAAAAAGAAGAAGATAGTTGTGCTTCTAGTTTCCCAGCCAACCCCTTTTTATAACAGCACAACCCAAATTATTATTATTATTATTTTTTTTTGGGGGGGGGAGTGTGTTTCCTGATCGACCTTATTTTGACAGTGTGTCTGCGCAACCCTATTTTGATGGGGCGATGAGTGATTTAATCAACATGATTCAAATCAACCAAACCTGCATACAAGTAAATCATGTTTACGTTGGCTCCAGTATATATATATAACACTTAGCTTACAATTTCATACCTACCTACCCTATTTTCAGATGACACGTAATAGGAAGCACAACTATTTTTCTTTTGGTCTTGTGTGACATGGGCAACTCAGTCGACCCAGGGGAACCTACCGTAGATTGAGGGTGACGGCTGATCCATGACAACAGCCGTTGGGTTGGGCTGCATCGGGGGGCAGATGGGAATGGTGCCAATGACCACAGGTAGGAAGACCTCGGCGTCAAAGGGTGTGTTCTCAATGTCGCCCTCAAACTGGCCGGGACAAGAATTCAAAGTCCACATTAAAGTGCTGTGGATGAAGCGTCTGATGGCTATTCAATACGGTGGAATGTCGCCATAGCGGACATCTTGGTATCCATGAAAATTGTTCATTGTAGCAGTTGCGGCCGCATAACCGCAGATGTCAAATCGGGAGCCAAAGGGGATGTTAGTTATAGCCAAATGTTCGGTATATCGGCGTTCGTTATAGCGACGTTCCACCGTAACAGAGCCTCAACGTCCATTAAGGGGAGCGACTGACCATGTGTATGAATCGTTATTTGTTTGTCAAACAAATCAAGGAAAAACTGACTCGGAACTCGAACAATAACAATTTTGCCGCAGTGAGGGCACCAATCAGAAGCATTCAACAATTAATTGCCATACATCTCCAGGAATCATGTCCAGCTTCCATTCAGATGCAAACTGCCTACAGCAGTTTGCAGATGACACAAAGTGGATGCAGCTTTTTTTCCATTTCCAAGTCAAAAAATAAAAAAGGAAAAGGAAAGACTGACTGCGAAGTGGGAACTTCGAAACAATTAAAAGAAAAATGGCTAGGAAAAGTTTGACTGGACAGTGGCTTGAACCAAAGACCTCTGCTTTTGTGTACCGGCGCTCTTACCATCTGAGCTATCCAACACTTGGATGACAGCCTTCCCAAACAGTCCACTAATTTTCGCCGGGCTAGCATGGCTAGGGTGCCAGTCAGAAGCATAAAAACCATTAACCTTTTTTCGTGGTTCACCTTTTCCAATTCTCCCTACTACCTTTCCTCCTTCCATCCCTTCCCGACTGCTTGCTGTGTGCTACCAGAGTCAACTTGTCGTGCCAAGGTCAACTTGGTGTAACCATGGCAACTGCTTCATGCTTTGGTAGTGCTTTGCTTCAGACCCTCTTGGGGAAACTTTTTAAAAGATTAAAATTTAGTGTTCGCCCCCTGAAAATAACTCTCACAGGACAACTTTCACAGGTATGTATGTGTAGGGGAAACAACCAACCATCTCCTGATGACGGGCCCAGTACATACTACCCGAAACGTTGAGTTACCGGCTCTTTTCAGAGCCACACTCCTTCTTGAAAGAGAAGGGCTACATGAACATGGTGTCACCGCAAACCTTCCACTTAGCATTTCCACCAAGCAAATATTAAGTCCTATCCAACCATTCTTTACTACAAACTTTGTTAAAGCCCCTCCACAACATTGGTCGAGGTCAAAGAATAGCATCCATACGTTGTCTGATCAAACATATGCATGAAATAGCACACCTGTGAAAGTTTCAGCTCAATCCGCCAACCGAGTCTCGAGAAAATCGTGAAAACCGCTTCATTTGCTTTGCGAAAATGCAGCATTCAACGCCGTACTGTTCCGAAAAAAAGTTTAGATCTCGGTGAGACGTAAACTATTTCTTTTACTCATTTCTCCCACAATACATTTTAGGCAGAAATATATCAGTGAGAGGTTTCTACTATAACCATCTTCAAACTGTATAAGTTTCATGTAAATCTGTGAGCATTTCGGTTTTTCGATCTTACCTATGTTGTGTAGGGGCTTTAAATTTCAATGATCTCATGATGAATATAAAAATTAGGAGGGCCAGATGTTTCAATCCTAGCAGGACCTTTGATTGGTATCAATTGATAGGATGCTTCCTTTTTTGTTGTCATGTTTTGCAAACTTTTGCCGACTTCCTTGTTTACCAGAGAGTAGAGGTCCTGCTAGGATTGAAACATCACTGCCCCCCTTATTTTTTTTATTTATTTTTTTATTTTTTATTTTTGCACTTATTCAGTAAGTAGTTTGCAATATTTGAGCATATTATTATTAATCTAACCTCATGATGAAAATGGGGAACGATTGTTCACAGTGCAAAAGTTCTCTAACAGTGCTCTAACGGAAGTGGCATGATCTAGCACAGAGGAAACGAGTGTGACCTTATGCAGGAAGTAGCGTTCCAGTCGTTTGGCTGACAGAAGATTCTTCTGCATTGCAACCGGGTCTATTTACCAGCGTTCCTTCCCTAGTTCACCCTCTGCCCATCCATATCTTATGACTTCTCTCCCTTCCTATCTGTTTTGGTCTTTGTCACCCTACCTCTGAGACAGCGGCCTGCCCATGTGTTCCAGGACAAAGAGTGGAGGCTGCACTGTAGTTTCATTCCCTCATTCTCGTTTCGTGCCCACAAATCTTGCCACCTCGGGGGTCAAGTCATGCTCCAGAAAGGAACCCGGCAGTTTGCAATGCGGAAAGTGATGAGATTTTTTTCTCAATTGCAGCACTTAAGACTAATTCCCTCTCAAATTATGTGACTAAATTGAAAAATTGGCACAGAAAACTTTGACTGGCCCGGGATTTTAACCAAAGACCTCTGGTTCTGTGTACCATCTTACCATCTGAGCTATCCAGATCCTAGATGGTGGCCTCCCTAAATAGTCAACTAGTCTTTTCTGGGGTGGGGGCACCAGTCAGAAGCAATTCAACTATTAACTCCAGGGATCACTCCCCTGCTTTCATTTAGGTGCAAACAACCAATTGTTGTAAACCTGGCTACGGCAGCTCGGGGATCACGCAGAGTAAGTTTTTCCTTTGTTTGTTTGACTTGAATTGAAATTATATGACCCACGGGGCACCAAGATAGCATGGCCGCGATATACCAAAACTCCTTTCTGAAGCAAATTATCAGTTGCCACTTCAGACTCTTCAAGTGTCCAGGAGAAACCCTGGGACTACCAGATGTTTGGGTGGGACCCTATCCCCCTGATTCCTGTCTCCCTGTTCCAAAGGCCTCTTACGTGTCTTTTGAGACAGAGTGTGGCTCTGAAAAGAGCTGGTAACTTTCATGGCAGTGTGTAGTTTGCCCCACGACAGCAGTTTCCTGATAACAGGCAGAAAGCACACTGCCCGAAATTTTAACTACCGGGTCTCTTCAGAGCCGCAACCCTGTTTCAAAAGATAAGCGGGTACGCAAAACCAGAGCTCTGGCTTCAGGATCCGGTCCAGTCAAAGTTTTCGTTGCCAAGTTTTGAATTTGTTCGAAAGTTCCCAGTCAGTTCTTCCTTTGTTTGTTTGACTTCAAAAGAGACGAGTCACCGCAAACCTTCCACGTGGTGCTTCCACCATGCAAACTTTCAAATCTTAGCCACTCACGTGGACAACATAGGATATGTCCATGATGTTACATCCCTGGGGTCCGGTGGGCGGGATGGAGGGGACCGGATGGGGCCTCCAGTCCATCTGTGCAACGCCGCCGGGGTCACAGCCTGTGTACTTCTCCTTGAGGATGTTTTTGACCCGCTCCTTGGAATGTCCCTCGGCGAAGTACCTCACAATCTGAAACGGAGGGGAGCGTGATTTTGAACCGGAGAGGCTTGGGAAGTTGGGCCATTCATACGAGGTGTGGTCTGTCTGTTACAGCAAGGTACATGCAGTGTTGCAGCACTCGTACTCCAGTACTACTCGAGTACCATTTTCAGAGTACCGGTAATTGTACTCGAACTACAAATCTTGTACTCGGGCTACAAAATACTCTTCATCTTATAGCCCCTGCTTCACTTTGTACACATTTCGTCTTCCCTCTCACACAGTCCCTTTGCAACTTTGGATCCTCATCAGTCTTTTTCAAATAAAGCGCCCTCGTGTATGGATGGCCCTGCAACAATGAATGCAGAGTGATCGCAGTTTGCCCAGTGACATTGTCAAAGTGTTCAGTCATTTGACGATCTAGTATCCTCCTCAAAGTTACACCAAGCAAATACCCCGGATCAAAGAAGGAACTAAATAATGATGTCATGATAACACCATCGTGTGATTAAATACTGATTTTTAAATGTTTGATGTTTCCCATAGACTTTGTACACAAAATGTGTACGTGTGTGTTCAGGAAAGTGTTCAAGCCGTTCTGTTTCATCCGTCCTTTTTAAAAGTAATCAATATGATGCGGGGAAAGCCTAATGCTATGTTTCACAAACAGATATAGACTTCTAGTTCAAATTGGTTTTTCTAAACGGTTGGGGCTGGCAGTTGTCTTGGTGTTTACCTGCTTGAGTCGGACATTGAGGCAGGAGATGATGCGGTTGCTGTTGTTTTCGATCGAGCCCGACACATAGATGCTCTCTCCGGCCACATAGGCACCCTTGTCAGTGCAGGCGTTGACAACGATGGGACCAGTCGCACAGCACAGGCAGCACACTGTCTTGGAAGTGTTCTGGTGGACAGGGTTCTGCCAGCGAGATGATGAGACACGTACAACGATTCAGCCATGATAACTCAACTCAGGAAGGTCTCGCTTCGACAGAAACGTCTGGGAGCAATTTCATACAGCTGCTTTAAGTGCCAAGACTTCACTTTTTGTTTCATGCTAAGCAAAGAAGAGTGGAATACAAGTCAAAAGCAGTTGACATCACATCGCGGTGCTTTTTGTAATCCCGTTAACACAAGGAAGACTTTTCTCACAGCAGATTTTCACGATTAAGAAGCTCTACGAAATTGGGCCCAGGGCTATTACATAATTGACTAGAGTAATGTAAAGCTGCTACTCGCTGCAATGCACTGCCTGACATTTCAATACCTGCAGGACCTTTCTCAAAGGCTTTCTCTGCCTTTGAGAAAGGTCCAGCTGGGATCGAAACGCAAGACCCTCCTAATAATATTGTGTAATTTGAATGCAGGCACATTGAACTTATCTGCTGAGATTTTAAACAAATTAAGGAAAAAAAGGGACTGGGAACAGTTTGAACAATTTTGAAAAAGAAAAAAATGGCAAAGAAAATTTGACAGCCGGCGCTAGAGGTGGAACTGGAAGCTGTGACTGTGAGTGCATTGGGCTATGACTTCCCAGAGCTTCAAGTCCCCGCCACAACCATCTCCCCATCCCAAGTCCAGCACATGCCTCCAGAGGACGGCCAGAGCATCCACTCACCAGTTCCTTTTTTCAGAACCACGCCTCCTTTTGGAAACGACAAACATGCATACCCCCCCCTGCTTATTAGCCACAACTGCCTTACAAAGATTCAAATCTGGCTTGGCTTTCATTGGCGCTAGGTTCATATAGACATACCGCGTTATTTGGCTCCTGCCGGAGATCGATGGGGTAGCCGGTGATGGAGAAGAGCCTGACGGTTGTGTGGTCAAAGCTGCTCTTGCGGTCTATCTTGCCCTTGACCTTGTAGCGTATCCAGCCGGCCTGGGATTCAAACGGGAACGGCAGCGGCATGTTGGGGACCTTGAATGAGAATGGGAAGCGATGCTCTCCGGCGGGTAGAGTGATCTTGCTGCCACCATCTTTTGGGAAATGAGAAGAGGGGATAGGAAAGGGCACACAGTGGTGAGAGAGAATCGTTCTAAGGTCCATCGGTGGTGCCTGTCTTTTCTTCATAATGCCAGTCTTGGTAGAGCTGGTGCAGAGGAAAGGACAAAGCAGTGACTGAGCCAAGGAATCGACTCCCTGAGAATGGAATTGATTCCTCAAAAAGATGGAATTGAGGCTTCTATTCCAATTTTGGAGTCGATTCTACACGATTCTGTGGGGCAGGCCGGGCAGCATTACTTTGCTTTTGCTGTTCCAAGCCCGATTGTGTACACGTGTTTGTGATGGCTGAATAATTAAATAAGTAATAATAATAATGATAATAGTCTGCACTAGAAAGCAGGAGTTGCTAGTTCGAATCCCACCTGAGCTGCCTGATTTTTTTTCATCAGGCATCGGGCAATTATTACGTTGAGCGGCGCAAACTATCATTGACAGATGGAATTACATTCTTCTCAACACAAACATCCTGTTATATCTACATGTACGTCTGCACTAGGAAAGCAGGAGTCACCGGTTCAAATCCCTCCTGAGCTGCCCCTATTTTCCACCCATTCCAGGAGGCAAATCGAGCAAAGCACTGAGCACACAGCGCTCACTACCCATTGAGTGGGGCAAATTTTCATCCAATTACTCACCCGTTCCAAAGCAGACGAGTTTCTCCTTGAAGTACGTCTCACTTGCCGAGTAGGATTCCTCATCATCTCCCGAGCCCTCCGTCCAGTGGGTATGGGCCTTGCCTTTGAACTTGAGTTTGATGCCTGCCAATGGATGATACGGGTGTATTTGGTATCCCACCATTAGGTATACACGTGTGTAGGCATTTAGATTTGCATGGTGGGTATATAGTCCCGTTCACTGTATTTAGAAACAAGATTTTACCCTGCATATGAAACGATGATGTGGCCCACCTCACACTTTTGAGTCACCATGTGAAGATAGTCAAAAAAATCTATAGAAAAGCCAAAAAACAAAGGGAAAGACCCCAAAGAAAAGGCCCAAGAGAAAAGGCACAAAAGAAAAGTCCCAAAAGAAAAGGCCTAACAATTGTCTGTTACATGAGTGTTGGTCTTTGTTGGGATCAACACTGTACAATACAGTTGGATTTTGTTGGGCCTTGCATTGTATGCAAAGTTACTGCAAAATATATCATTGCAGGACCCTACTGAACCCAACAATATCCACTGTTGGATACTGTTGGGATCAGCAGGCTTCACACTTTCATGCTTGTTGGATACTGTTGGGATCAGCAGGATAGAGTCAGGCTAAAAGTGAGGGATAGGAGAGGGGGATAGGGTTATAGTATGTGCAAAAGGGCTGCGTACATGTACAATATCTTGTGTGTCCTTGCACATTACTGTATGTTTCTGCATGGGTATATGTACATATTACAGAGTGCCTTACCCTATCCAATCAGTGACCCATGGAACCTCAACATAGCACATCCACGATATGCCAACACTCATCTACTGAGCCGATTATCAGTTGCCACCTCAGACCCACACAATTCCAGGGGTACCCTGTTATTAGGAGAGCTCAAGTGTATGTTCATGAGGCCACATGGAATTTGGAACCTCTCTTGACTGAGTGACAGGCGATAACGACTCCTGATGGGCCAGCAGTAGATGAGGCCAAGGCTGAGCTAACTTTGAAGATGAATGGACTGTACAACATACAGTAGGCTAGGGCTTATCCGAGGTTTCCACTGGACTAGAATTTAACCGAGACGATGGTTAAATTTCTAATTTTTGAGTCGGTCACATTTAACCGAGACGATGGTTAAAGTAACCGAGCTGGCAATATAACGGCTCATCAAGTGTCAGCCGGATACACAATGTACGTGTGTACATTTAGCACGCGATACGAAGCAGACGCTGTGCACAGTGCATGAACATGTATGTGTTACGTCTTAGGCCGGATGTGTTTTTTTACTGAGTCGCGTTTAACCGAGTGGTGCGTTTCCACTGGACTAATCGGCTCGGTTAAACTTACCTGGTCACTTTTACTGGGCAGAGGTTGCTTGGTAAAAGTAACCATTGGACTCGGTTAAAGTAACCGAGAGAAATTTGCCTGGGCCGTTTCCACTGGACTTATTTTGGTTAAAGTAATCATCGTCTCGGTTACTTAACCAAAATAAGTCCAGTGGAAATGCGGCTTAAGTGTTTCTTTTAGGAGAGGGGGGGGGGGGGCTCTGCGAGGACCAGGTGTGTGAAACCTCAAATTTTGGTCTGGATGGCCATGACGCCCTCAGATTGATAAATAGAACATATCAATCACTTCACTCAGGAAGGGAATGATGAGTGATATCCATTAGTGAAAAAAGAAGAAGCTTGCTCAATACATTTGACTTACATACATGTAATATCATACACCTGTTCATGTACATGTAACAGAAGACATATTCGTCATGCAGCCTGAATGTTCCTAGAGCTCATGAATATTTTAATTAACATTTTATTGATATGAGTCATCTGATATACATGTACATGTACCATGTCAAATACTGTACAAATAACAGGAATGCAAAGTGATATATTGCTTTACAAAACAATCTCATAAATTTGACCAAAAAGAAGAGAATTTGGAATTGAGGCGTGGTTTACCTTTTTAACAGAGCTGGAATTTTTGAAAGGATGAATTAATTTTTCAAGGAGAAAAAAGTGTGAATCAGATTGAATCTTATAATTTATAATAATCAGTATAATTGCCATGTGCACAAAATAGCAAAAACAAGGTACATTTGTACACTTTAGCTTTTCCCCAGCACGAATAATTTAAATTGAAAAATTGGCAAAGAAAACTTTGACTGGACAGGGACTTAAACCCGAAACCTCTGGATTATTTACCAGTGCTCTTCCATCTGAGCTATCCAGCCCTTAGATAGTGGCCTCCCAAATAGTCAACTAGTCTTTGCCGGGGTGGGGGTGCCAGTCAGAAGCAATTCAACCATCAACTGCAATATAACATCATTCATGGATCACATCCCCCACTTTCATTCAGATGCAAACAACCAATTGTTGTAAACCTGGGATCAATTTCATAGAGCCGCTTAAGCGTGAAAATCTGCTAAGCAGGAAAAGTCTTCCTGGTGTAAGCAAGTATTACAAGCTGCCCTGCAATGTGCTGTCCATTGCTTTTGACTTGTATTCCACTCTCCTTTACTTAGTGTGAAAACAAAGTGAAGTTTGGGTTGGCAAAGGGGATCCTGTGGCTCATGAGTTTTTGCGCTAAAAGCACATTTTGGCGCTTAAGCGGCGCTATGAAATTGGCCCCATGCTATGGCAGCTCGGGGATCACACAAAATGGATGCAGGTTTTTTGGTATAATTTGATTAATACATTTGTAAGGCGCTCAGCACACACATCTTCTGTCATTCACTTCTCCTTAATTTCCCTAAATTATTAAATGGAAGCCCAGTCCATACTTCCCATTAGTCTCAAGCTTGACGACAACTTGTTAACAGTGGCTCGTGACGATAGCTGGAAGGTAGTGACGTTTCATCAGCGGACTGTCAAGCTGTCAGAGACACCTGTCCAGTCTCCATCGATATGGTCTCTGCTGCCCAACCCAAACCAATCCAAAACCGTGCAGTTGCCGGATCAGACGTGACGTGCTCCACACAAGCCCCGCCATGATGCAGCACGACCAAAAACCAACCAAGGGTGCAAATGGAGACTGCCAAGGAGCCGAAGTGTCTTTGCCAGCTCGACAAAGGCTAGCAGTCTCCAGTCTGCGTCCGAAACGTCACTACATGTACCTCCCAGCCGACACTATGAGCCACTGAAAAAACTTCTTGTCATTTCCCACAATGAACAACCTCTTATCATCAGCTTGTCAACAAGAAGATAATTGACATACATATCGTCACGGTTTTCACGAAGAGACTAATTTGTCCATGCTGAGTAAAAGTAAACTTTCGAGAAAATCGCCTTTGAAACTTGGTAAATTTTAAAAAGTTATTTTTTTATCAATAAACTTTAAACCTTGCCAATTGTACACATTGTGTAAAAGCAGGAGTCCCAGGCTTTCTCTTAACCCTAACCTTCCCAAATCCTGCGGAATCCTATTTGCCTTCAGCAGGATTCTGCAGGATTCAGGGCACATGAGAGTTGACAGTAGACACATTGCAGGATTCTGCAGGATTCAGGGCACATGAGAGTTGACACATTGCAGGATTGTGCAGGATACAGGCTACTACTATCAAAGTGCTGGAGAAGGATTTAGCAGGATTGAGGGCACATGAGAGTTGACACACTGTAGGAATGTGCAGGATTGAGGGCATAAGGTGATTTTGTCAGTAGGAAAATGCAGGATGCTGGTAACAATTCGGACGTCGTTGTGGCTTTTGTCAAGAGATTATCCGTTCGAAAAAGGGCCCATTGTTCTAAGCTGAAAAAAGTCTTTGTTTAGAATGTGGACTAAAACTCCATAAACTCAGTGCAGGATTTGGCAGGATTCAGGCAATGGTCCACAGTAGCCAGTACTGCAGGATTTTGCAGGATTCAGGTCACATGGAGCTTTGAACAAGGTAGGATAGCAGGATTTTGCAGGATTCAGGTTATATCCTACAAACAATTAGTAGGGGGTATGTTTTCTACTCTACAATCAGTTAATTAACTGTAATTAAAGATTATTTACAACCATAAAATTAGCCCCATCGCCAACAAATCTAAAACAGGCGTGCCAAGGGTGCCCAGGTGAAAATTGTAACATTGTATCACTTTCCAGTGAGAAATTGTCTCTTCGTGAAAACTCAAATTGCATAAAGTGCCCTTCCTCAACCCTATGCAATCTCAATGGAGCACCTGATTTGTCTCTTCGTGAAAACCAAAAATGCAGTTTTGTTGGAATTTGCTACATAGTAATCATCGTGATTTTGATGATTTCAATTGATTTGGCAAAAACGGTTGCACCAAAATGTAGGCAACAGATGGAATAGTAAATTTAGCCCCAAAACGAAAAAACGACAAAGGGACGATTTAAGGCCAAATTCGTCTCTTCGTGAAAACCGTGACGGTATGTACTCTGTTGGTGAATGTTGTTAGTAAATATCTTACTAGTATTTTGTTTCTCACTATACTGTAAGGTAAAATATTATGGGACTGGGCTAGTCCCACTTACTGGGCCGCTAGGAGCTCCCCTTAAACGAGTTTGGAGATTATCTGTCGCGCTAGTGCGACAGATACTCTCCAAACTCGTTTAAGGGAAGCTCCTAGTCCTAGCAGCCCAGTAAGTGGGACTAGGACTGGGCAATTAATTAATGTATCACCAATACTACTGGCAGTAGCAGTACTACTGATACGAAACAAAGTTCAAGCTTGGGGCTCCGTTAACAAAAATATTAAAATGTTCCTTCTGACGTTCTGTAGCAAGAGGATGTACTCACATTTAATGTTGTCCTTGGGCGCCGACAATACCACATGGACGAAACCATGGATGATTTCACCAGAGGCGAATACATCCACGTCGTCCCCATCGAAGACGATCTGGAAAGTTTTCAATTTCCCCATTGTGATCACCGGATGCAGATTCAATTCAGCTCACCGACTAGTACTAGTACTAGTACTAGTAGTAGTACAGTAGTACTAGTAGTACTAGTATTAGTAAGTAGTAGTAGTACTAGTAGTAGTACTAGTAGTAGTAATTTTATGCTAGTACTTAGGTCTTGGTAATGTACATGTACGTTAGTACTAGTACTAGTAGTAGTAGTAGCATGGAGGTACCTCCATGGTGGTACTGGTAGTAGTACTAGTACTGTACGACTACGAGTAACACAGTGTGATCATGGGTGTGGTCTAGTCAAGGTCAGACCTGGCATTACTGCAACAATCCGATTTATATGAACAGCTGCAGCTCTAACCAGTCCCAAATGATCAAAACGTTGGGAATATATTATTGTCCGCCAATTTTACCCTACTTTGGCAGTTGCGAGTCGTGAGTGAAACCGACGATTCGATGTGACCGCGTGCAGCAATGTTTTGGTTTGACTCGGCATAAGTGAGGATCGGAGTGGTTCACGTAGACGTACGTACTGTACGTACTCGGTTCAAGGCGAAAAGTTACTACGGAGTACGGTAGCCTATTTGTGTCACAAAGAGCTTGGTGGGCAGTTCGAAATAGTCGAAATACAATTTAATTGACAAATATTGATTGAAAAAAACGGAGTGGAGAAAATACTGATTAATGGAAATGAAACCAACAGCGCCGTATCTTTCATCTGTCAACCATATCGCATCTCCAGACGTCTCACGTCTTCGGGAAAAAGGAAAACAATACGCCTCCCCTCCGAAATAACGTGAGACGTCTGGAGACCAGGTGGTGGAGGGAACCAGCCTATGCGGAGTTTTAGACAACGTAGAGGGCGCTATAAAGGAAGACCATAGAGCTCTATGAGGAAGACCATAGAGCTCTATTAAAAGTTTTTTTTTTAGAGCTCTATGAGGAAGACCGCAAACAAAACGAGAAATATATGTCTGTTGTGAAACAGAGCATAGAGCTTTTCCGCTTCTGTTGTTAACAAGTCATAGAATAGCCCCATTCCTACTCCAAAACGCATGTACATATTTTGTGCACAAAGCCTATGGGACTCGAGTGTGGTATTCAAAAATTCATAAAAAATATAAACAATGGTCCTTCGGTTCCAAACTTTAGATTTGGAATGTCTAGCACGATAGCTAACGACATACCAAATTTCGAGATGATCGGCCAATGCCTTATATGTGTTTTAAAATCACACATTTTGATGACGTCATGATTGCGTAACGACATTTTGGCTCCGGAAGGTGTTTCTAAACCATGTCCCCAATAGATATCAAAGAAAAAATGAAAAAAATCTCGCTCCGTTGGCCAAATATGCTCAATTGAATGTTAACATCTTAAAAGTTTATGACCTCATTAATATTCATGAGATTACGTCACGATCGAATGAGGGCTATTTTTGGATACATCTTTTCCCAACTTAGATATGCTGCAAAATTGAAACCAAACTAACCGATACTTTTGCTAATAATTAAGTGTGAAGTTTGACATTTTAATGACCTGTCACGTGACCCCCTGATGACGTCATGATGATCTCACTTTTTGCAATGAATCTCCATCTACTAACCTAAGTATGTGCCAAGTTTGAAGCCATTTGTATTTGATATTAGGCCCTTAATGGATTTCACAGCTAATTTGTACACAAACCTATGGCCCTTAGTATAAAAAACCTAAACACTGAAAAACAATGGAAATTCCTGAAATATGTTTTGATATTTTCAATCCGGGGTATATGTTGAGTCGGTTGAAGACAAAATAAAAATACGATTTTTTCTTCGTTCAGGTAGTAATCTTCGTCTGAAGTTTAGATCTACCTACGTGAAGCCATAATTAATGACTACAGTGTAGTGTACAAGTTGCCCCTTCAAAGCACTGTCACGTGTGGGATGTGAGATCGCGGCATGATTGCACATGCCAGTTTGGCCCTTTAAAGAGCTATCACGTGACCACCCAAGCAAAAACAGACAGAGAAAAACAGAACAAAATACATATGTTTATTCTATGATAGGTTGAGGCCCATTTCGCGTCGTTTTAATTGGATTTGTGACGGACGAAAAAAAGAGAGTTTACGTCACTGGGTTTCGAACCCGTACCCTCCATTCCTACCCAAAAACGCACGTGCATATTATGTGCACAAAGTGTATGGGACTACATTATAATATTAAAAAAATCATAACAATTCTGAACAATGGTTAATTAATTCCCAACTCAAGATTTAGAATGTCTAGCCCAATAGCTAACTGCCCAACAAATTTCGAGAAGATTGTCCAATGGCAAATATGTGATTTGAAAACACGCATTTTGATGACGTCACGATTGCGTCATGACATTTTGGCCCATTTGGGTGTTTCTAAACTACATCCGGAATAGATATCAAAAAAAAAAAAAAATCTTGCTCCGTTGGTCAAAATATGCTCATTTCAATGTGAAAATCTGAAAAGTTCATGACCTCATAAATATTCATGAGATGACGTCCAGGTCAATTGATGGCAATTTTTGGATACAACTTTTCCCAACTTAGATACAGTGCAAAGTTGAAACCAAACGAACTTGTACTTTTGCTTTTAATGGA
The DNA here is from genome assembly GCA_949987565.1 of Luidia sarsii. NCBI lineage: Eukaryota > Metazoa > Echinodermata > Asteroidea > Paxillosida > Luidiidae > Luidia > Luidia sarsii. Next base: position 12,502,773 of record OX465108.1, on the reverse strand, counting down.
TTTTGAAATTTGCCCCTTTAAAGCAAGGTCACGTGACACGTGATTACGTCATGATGATATCAAGGTGTTTAGGATCAATTTCAGCATGGGCTTTATGCATTTGCCACGTTTGAAAAAAATCCAAGTCTGTTCAATGACCAAAGTCGTGCTTACAAAACCCCTGTGCATTGTCTATGGGCTTTGGGGGAGAAGAAGAAGAAGACTAAGAAAAAGCTTAACAAAAGATATAGCTTTTCCGCTTCCCTGGAAGCGGCGGAAAAGCTAATAAAAAAATGCAGTCCTCCAGCACGGCCGACGTCGTTGGTTTGGTTTTATATCTGGGGGCGCGGGGGGGGGGGGGGCAGAGTAAGTCTCTATTCAGTCGGTAAATTATGTAAATCGTCGTTTGTCCGAAGGATACTGATGTGATATGCAACTCGGCACTCAAGTAGCATGTCATATTTTAGTGATATACAAACATGTTGCAAACTGCTTACTGACTATAATTACCAAAATGCAAATCTTAAAATTTAGTGGGCCTGACGTTTCGATCCTAGCAGGACCTTTCTCAAAGGCGCAGTATTTTTTATTTTGTTTAATGATTTAGATAGGCCAAATCCTCCATGAAATAATGAGAAGGGGTGTGAGTTCAAAGAAATTAAGTTATCACATAAATTGTTTTTTTTCAGTCTAGCCATTATACCCTGTCGGATATACTCCCCAAACAAGACTCCCCAGCAAGACCAAGTGTTGGACAAACGATTGTGACACACATCTTTCACCCACAAATTATTAATGGGATTTCCGCGTAGGGCCTGTAGTTGCAGCGAAAGCGAGATGGACTGTTTTTTGGGGTAATTAAATTATGCATATAGCCTGCCTAACGACAAAGAGCTGAGCTTGGAAGGCAAACTAGTATAGGTACATACATTTTCTCAGAACCTTATATAGTAACAGTGCCTGTGAACGTCACGGACAATTTGATTTTATCATTACAGGTGTGTAGTATGGTGGCGCAGAAGGGACATCGCAAATCACAAATATCTGCAAAGATATTTGTAATTCGCAAATTTTGTCGCAAATATTTGCGCACATAATTATTTGCAATTCGCAAATTTGCGACAAAACGGGCGAATTGCAAATATCTTTATTGCAAATATCTTTGCAGATATTTGCGATTTGCGATGTCCCTTCTGCGCCACCTTAGTGTGGCCGTAGCCAATACTATTGCACAAAACAACAGGTGGGTTTTTGAATGCTCGGTTTCTGATGACCACCGGGCATTGCATGATCATTATACTAAGACGCTCTGCATCTCGTAGGCCCATTGAGCTCTGTGCGTGCAAGTGACGCCCTTTCACTGTTTCCGCAGGACCGCGAAAGTTCCACGACCGCCTTTATTCCAGTCGTCTTTTCCCAAGTGGGTGGAGAAGCGCGGTAAGGGCTCAGGATCACAGCAAGACTGCTCGAAGGTCTTGGCTGCGGCTGGAAAGCACACATGCACATTAATTGAAATTGACTAATGCTCCGAGACCCGTGTACATAATTGGGACCGAACACCGCAACCAATGAATTTTGACACGGCCCCACTTGAGAGACCGGTGACAGGGACAAGAGCGCCTTGATTAAAGACTATTACCAACATTCCAACTATTGCATAACAGTAACGAGCCTGAATGGTCTATTACAGGTGCAAACTTTGAATAGACTCGCGCCATGTCGACAATGAACACTGAGCAATACAGTGTTTGCGTATATACTGTAGTTCAGTGCCGGGAACAGACGCACCCTTCTGCCCGTTGTTGGATTTTTTGAGACTGGGATTACTCAAGATCTAATTAGACAGACGAGCTGATGAAAATTAGAGGTGAGCAGAAATTGTGTGGTTGTTTTCCCCCAAAGTTGACTGAAAAATTCTAGGGTTCAGCTGATAGAAAACTAGCATGTAGGCTAACATTGCCGTGATCTCGTATTTCTCCCGCGTCATGCGCTGGCTGGCCAGAACCGGCCGATGATTTCACGACACAGACGATCCATGCCATTCGGGCGGCTACCATGCAGAAACTGGCAGAAACTGACAGAAACTGATCGTTCTCTTGACGGACATTTTGAGATACGATATTAGCATACAAAATAATGTACGAAATCTGTTACTTTATTATTACGTATTGTGATCACGTACATTATTTATGCAGAACACTAGTCTAAGAGTAAGTTTTATTGGGGTGTATTCACCGTGTGACATCTAGCGGCGAACGAGGGCAGTTTATTGTGTCTTGTGACCGTACAGGACGATTACGAGAGCAAGGCTCGCTTGCTCCCGGGAGTAGCTTTGATGGCCAAATTATTTGTTTATTACTTCAAAGTATTTTAGTAAAACTGAAGTCGATTTCACCAAACCCATCGTAACTTTCGCAAGACGATGAGCGATGCACAGAAACCATACGGTTTATCACAACTAAGGGTGGTTTATCCATCGTGAGTTGAGTTACGATGCATCGTTAGGCCTAGTAGTAGTACTAATTATTATAGGCCTTGTGATTGTGAAATCCGGCCGCTTCTGCACTTTTTTGCGCAAGAACCATTTTGTGGAGCACAACAACAAATTCTGACAATTCTAATAATTCTTTTACATTATTAAGATTGCAATTTACTTTATCACTTAAAGCATCATAAATAATCTTTTAAGTTTTATTTTCGGTGACCTGTATTCAAATCATCCTATACCAAGCATGGTTTTTCATAAAATTGAGTACATACATAGTCATACAATCCAAAACATGAAAGTTTGAGAAAAATGTAATACTTCCATCACAGTGAATACTGATAACTGTAATTTATTGGAATTGATTTTTTTGGGGGTATTAAATATATTTATTTGTCTCACCTTTTTTTCAGGTTTAAGTAACTGACAGTACTGGCACATGGAGCAATCAAGAGCTAGCTGTATAATTGATAAGTGATTTTTTTATTTATTTTTTTTTTTTTATTGAGGTTTTGTTGGAGATGTTTCGATCCTAGTAGGATCTTTGCCTAAGGCATAGAGTGACAAGGAAAAAACAGACACTTGTCTAAGAAGGAAGTGGGTAGAAAGTGAATAGGACATGGACGACAAACAGAGGACAAGGATGAAAAGTAGTAGGGTAAGATCAAAGGGAAGAGCTTGGAGTAGGGTCAGGATAAGTGAGAAAAGGTGGAAACATCAAAGAGAGATGCGTGGAGGAGTGAACTCAAAAGAAGAATTATCAGTGAACATGCAAGGTGTCAGTCATTCCCCTCCTGGATGTTGAGGCCATGTGGTTGAATAGTCCGAAGATGCTTCATCCACATTTTCTCACGGCTAAGCCGGACAGCATTACTATGGTGACCAAGGGATTCCACGCCCTGAACATTCATATCTGATATCAAATGATCAGGGAGATTGAAGTGATACCAAACAGGGGTGTAAATTTTACTGTTTTTGATTGTAAACCTATGGCCATAGACACTTTTTTGGAGGGTGTTTTTGGACTCGCCAATTTATCGAACATTACAAATTCTACCGGAGTGAGGTATAATGTTTGAGGTGGCGCATGTAATGGAGCCATAGGTCATGTGGGTTGTTCCAGAAGAATTTCCATTGAAATACACTGTTTCCTGGACATGGGTCTTGCAAACAGTGCATTTCAAGGTACACTTAGATGTACCAAATTTGGTGGGAAGTGAAGTATCCAAATGGGTAACCTCTGCTTCGTACAATTTAGTCACGCAGGTTAAGGGGGCACCTGAAAGTCAAGACAGACGAGTTTGGAATGGCACTGGCCAGACGATCTGAAGTATGGAGAATGTGGTGGAGTTTCCTTAGTTATCTTCCAGAGAGTAGGAAGACAAGGGTGGTAGGAAGTAACCAAGGGAACCTCGGGATTGTCCTTGGGACCAGGTGACTTTTGTTTTTAGTACCTAACTTCTGGGAATGGAGTAGACTTTAGCAATGGAATTCTTCACTTTGCGAGAACTATAGCCTCTTGCAACCAAGTTTCTGGCCAACACTCGTGTATGGCGGCTAAAATCAGACTCATTGGAGCATATACGCCTCAATCTGAGGGCCTGGCTGTAAACTATACCAGTCTTACAAAGTCTAGGGTGACAACTGGAGGCATGGAGATGTTGATGAGTGTCGATGGGCTTAGATACAAGTCAGTAGTTAGTGTGTTGTGGTCTTTCTTGATGGTGACATCCAGAATGTAGGTCTGCTGGAGTGAGTGCTCCCATGTGAACTTGATAGTGCTGTGGAAGGAGTTGATGTGTTCAACGAAGGCATTGAAGCTGCTACTGTCCTTAGTCCAAATGAAAAAAACGTCATCTATGTATCTCTACCTAATCCAGGGATGGCATTGAGCCTCATTGAGCGTGCATTCTTCAAGGTCACCCATGAAGAGGCAAGCAAAGGAAGGAGCCATGCGCATGCCCATGGCAGTACTATGTACTTGGAGATAGTGCTTGCCAAGAAAGGAGAAAGGATTCTTGATCAGCACTAGGCTCATGGGGGTGACCATGTCAGAGATGGGGGGAGAGGAAAGTTTTCCCTTGGCTAAGGCAGAGGAGCAAGCCTGAATTCCTTCTTCCTGGGGGTGTTGGTTCACCCTCACCTAGGCCTCACCCTCACCCGCACCCAACACCAACATCCCCCCAGGAAGAAGGCATTCAAGCTTGCTCCTTTGCCCTAGCCAAAGGAAAACACTCCTCATCCCCCATCTCTGACATAACCACCCTCATGAGGCTAGTGCTGACCGAGAATCCTTTCTCCTTTCTTGGCAAGCACTATCTTCAAGTACATGGCACTGCCATCGGCATGCACATGGCTCCTTCCTTTGCTTGCCCCATAGGTGACCTTGAAGAACGCACACTCAGTGAGGCTCTATGCCGTCTCTGGATTTGGTGGAGATACATAGATGACTATTTCTTCATTTGGACTAGGGACGGTAGCAGCTTCAATGTCTTCTTTGATCACATCAACTCCTTCCACAGCACTATCAAGTTCACATGGGAGCACTCACTCCCGCAGATCCACTTTCTGGATGTCACCATCCAGAAAGACCACAACACATTAACTACTGACTTGTATTCTCAGCCCACCGACACTCATCAACTTTTCCATGCCTCCAGTTATCACCTTAGACACTGTAAGGCTGGTATAGCTTACAGCGCGGCCCTCAGATTGAGGCACATGCTCCAATGAATCTGATTTTTGCTGCCATACACAAGTATTGGCCAGAAACTTTCTTGCAATAGGCTATAGTTCTCGCCAAGTGAAGAATTCCATTGCTAAAATCTACTTCATTCCCAGAAGTTCGGCACTAAATCAAAAGTCACCCGGTCCCAAGGACAATCCAAAGGTTCCCTCGGTTACTTCCTACCACCCTTGTCTTCCTCCTCTCAGAAAGATAACTAAGGAAAACCACCACATTCTCCATACTTCATATCGTTTGGCCAGTGCCATTCCAATTTCGTCTGTTTTGGCTTTCAGGCGCCCCGTAACCTGCGTGACTTATTGTTCGAGCAGATGGCTCCCCCTTTGGACACTTCACCTCCCACCAAAGTTGGTACATTTAAGTGTACCTTGAAATGTACTGTTTGCAAGACATATGTCTAGGAAATAGACCCTTTCAATGGAAATTCTTCTGGAACAACCCACATGACCCATGGCTCTATAACATGCACCACCTCAAACATTACATACCTCATCTCCTGTAGAGTTTGTAATGTTCAATATGTTGGTGAGACCAAAACCACCCTCAAAAAACGTATCTATGGTCATAGGTTTACAATCAAAACTGGTAAAATTGATACCCCTGTTGGGTATCACTTCTATCTCCCTGATCATTCGATATCAGATATGAGTGTTTTGGGGATAGAATCACTTGGTCACAGTACTGATGCCGTCCGTCTTAGCCAAGAGAAAATGTGGATGAAGCATCTACGGGCTACTCAACCACATGGCTTCAACATCTAGGAGGGTAATGACTAACACCTTGCATGTTCACTGATAATCCTTCTTTTGTATTCGCTCCTACACACTTCTCACTTTGATCTTTCCCCCTCTTCTCATTAATCCCTATCCCACTCCAGGGCCCAGGCCCTTTCCTTTGATCTCACTCTACCAGCTTTCCTCTTTCTCCTTTGTTTATCATCAGTGTCCTATTCACTCTCTACCCCTCCCTTCTTATGCATGTATCTGTTTTGTCCTGGTAACCCTACCTTATAAAAAGGTCCTGCTAGGATCAAAATGTCAGGCCCACTAAATTTGGAGGTTTTAAATTTCAATTTCATAAAATTAATGAGTGCATTCGCCCTAAAACCTAAAAGTTAAAAAAAAATGTGATTATTATGATTCCATCACAATGATTTTGTAGTATTCAATTTGTCTTGTCTTATGTTTTTTTTAGGTTTGTTGAAGCGACACCAGATATGGAGCAAGCAAGAGCAAGCTGTAAAATGGATAAGTGAACTTCTGTTTATTTATTTTCTTGTCTTTTAGAAAGTTCGTGGTAGGATTGAAATGTCAGGCCCTCTAACTTTTGAGATTTTTTTTTTGAAATTATCTAGACAATTGCTTTCTTGGTCTTTGGGAGAAAGTGCTGGGTTTTGACCTGGAGGGGGGTTGTGGTGGTCCTGTAGGGGAGAATTCTGGTGAAGGTGGCTCTCTCAGCTTGGGAAGGGGCCTGGTGCACTGATGCATATAGGTTGGGGGACTGTGGCACTGTTGGAGAAGGTGGTGTTGGGATGCTCACTCAGGTGTGTCACCGGTACGTACACTGTGCGAAAGCTAGGAGCCAGGATGGTGCCAATGGTACAGAGTGTACCCATGGGTGGGCTAACCGGGGGGACTTAGGGTGGTGTATAGGGTGTGCAGTCCTTGGCTATAGATGACCAGAGGACTGGCTCTGGAAGACTTACCTTGCCAGGGAATCACCTGTGGAGGAGCTTGATGTCGTGGTGGGACTGTGGTGTGTTTGGTAGATCTCACTGGGCTTGCAGGCACACCCCCCCTGATTTCATGAACCCCTGGGATGCATCTTAATGGGGTAATGTGGGAAATAGGTGGAAAAATAGGTGGAAAAAACCTACTTTGATTGGCAAACTACTTAGTTGGGTGAAAAAACATACCCTAAATACATAGGAAGTTTAAAAAGACAAAAATAAATCAATAACAAAACACCTACAGTCATTCACCTTGACTGGCCACGTCTTTGTGGTGTGGGGGTACGAAACAGTCCTTAAAAAGAAAAAAAATGTAAACAAGAAAAAAAAATATGAAAGCATGCCTCCACCTTGAATGGCCACTTTTGGTGGTGTAGGGGTAGAAAACACTCCTAAAAAAGTAGCTTCACAGGCACTTTATGAGTAAGAAAAAAAGTATATCAACTATAAAAAAACAGTGCTTTTCTGTGATACTTATGATCTTCAAAAGAATGGGTTTTTTTTCTTGGGGGGGGGGGACAAATTATATGATGTCCCCCATTCACTTTTGAAAGTTGGGGGCGGGACATGTCCTCCTGTGTCACCCCCCCCCCGCCTATTGATGCCCATGCATGCTAGCTCATGCGATGCCCCAGTGTTTCATGAAATCAGGGTGGTAGGGCATTCCACTGGTCCATGTTGGTGGTGCATATACCTGCTTGACAGTTGGTGTGGATCTTGTTTGTACAGTGTGCCTTCATGATAGAGGAATTTATGAAGGGGTTTGATTGCAATCTCTCTTGACCTCACGTGGAACCCTATCATCATCATCTATTCTCCTATTTCCTTTGAAGTCAAATCTGACTCCTTTAGAAACACTGCTGTTGTTTCACTTTTAAAAGGAACACATTTTTAGCCACTTTTGGAAGATATAGCTTCTTCATTCACTCAGAAATACCTTGACAATCATTCCATTTTTTGGTGTGCATTGCCATCGCCATAGGAATTTATACATCGCGGTCACAGATGATGTGATGCAAAATATCCATAGATGGGAAAATGCAAATTTCTTTTCTTTCCAATTTCCAATTTGTTGGCACAATTTTTTCTCTTTCTAATTCCTTTCTCCTTGCTATGGCGGGCGTCTTTGGATCAAGCTTAGTATAACCCGGCCAGCCCTGGTGTGGTCCTGTGAAAAGGTTTTGCCTTGTTTTCAGGATGATATAATTAGGTCTGTGCAGACAGGCATTACCTTCTTCATTTGATTTCAGTACATCAGGAGTGGCTTCTTATGAACAGCTCCTGAGCAGCCTATGTGTTGGTTGTGCTGTTAAATGTACTGCCATCTGAAAATGTGGTTAATCAAGCACTTCTTCAATTTGGTATTCCTTTGAACTAAATAGTGTGATCATTCTTGATGAGCACTTGATCTTAATAGGAAGTGCGGACCAGCCCCACATGGTGGTAAGTTGGCCTTAATGCGCCTTTTTGGTGAGGAGTATTCAAGGCAAGTGTCAATGATTTACTGAAGTCTTGATCCTTAGGTGGAAAGTGAAAAATCCCAGAAATGCCAATGACATAAAAAGGGGTTTATCCAGCTTTTTGTATATAAGACAGTTGAAAACTATCAATTTAACCCTGTATGGCATATCCTCCTGAACCCTCACATCTTGTACTATCACTAGATATGGAGATTGAGATTTTTCAGTAATTGCCCCTACCCTTTGGAACAACGCAGTGGCTGTTGTTACGGCAGTCGTCCGGGTGGCTCCCTGACTTCACAGTATTTGTCAGGATGTTTAGCTCTTGGAACCAGACTATCAGCTAATAGATTGGTTCAAACAGCCTGCAATGCTGACGAAATACAATCAAGTCAGGAGACTGCGTTGGAACAAACTACCAGCGCATATTCAAAACACGCAGTCTCTTTTAAGACTTTGGTGAAAAGTGAAAACACACCTTTTTAATTCATAAAAGGCCCTATACAACATTGGAAAGATTGGAAAACATCAATATACACAGATTTCCTTCTAATTTACACACTTTGTAGATGGTCACTCAGGATAAAATCCTCATGTTGAAATTTTACTGTCTGGGATGCTGTACTCTTTAAGAAATCTTCACTCAAGCACTGAAAAGTAGTGTTTATCTTGCGCGATAAAAAAAAATCAATATTTCGTGCGATTTGTTGAATGCCACCTTTACAAACGAGCCAACAACTGTTTCAAAAGGCATTGTAAATCTTATTTGCATTGTTCTTCATTTACAATTTAAAGTATTGAAAAAAGGTCTGATTCATAATTCGATATTTATTCAATTTTTTGCTGTAATTTATAGACAGACAATGGTGTGCTTAGAAACAGCTGTATTAAGTGCCTTAAACATGTCATATATTATTATTTTTATCATTAAAATGTTTCTAAAGACAAAGGTCAACTTTGGATTCTTAGGACAACTTGCATGCATGCAAAATGTATGCATGCTGGTTGTCCAAATGCATAAAATACAATGAAAATTGAAGAGTAATGTCACCTTGACCATGAGTGGCCACAAGCATTGTGGTGTGGTGTTTTTCCAGACTGCCGGCAAGACCTTAAGCAGCTCGGTGGTCAAGTGGCTAAGACGGCTGCTCTAGAAAGCAGGAGGCGCAGGTTCGAATCCTGCCCGAGCTGCCCATTTAATTTTTGCGGGCAGTGTGGAAAAGCACTCAGAGTTACACCAGCACAACATGTCTGGCTGGACATTTCTCTATGGCATGACCAAAACAAACACAACCAAGAACAAAAGTTACATGTATGCCATGTCTTCTTAAGTAGCCCCAATATTGGAAAATAGAGAAAGAAACATGAAAAACTAAAACAGACCAGTTGCAGTATATTAAAAAAAAAATGCCAGGCCCCAACTACCAAAACAATAATAACTGAATCAAAACTATCTTTGTTTAAATTTAATAGCAGGGACAGTTAAGTATATTTTGTTTAAATGCCAGGCACTAACCACCAACACAAAAATAACAAACAAAAGCTGTCTACCGGTATAATGTTAAATCGCATGGTCATGTTGATTTTTGTATTATTGCTGTAACCTAAATCAGCAACAGAAAAAGCATACAAGTGGATGAAGTGTATTTCATGATACAAAATTCACTAGCTTGCTGATAGAGTAATTGATACAGCCAAGGGGAGTATGCCAGTGGTGAGTGAAAGATAGTTCCAGAAACTATTACCCTAGAAAAGGTTCACAAAATTCAAAAGCATCTCATTGCATGTACAGCTCTGATAAAGCCTCTTTTCAGCTGAGATCTTGTAGTTGAGGGTCCGATTGACCTTAACTTAATGTAGGCCTACCTGACAGGACCCTGCTTGAAATTGGAACACACGTACATGCATGGCTTGTGGCAATTTGGACAGATGCATAGACAACTTCATGATTGTCTGAAGATGTAAACGTTGGTCTGACTGTACGAAAAGGATGTCCCAAAATCTGTTGCCCTAAAAAAAAAAAATCAGCATAGGTCTGCCTGTGTTGCAGGAAGATTGATGCTGGTTTGATGAGGGCATGAAGTCAAAGGACAAGGGCTGGCTTTCCTATTGTGTGTCTCAAATCCAAATCAGCATAGGCCTACAAAGCCTTCCCATATGTGCCAATCAGAACAAAATCAGCATTAGTCTGCCTGTGATGCAGGAAGATGAGTGCTGGTTAGCTGAGGCCATGAAGTCAAGGGACTATACATGACTATAAATCTTTCCCAGAGTATGTGCCAATCAGAGACAAAAATCAGCATTAGTCTGCCTGTATTGCAGGAAGATGAGTGCTGGTTAGCTGAGGGCATGCAGTCAAGGGACTAGGCCTGGTTTTCTCATGGTGTCTCAAATCAAAATCAGCATAGGTCTGTCTGTGATGCAGGATGATTGATACTGGTTTGCTGAGGCCATGCAGTCAAGGGACTATAATTATTGGACTTTTATTGGACAAAAATCAGCATTAGTCTGCCTGTATTGCAGGAAGATGAGTGCTGGTTAGCTGAGGGCATGCAGTGAAGGGACTAGGCCTGGTTTTCTCATGGTGTCTCAAATCAAAATCAGCATAGGTCTGTCTGTGATGCAGGATGATTGATACTGGTTTGCTGAGGCCATGTAGTCAAAGGACAAGGGCTGGCCTTCGCATAGTATGTGTACCTTATCATCAGGGGCCCTGTCTGGTTAGAGGAAACTGCATCCCCATTCAAAGCAATGGCTGTCTGGCTGTATGCAAAGACTGCTCAACATATACTTCCCAAAAATGTCCCATAACACCATTATGGTGTTGATTATGTGCTGTGTTACAAATGAGACTGGTTTGTTTTGACTTATTCAGTTTCTTTGATCTATGAAAGTACCTTTGAAAATATCTTGGCAGTTGATTTTTCATGGAGTAATACATGGATTGTTATGTGCTCCAAAAACAACAACATGTGAACTGCATTTTGCCAAGTTGCAGTCCTAAGAAAGATGACATTACACAACTGGTGTGCTGTACGATATGTGCCTGTGAGTACATACACAAGGCAGTTTTGTTTATCCTAAATTATCACTTGGTATTTGTTTCTGTTAAATGTCTGATTTGAATGGTTGATTTGGGTTTCTGATTTGGGTTTTCTAATGGATTTAACCAAGGCAGCAAAAAAAGTGAATCTTTCCACCAAGTGCATGACATTTTCCATGGGGTGTGTTGGCCTTTGCCAACAATCAATATGCTTTATAATGATTAAAAACATAAGACATATTGGTTTTTATTATCATTATTATTATTATTATAATTTTTTTTTTTTGGGGGGGGTGAGAAATTCCCTTAGTGTCTTTTTCAAAATAGTGGATACTTCCCATTCTTTTAAATGCAAACCAGACACATCAAATCAGAATGTTGATGCTCCTATGTTAGCAGGAATACCACAATGAAGAAGTTTTGACTGATGCCAAGACTTTTTTCCCCTCCCACCGATGAAGGAAATGGTATAGACAGTCTGCCTGCCTGTAATTTCTGAAAGAATGGGCAAACCCCTTTCACAGATTACTCTAAGGAGCTGAGCAGTGTCTTTTCTAGGCCAGCTGATGTCATCTTCTGTCAAAAAAATTATCTAAGGAGCTTCTTATTTTCATTTGCTCTTCCTTGACTTTCAATTTTATTTTCCCTGTTCTTTGCAGGAATTTATTTGTTTCCACCATCTGGTTTTGCTTAAAACCCTTAACATGTCTTACACCTGCACTTGATGAGACATCTGGGTTTTCTGTCAGTCTCAAAGCATCCTGACCTTTCAAGAATTCTATCATCCCAGACATGGTCAGTACAAAAACTGATGAAGTCTCACAGAAGTGGGATGGGAGAGAATCTAGCTGGGCCAACTGTGCTGCTTGAGCTTTTTCCTCTTTTGCTTCCTCTCAATTCACCAACCTTGTTGTTGCCAATTCCTATCTTTATTCTTCTCCAGCCTTGCCCTACATCATTGGGGGAAGGACAGTTTTTATTTCCGCCTAGCCCTGTGACCCCCATCTTTGCAAGTGGTCCTGTGAAGAGGATTTCCATCCTTGTTTCAGTATCAAGCACAGCTTCTTTCCAGTGCATTCACATCTGTCTGCCTGTACATGTACATCTCTTTGATTCATTTTTGGTATTCATTACCCCCACTTTTGTCAGTGGCCCGATCATGATATTCCCTGTTTCAGGGTCAAGCAGAGGATATTAAAAGATTGCCTATATTCTTCCTCTATAATCCTCTTCCCTTTTTCAGTTGTTGAGCACACCTGTGCTGAGGTTTCACACTGTCAATTGGCAGTGAGCAGATGTCACCATCCAGCATGGATCAGTGGTTTGCATGACTTGCCTGTGAGCTAAAAGAGATCTACCAAAAACAGTGCAGTTCCCCAAGGCTCAAACTCTTCCTAGGTGATAACCTGGCAGACAGTCTTCCAGATCCAGTCCCAGGCTGTCATCCATACCATGGACTGCCCACCCTCTCCCATCCTTAATTTCCCTCACACAGCTCGCCTATGGGATCTGTACCCTTGGCACTAGCCTGGCTGCTGGCTCTCGCATTGTGCACTCACCAGTGGCACACCTGGGCGAACAACTCAACACTAGCCTCTCTGGCAGTGTTGCAGTTTCACAACCTATATGCATCTTGTGCATCATGTTCCCTCCTTAGCTGAGATAGTCTCTTCCACAGAATTTCTCCTGCAAGGCTCCTCTAAGTTCACTCCAAGTTTGAATCCTTGTTTTCTCTCAACCACCGGGGAAGCACAATAGTTAGATATTTCAGCCCATCATGCCACCTCCATTTTGTTAAAGACGAACACTGATTATTGTTTCTTCTTGTATCATTTCAGACGCTGTCTGGAGGAGGAGGAGGAGGAGGAGGAGGAGGAGGAGGAGGAGGAGGAGGAGGAGTGAGATTCAGGTGTTTGATTTAGAAGATAGGATTTGAGGGGTTAGGCTAGAAGGTCAAAGCATGCTTTGAATGTTAGGATTAGAAGGTTCATGGGTTAAGAAAGATAGGCTAAGGTTTATGGGGTATGGGATAAAAAGAATAGGCTAAGGAAGTTTATGTGGTGGGAAGGATAGGCTAAGAAGGTTTATGGGGTGGGATGAATAGGATGAGAAGGTATCATTTGGGGAAGTCTTCTTTCAGAATAGTATTCTTCAAATTTTTGGAAGATACAACAACTTGGATTTTTGATCTCTCGAGATGAGTTATACATTTTAGCTACAAATAATTTTTTGGCTCAAAAATAATAATGTCTGGTAATGTTTAATAATGTTTATCCAATAAATATTTAGATAAATAATTATGCTTTTCAAAAATGTAAGAGTTGGTTACAATTGGACTTTTAAGCCTTCTTATGTTTGAAGATACATCAGTAAACTTGAAAATCTGAGGATGCCATGATGACCAGCATGTGCTGCAGATGGGTCAAAAGCTGATGGTGCCTTTTGGACGGATGACTGCTGTCTCTGCGTTGGGTGTTCAGTTTTCTTCCGTTGCCTTGTGTGTTGCCTTGTGTGTTGCCTTGTGGTATGTTTTAGACGAGGAGAGCTGTTAAAGATGAGGGTGCGATGGAGCAATCTTGGACGGGCAAGAGGATGAATGACTTTTGTGTTGGGAGCAGTTGTTGTCTTCTAAGAAGCCACCTACCAATGTTTGCCTATGTGTGATGTATATCAGAGTGCTGCAGAGAAGGCTTGGATCAATCTACTCATCAATGCTTAGCCTCGGACTACAGCTACAGAGTGACTCCGTGTCTATCATCATCATCGGGACACCATCCAGTGTTACAGTTACAAGGACACGAGACAATAAAGTGAAATGTGTACACTGACTCAGAGTTTATGAAATAAATACATATTTTGGTTAATGTGCTTTTTATAATAAATGGTTTGATAGTGACCCTGTATTGTTAAGGGCCTGTGGGAGCCTGATCTAAAATTTGAGGGTTGATTCATGTTATGTATTTTGTTTATGTAATTATATGATTATGAGTTTCGGAAGATATCACACGTATAAATTGTACTTGCAAGGTGTTGGGACTTTATAACATGCCTCTTTGGCATTAATTCTTAACAAATCTGTTCTGTGCTCTTTTCTTCTCTTCTCTCATTTCCTCTCGCATTAATCACTAGACTCTAACTATCTAATAACTAAAAAGTAAACCATAACCTCACTAAAACGTCCATGGGTTAGTTAGGTCTTTGTTGTGAGGGACGTATTATTTATTATAGAGTGGGGACAGGGCATAGTTTTGCCCCCTGTTAATTGTACGTGAGCCTTCCATTGTTGGGCGAGTGGGGCGCCACCGCGCGGCGGTGGTTATGGCTGAAACTTCTGTCGCCCCATGGTGGCGCCCTTCAAGCTGCATCATCAGCCATGAGGGTGCAGAACACTAAATAGAGCTCCCATTGAACACTGTACAAAAACACTCACTTTCAAAGCCAATTATCCCATACCCAAAAGTCTCTCAGTTCTTGTAGGTATACTTAAAATTGTAGTTTGGACCTTCATCTCTCAGATTCTTTTCAATTTTAGTGCCCTTAGCCGATTAGATTTTTTGCTAATTACCCCCAGAAAAAAACACCCCCAAAATGTCTAGTCGTCCAAGCCGAATTTCTGCAAGGATTTTGAGATGGACCCCTCTACTTCCGCAGCCAAATAGGGCCACATTTAAAGCCAGATATGGTCCAAATTTCATACCAAATTGAAGAGTGAACCCCCAGGTTGTCTTAAGCTTCACTTGTTCTACAATGTATCAGTTAATTAGCCTCCAAAGACCCCTTATTAAAAAAAAGTTGTGGGTACACACTTTATGATAATCAGCTCGGCGGAGCCATCTTGGATGGATTTTGTGTGCTGCACCCATGAGCCGTGTCCGAAATGGGCGTCTAGGGCTACGTCTATTGCTTCCCCCCTATTGGAAATACACGGAGATGCAAAGACGATAGCCCTAGCCGTAGTTCTGTAAGCCCGTTTCAGACACGGCCATGGTCTGCGTCCCAATTAAGGCTTGGTATTTGATGAAATGGAGGCAAACAATTTGTAATAATTATACTGTACATAGTTCTCGTTATGGTTTCTTGTCCTCATGGTCATGGTCCAATTATCGCGCTAAAGTGGGTCTATTAATGTAAACAAAAGTGGATAATCAGCTATAGGAGACTTGGTCTCCTTGAAATGATTGGTAGAAAGCTGTATCTTTCTTGCTTTGCATTTGATGAAATGTGAGGCAAACAATTGGTAATAATAATAATTACTGTACACATAGTTCTTGTCTTCGTGGTCATGGTCAAATGACGGTACTAAAGTTCTGGGTCTATGAAAAATCTTGATATGTATGAAAAAGTGAAAAATAGGAGGCATTGGTGTCCACAAAATTGGTAGAAAGCTGTTTCTTTCTTGCTTGTTGTTTTGCTGTGTGTTTTTAGTCTGCTCTCTTGCATTAGTAGGTGTGTATGGGTGCCCCTGAATTCCAGCAACCATGGTACCACAGTGGAGAGATGAGATCTGCCAGTTCTTGGACTTTGCCATCAGCTTCTGGTGGTCCATGGAGGAGGAAGGTTGGAACCTAGGTTCAAAGCAGACAAGAATTAAGATATCCATCCAGGTGGGTTTGCCTTTCTTGTAACAAATCATGACCCACTTTGTATTGGATTCAAATGATATTGCATCACACCCTGATCAATTACACCTCTGATTTCCTCAAACTCCTCAAAATTTGCTTGCTTATTCTTGGTTGCTGATGAAATCTTGAACAAATTGTTGTGCGAACAATGAAAATTGCAATGTGGTCTTTTTCTCACTGCAGCAAAACGGATGGTAGCCCTTCGAGGAATGGACTGGCCCACTTGGAGGAACGGACCGACCCACTTGGAGGAACGGACCGACCCATGGAACGGACCGACCCACTTGGAGGAACGGACCGACCCACTTGGAGGAACGGACCGACCCACTTGGAGGAACGGACCGCCCCATGGAACGGACCGACCCACTTGGAGGAACGGACCGACCCACATGGAGGAACGGACCGATCGACCCACATGGAGGAATGGACCGACCCACTTGGAGGAATGGACCGACCCACTTGGAGGAACGGACCGACCCACTTGGAGGAACGGACCGACCCACTTGGAGGAATTAACGGACCGACCCACTTGGAGGAACGGACCGACTCACTTGGAGGAACGGACCGACCCACTTGGAGGAACGGACCGACCCACATGGAGGAACGGACCGACCCACATGGAGGAACGGACCGACCCACTTGGAGGAACGAACCGACCCACTTGGAGGAACGGACCGACCCACTTGGAGGAACGGACCGACCCACTTGGAGGGATGGACCGACCCACTTGGAGGAACGGACTGACCCACTAGGAGGGATGGACCGACCCACTTGGAGGAATGGACAGACCCACTTGGAGGAATGAACCGATCCACTTGGAGTTGGAGGAATGGACCGCCATACTTGGACGAACCATGGAGGTTCCTCCTGCGAGGAACGGACCGATCCACTTTGAGCAATGGATACTTGCCAGCATGGAATCCCCCATCCCTTTGGAAATGGACTAACAGTTAGATGAAAATAAAAATGTATGCAATAATGATAATTCATGGCCTTACCTTAAAAAAAATTGTATGGTTTAAAGGTTGGAAAATTTTGTCAAATCATCAACTATAATTATTACAATATTATTTAAAATTTAGTGGACGTTTCGATACTAGCAGGATCTTTTTCAGCAAGGTCCTGCTAGGTTCGAACCATCAGGCCCACTAAATTTTGGTAATTTTAGCAGTAAGCAGTTTGCAAATTTTTTGTATATCACAATATTATAGTAATGGTAATAGCTTGGGTGAAACACTGTACACTATCAGTACCACTGTACATGAACACTGATTTGTGTGCCCCCTATACGTACAGTACTGTACGTGTACACTGTACTGTGTATGATTGTGTATACAGGGTGTGTGTGTACAGGACGGCCTTTCTTTTAGTTATTTTCTCCTGGTTGTTGGTAGTGGTACCTGGTAGTAGGCCAGGGTGGCTTTCCAGTTGTTCCAGTTTTGCATTCAAGGTCAACGGTTTCTTCCGTTTTGCATTTTTTTAAACATGAAACTAGATGTTATTATTTTTCTCATGAAAAAATTCCTAAATCTTTTTGATTTTTTATACATCTGAGTAAAAGTGTTGTGTTTCAGAAATGGAATACATTTTGCCGACCAAAAGTGGGTTTTCTTTTGTTTCAGTTTTGATTTTTCCAAAACCGTCCAATGGCTTATTTAACCAACATTTTTAAGACCCCCAGAAATCAGGTGGGTCAGAGACAGACATATACGGTACGACTCGTGACAAAACTTCACTTACTGGTGACCATGGAAAACTTTTCTGGTGATTGAATATTATGAACATTGATGAAGAAAGTTGCTTGGTAACCCGTACCTGGGTGAGTCCACAACTTGCTCATGTAAATTTATGTATCAGCGAAGTCGGCTGGGGAAACGAGGGGCTTACCCTCACAAATGAACATAACAACAGTGCACCGAAATGTAAGATAAAACACTGTCACCATAAGGGTACATTTTGATCATGTTTTTAGGGAATGTTTCCTTACTCATGATGCTCCAACCATGCTCCAACCTTGCATAGTGGCCACAAAAAATAAAGAGCAAATACATGTAAAAGTGATTGCTTGAAACTATAAGGTCTTATCTTTTGACTACTAATTGGAAGCTAAGGACCCAGGGTAAACCACACTATTGCCCATTTCTTACTGAATTACTTATCTTTTTTTGTCATGTTTGCACAGTGCTTATTTTCACTTTCACCTTTGATATCTTCACATAATTATTTTAAATTCTCCAGTGTGCCGTATTCCACCTGGAAGAAGCAATATCCTTTCATCGGTAACGTAACGTATGGTATTGTCGAGAATAACCGACAACATATAATAGGCCCTATTCTAATAAAATTTACAAAATGACTTTTAATCTTAGGGTAGATTGTAAAGTATTAGTTGATAAGTTACATCTATGCATGTATACTAAGCCTATCTAAATATTTCTGTATGTCCTTTCACGATATCCCAACAGTTCATACCAGAAATATAAGAATAAGACTGAAATGAATATAAATAATAAATCACTTGCAATGTTGATTCCTTTTTTTATAAGGAACAAAGTGATTCAACATTTTTTTTCCGGGCGGGTATAAATCTGCTGTATACTCCAAATTAAACATGATATGAGTTGCACAGAAGTAACATTACTTTGTTAGCCCCATAATTCCATATAATTATAGTGATGTAGTGCCGCATTTTATCACTATGCTTACAATAATTTACTCATCCTTTGCTCATTGTTCTTTTCACCATATGGCATACACTACCTCAAAAAATGTGGCATTTTCTGAAAATTCAACCCTGAAAATAACCCCCTTACTTGAGGGCCAAAATAGTTACTTTTTCCATGCTCCTCTACCTCCGTGCTTTTACCATGTGCTTTGCACAATTGACAGAATATTTTGCTGTCTAGTACTAGTACTAGTAGCGGAATTTATTTCAAGGTGAAAATGTGAGGATCAATGGAATTTCTGTATCGGGTGGAAGATTTCTTGATAGATTTCCATGGAAACAAGTCAGCACATTTTTACAAGAGTGAAATGCACTGTGGATAAGTTGGCCTAAACAGTTTTGATAAAATTGCTTTCGGGCGACGCACGACGGGAAATGGCGTGTATGGATCGGAACTGGCAAATGACAATTGGGACACAACAGAAAGCAAGAGGTGACGGACGACACATGACGGGCAATGGCAGATATAATTATACCAAATACAGAAAGCCGACTACCAGTCCAAAATTCAAAAAGACATCTTCTACTTAGAAATCGATAATTCATACAAATAGAGGTCGCAATTTAACCAAATGACCAGGTCATGACAGCTGTCTGTTGTGAATTTTGGTACTGTATCTTTAGATGAATGTGGATTCTTAACAGATTATTATTCCTAGAATGAATCTCGTATGCTAAATTGAGAAATAAAACAACTGATTATGATAACATGAGCAGGAAAGGTATGAAATCGCCCCAACTCATATCTTTTCGTACCTGGTGTTTCTACAAAAAAAGCTTGATAATTTATTTGAAATGAAAGAGTGAAAAGCTTGTACCAAGCTTTTCACTCTTTCATTTCAAATAAATCATTATTGCGTTCATGTAATGAGTTCAAAAATTAATTTGCCTTATTCGGCACGCCATATATACCATGCCTCATGCCCATTAATTTGTTGCACAGGCTTACGATCTTTGGTGAGCATCAGGTGCTGCTGAATGAAGCGCACAAATTAGGATCCAAAATGGCGGCGCCCAGTTCATGATAAGGTGGACGGGCCTTTCCCCTTGCACGATTTATATAATGGATGGCGTTGCCCAAATAAATTTGCGGGCGTTCGTGACTAGTTATTGCTGGAACTGGATCCTGGGTGATGCCACCGCTGACTTTCCAGCCCTTCAGCACTTCTATGGAGGACTATAGGCTGGTGTTGTGGTCGGTCGGTTTGGTTAAATATTTCAAGTTGCGCGCAGCACACTAATTCCATCCAAGATGGCTCCGCTGGTTATCATAGCTTTTTTGAATAAGGGGTACTTGAAGGCTGACGGCGACTGGGTAATTCACTAATTGGTAAAAAATCTAGACGGCTAAGGGCACCAAATTGAAAAGAAAATGAGAGATGAAAGTCTAATCTACAATTTTTAGTATAGTTACAAGACCTGAGAAACGTTTAGATGTGGAAGACTTTGAAAGGGAGTGTTTTTGTACAGTGTTCAATGGGAGCTCGATTATGTTAGTGTTCCGTAACCTCAAAATGAATTAAACGTCCAAGGGTGCAGCACACTAAATCCATCCAAGATGGCTTCGCCGAGCTGATTATCATAAAGTGTGGCCCCCACAACTTTTTTTTTTAATAAGCGGTCTTTGGAGGCTAATTAACTGATACATTGTAGAATAAGTGACACTTAAGACAACCTGGGGGTTCACTTTTCAATTTGGTTTGTCATTTGGACCATATCCGGCATTAAATGGGGCCCTATTTGGCTGTAGAAGTGGAGGGGTCCATCCCAAAATCCTTGCAGAAATTCGGCTTGAACGGCAACACGTTTTGGGGGTGTTTTTTCTGGGGGTTATTCGCAAAAAATCTCATCGGCTAAGGGCACTAAAATTGAAATAATCTGAGAGATGAAGGTCCAAACTACAATTTTCAGTATAGCTACAAGAACTGAGGGACTTTTGGGTGTGGGATAATTAGCTTTGAAAGCGAGTTTTTTTGTACAGTGTTCAATGGGAGCTCGATTTAGTGTTCTGGGTGCAGCACACAAAATCCATCCAAGATGGCTCCGCCGAGCTGATTATCATAAAGTGTGTACCCACAACTTTTTTTTAATAAGGGGTCTTTGGAGGCTAATTAACTGATACATTGTAGAACAAGTGA
The DNA here is from genome assembly GCA_949987565.1 of Luidia sarsii. NCBI lineage: Eukaryota > Metazoa > Echinodermata > Asteroidea > Paxillosida > Luidiidae > Luidia > Luidia sarsii. Next base: position 12,481,846 of record OX465108.1, on the reverse strand, counting down.
AGCTTAAGACAACCTGGGGGTTCACTCTTTAATTTGGTATGAAATTTGGACCATATCTGGCTTTAAATGTGGCCCTATTTGGCTGCGGAAGTAGAGGGGTCCATCTCAAAATCCTTGCAGAAATTCGGCTTGGACGACTAGACATTTTGGGGGTGTTTTTTTCTGGGGGTAATTAGCAAAAAATCTAATCGGCTAAGGGCACTAAAATTGAAAAGAATCTGAGAGATGAAGGTCCAAACTACAATTTTAAGTATAGCTACAAGAACTGAGAGACTTTTGGGCATGGGATAATTGACTTTGAAAGTGAGTGTTTTTGTACAGTGTTCAATGGGAGCTCTATTTAGTGTTCTGCACCCTTCTGCACCCCCAATTCATGTGGGCCGCCCTCCATAGTCCTGGTCCTACCAATGCGGAGTTTCAGGCAACGTAGAGGGCGCTATAAAGGAAGACCATAGAGCTCTATTAAAAGAACTTTATAGAGCTCTATGAGGAAGACCATAGAGCTCTATTAATTTTTATAGAGCTCTATGACAGTATGAGGAAGACCGCAAACAATTATCAACAACACTGTCCTGCATCGTCGACGTCCTGAGCCGCCGTAAAAAAAGCTGAAAATCATTGGTAATTAATGCAAGTCACTGTCTTCGGTTACACTTACAGACTAGAATTCTAGCCTCAGACTTTCTTGCCACAAACCTGCGCAGATGAATCCATTTGCCTCTGTAGTGTAGACTATACGGTATACCGTATACGCCTACATTAATAATAATGATTTGCCTCTACAGGCTCTAGCTAGGCTCTACTTTAGTACTACTAGTAGTACTAGTCTACTACTAATAGTACTACATGTAGTTTAAAAAGGGCGACCCCCTCAAAAACAATTACATACAAACCACCAAAACATTTCTCCAGATCCCCAGATTTGCAGCCTAAAACACCCATATCACCATCCTACGTGGCCATTTTTGGATTCAGTGAGAATCACAGATTTCAATAATGGTCAAATTGTATTACTCACGTTTGGGGAAAAAGGAGAAAATTCCCCTCATTTGATTGAGAACATTCTCTCCCGTGCGACGAGCCAAAAGTCAAATTTCAAATTGAAACGGTATTACTGTATCCTCCAATAACCGGTTTTCGACGATATAAGGACTTTTCTTCAAACTGAACAATGTGGACGAAAGTATCACACTAAAAGAGGTCTCAGTCACTTTCTCCACACCACAGACTATTAGAATAATCATAGAGAAGGTTGATCAAGCCTGTCACTTTCGTTAGATTACCCGGTTTTGTTGACGTCCGCGGCGCACCGCGCAGTAAGCATCGTCACCTATTTTCGTCAGTGGTGTTTAGTAAGGTGTCCCAGTGTAGCCAAACGCAAAATAAATTCTTAAATTAACTCAAAATGCTGTGTGGCACTGTAAAATTCTTCCCTGTATGTTTTTTTTGTGTTCATCTTTGGTTTTTTTTTTCGACACTGCTTCTAACACTTTCCTCAAATCAATCATAATTTATGCTTAAAACGTATTGGTCTGGTTGATGTCTTCTTTTGTGACGTTTAAAAAAACTCCACAATCCTCTTTCTCACTGCTTCTTCAGTTATGACCTTTCCCAATGTCACTCCAGAGAGACATTTCCTCCTTCTTGGTACTTTCTCTAGCTGCCCTTTTATTTTTTTTATTTTTTTATAAAAGCCTATTGGGGCCATGTTACTTTCTGTCTTTAAACAATAATAAAAAAATATATAAAAAAAATTATATAAGCGAGACGCCCTATAGTAGCCTCCATAGTTTTTACCCAGAACGGACTGCCTCAAGTTGCGTGATATATTTTTTTTCTACGGATGTTGGGGTTTATTATGGTACACTCAGATTTTTTTTAGGACCAACAATAAAGAAAACTGGAGCTTCGAAGCAACTGCCAATTTTGTACCTAGGAAAATAGACCCCAAAAGAGCAACTTTTTGAATCACACGAGTTTAGCCTACTGCAAAAGCCTTAACTTTCCACATTTTCGGTGACGGACAAGAGCAGGAAACAAACTGTAAGATACGAAGTCTCAGATCGTTATACGGAGTTGTTTTCATCGTGCGATGTGAGTTAGAAGGCTAAGCGTCGAAAACGTGTAGCGTCGAAAACGGGGGTTCCCACGATACACGTATACACGTAAACCGATGACGACAGTGTGCGCGCGGACCTGCCAAAACGTCACTGATTTACGTTTATGCATGTACAGTAGAATTACTCACTATGATTGGCGAAATCATATAAAATCTCAATGATCTCATGCATTCTCTCCAACTCACAACTGGTTAGTCTTTTGCAGTTGCGTTGCTACCTTGAAGTTGCTGATGCTTCACCAGATAGACTAACACGGCTCTCTTTGCATAGCTGTAGCCAAGCCGGACGAGAGTCGCTCAGAGGCGGAGTGGGGGGACGATCCGATGAGCGATCCGACAAAGACGCCGCTACCGTCCAAATGTTGCTGACAGTGCTGGGCCTCCTGCAGCTGTTCACCATGTCAGCGAGTGGCCGGCCGACGCCATCGGAGGACGACGAGGCGAGTGGCGATCGCTCGGCGGCGGGTGGGGATGGAGAGGGGCAGGACTCGTCGTCGGAGAGTGCCGGGGAGGAGGACCTGGACTTCACTGCCGCAGACATCTATGGTACATGTAGGCGCTGGGTGGGGGCCTGGGGCCTTATCGGACCATGCGGGAACCGGGTACCTGAAGTTTGGAACTATTGTCATCGGGTAGTCGTTAACTGGATGGATACCCTTGTAGCTGTACCATAAATTCAATGAAAAACATGAGACAATACGAATGGGTTCCTGGGTACCCGGGTACTGACAATTCAATGAAAAACATGAAAGAATGGGTACCTTGGTACCCACAATTCAATGAAAAAAAACCAAAAAAACAAATGTACCCACAATTCAGTGAAAAAAAATGGGTACAAATGTACCCACAATTCAATGAAAAACATGAAAAATGGTACCCATGTACCCACAATTCAATGAAAAACATGAAAAAAAAATGGGTACCCATGTACCAACAATTCAATGAAAAATATGAGAAATTAAGAATGGGTACTGTAGTACCTGCAATTCAATGAAAAACACAAGGTCCTACTAGGTTGAAATGTCAGGTCCTCCTTATTTCTTATTGTTGTGTTGCGGGATCAGAAAGGCTTTGATCTTCAGACTTTCACACTTTTCACATTGGACTAAGTTCACTCTTATGTAGTGGCAACAATATACAGCATTCATTTATTACATTTAATGCAGCATCTAGCAATTGTACTCTAACTCTGATCCATAAACATACTCTTCTGTTGTCTCTCTTACTCTACTGTCTTAACAAGAGTGGTCCTCACACATTTATATAACTAGTCTAAGGAGTTGGGGTGTGGTCTAAAAGAAGTAGGTGACCTATAATTATAATACAATACTTAAATGATGGAGGATAGAGGGTTTGGTCAACAGGTTTCAATGCAGGAGGTCTGGTCAGAAGCCTTATAGGAAAGCGGTCAGTGGTCGGTGGAATGGGTCCAGGATAATTGAATCATGTGTAGTAGTGGGCTGAAGGTTACTAGTTAAGGGGGGTCAAGATAGTTAGGTGTGACTAATACACAACATTATATTTCTTTTTTCTGATGACGGCCAGAGCATACTGGTCGAAACATCAAGTTACCACTCAGGTTCTTTTCAGATTCTTTTCAGAACCAAACTTTCAGGTTCTTTTCAGAACCAAACCTCTTCCTTTAAGAGACCTGATACATGGTGTCACCGCAAACCTTCCTATATTGATTCACCCACCATGCAAAGCCTTAGGTCTTATTTAACATTATATTTGCATTTTGGTCGCTTTAGTTAGTAAAGCAGCTTTCAGCATTTTGCATATTGCTCTCAGGATGAAAATAAATTTAGACTTTCCTATCGGATGGATTGCCTGTCAACAGACATGATTAAGGACATCAGGGATCCGGAGAAGCCCAACACCCTGGAGGAGCTGGACGTCGTGTTTGAGAGCGGGGTCAGAGTTCGTCGCCTGCGAGACGGCTCGGAGGGCTGCCGGATCAGGGTCCACTTCACCCCGACCGTCCCCCACTGCTCCCTGGCCACGCTCATCGGTACGAGCTGCTTGGATCGTTTGTTTTGTTCCCAGCAGGGAATCGGGCAAAGCACTCTATCAATGTGGAGATGGTATTTGGATACAGTAGACACACGAGAGTGTCTGTGGAATATCCTGGCAAACCATGCCTCCACTGTTTGTTTTTATGCATATTCACCCAAAACAGGGCTATAAAGCCACTCAAGATTAAAGCCCCTACACAACATTGGTAAGATCGAAAAAGAGAAATGTTCACGGATTTACATGAAACTTATACAGTGTGAAGATGGTTATAGTAGAAACCTCTCACCGAAATATTTCTGCCTAAAATGTTGTATTTTGGGATAAGTGAGTAAAAGAAATAGTTTACGTCTCACCGAGATGTAAACTATTTTTCGGAACAGTACGGCGTTGAATGCTGCATTTTCGCAAAACAAATGAAGCGGTTTTCACGATTTTCTCGAGACTCGGTTGGCGGATTGAGCTGAAATTTTCACAGGTGTGCTATTTCATGCATATCTTGTATCAGACAATGTATGGATGCTATTCTTTGACCTCGACCAATGTTGTGTAGGGGCTTTAAGGGCTAAGGAAAGAATGAGATAGAGAGGGGCTCAGGAGACAGGAATTGACATTCCTTTTAAGACTTCCAGATGCCCACTCTAGGAAGATCTGTGTCCAACCACTTCCTGCTGGCAGGCTTAAAACCTTGCCAGAATTTTGAAAGGCCGAAAGACAGGAAAACAAACAAACAGACGTTTTGTCTAAGCGAAATTGTTTTGGTGAATTTTTTTTTTCAAAATAGAGAGGGCCTGGCTTTTTGGTCACAGACCTTTCTCTGAAGGTTGAACAGCAAGAACAAAAGCGGAGAGGAAGGGGAATGAAAAGGTGGGATTGGGACGACAGAAGATGGACCGAGGTCGAAATCAAATGAAAGGGGAGGCAAACAGTGAAGAACCGCAACAGGGCATGAGTGCCATAAACGACTCTTGAGAACTACGCTTCCTAACTGAAAATACAGTAAAGAACAAGTACTGGAACTCAAGTTGTCATCCTCCCCGTCGTAAGCTCCGTTATTAAACTGATCCGTCGGGCGAACGGCAACACCCAGAGGCACAAGCAACACTAGCAGCAGTCTCGTATGCAAGACGACGAAGAAGAAGTAGCGTTCTACGAAAAATGTGGCCAAACTGACTAAAAATCTCCAAAAATTGAGAGGGCCTGGCATTTTGATCCTAGCAGGACCTGTGCTCTGCCTTAGAGGGAGGCCTTGTCAGGAATGGAAACATCAGGCCCCCAACAGAGTGGCGTTGGAATCCGATAACCAAACTTTCCCTTTTGGCCTCTGCTCCTCAGGTCTGTGCATCCGTGTGAAGCTGGACCAAAGCCTGCCCCTGAAGCACAAGGTAATCCTACGGTCCCGTCTCTCTCGCACTGGGATGAGGGAGGGAGGGGGGGGGGGAGTGGGGTGAGAGGAGTTGAAGACAAAGCCTCTTCTCCCAAACCAGGCCGAGGCTCAGGCTCCGGCTTGGTTGCTATTTCTTTCATCCTTTTTTGTTTTAAGGCGTGAAAATGAAGAGGCTTTCGTTTTGATTTAAAAGAAAAAAAAAAAATTGGAAGGGGAGATAACTTAACCAAAGAACCGCAATCTATGTTTTCAGCTTTTGGATAACCGAGCTGAGAGACTGGAATCGGAGACCAGGGGTGGATTTCACAAAGCCTTACGATGAATCATAACCCAACTTAGGATGGATAACCCATCGTAAGTTGTGACAGGCCATAATTATGGCTTCTGTGAATGGCTCATTGTCTTGTGATTGATCCTAAGTTACGATGAGTTTTGGTGAAATCAGCTGCAGGTCATATTTCGGTAAATGCTGAGTAACATCTTCCGCCATCTGATTTGGTTGGACGTCTGCCTGATTTCATAGCCAGGTGGCATTTCAAGTGCTCAACACAAAATGTGCTACTTTTCCCTTCTTTCTTTTGTCTCAACAACCCTTAAACGGGAGAATAAAACTTGCTGAGAGGTTTTTGACAGTTCATCGGAATAACAAAGAAATGTTGACAGAACAGGGATTTGGGATGCAAGACGTCTGTTTTTATACGTTAGCACTCTAACCACCTGAGCTATCCAGCCAAGGCACTGCGGCCTTCTTAGATAGTCAACCATAATTTGCTGAGGTGGAAATGCCGGTCAGAATTATTAAACAAATTCAACTGCTGTACATCTCCAGGGATCAAACCCTACATTTCGGATGCAAAAGAAAAAGCCCAAATGAATCAGACCGGTCAACTGCAGTTTAGAGATCATACAAAGTGGATGCACCTTTTGAGAATCGTTATATTGAGGTCCCTACCATTCTGCCTTTGAGAAGGTCCTGCTAGGATTGAAAGCGTCAGGCCCTCCTAATTCTTGATAACTTTATTTTCAAGCAAACTGAGGAAGTGAACACTATTTCTCTAACGTTTGGGTATGTTGTACATTCGACAGCTGGATATCCTCATTACAAAGGGCACACATTCCACAGAAGAAGACGGTAAGTACTCAGAGTAAAGAGATGTGGGTTTGCCCTACTCAATGCATAGTTAGCACCTTGGTGTGATGCGCTTTTCAACACACCTAATGCATTGGTCAATTGTCTCAAATCTTTGTGGGTTATTAACCACTTTGCGCCGGTGTGATGATCTGAGACAGGCCCCCGTGCTGAGTTGAGCCGTGACGTCACTGGCTCACCTCAGCACGTTGCAGAAACGTTCTCAGCTGCTCAGCGTGCTCACATGAGTCAGTGAACGAAGCACGTGGGGGCGCCCTTCATGTGACTGTTGTTTTATGATTATCCGCGAACGAACACAGTTTTACAAACTATATTTTTGCTTTTGATTGTATAAAGCCAATCGATGCACCCTCATCATTACGGGGGAATGACTGTAGCATTTCTTCCACAATGTAAAACTGCAAGTTCTAGGGCTAGGCCTAGTTATAGGCTCCGTACTGAGCGCTGTTATTATAACTATACGGGTCAACTACAGGTCAACGAACGCGCCTGAAAGCGCTGTATTGCCAATATGGCTGAATCGACTCAGCGCGGCCTTCAATTTGGACATCCGTGTATCCGTTTTTATCCATATATGGTAACGGTCTCATCTGAGCATGGGGCCCGGATCAGACCGCTACACCGGGGGGGATTTCAGTGCCGATGACCACCACATATTGTTTTTTAACAATGTATCATTTTCAAATCTCGCTAAAACATTCGGAACAATATATTTCTGTGAAATAAATCGATACAAGAGAGTAAAATCTGGCACAATTTGGACGTCGTTGTGGCTTTTGTCAAGAGATTATTCGTTCGAAAAAAAGGGCCCATTGTGCGTCGTCAATGGACCGTAACGGACTTGTGTGTGTGTGCGTGTACGGTGCTGTCAATCCCTGACCGCAGACTCCAGCCTCCACTCCAGGCAGTCAAATTGTCGAGTTGGTCGGCCACAGCCGAGCATACAGATTACGGTAAAGAATGTGGGGGGAATTTCAATGCCAGACCAACAACCGTTGGGCTGTGTGGCATGCAAAGACAATGTCCCCCGCGTGCTTTCAGCGGCAGCGCAGTACTCTCGATCCTCCACAGTAGAAGTCCCACAATTGCACAATTACTGCTGCTAATCTTGCAATTCATGTGGCAACTTGCATCAAAAAGGGTCTTTGTACTGATTCGTATAACTTTGTTCTAAGCTGAAAAGAGTCTTTGTTTAGAATGTGGACAATAGTGGTGCACGGATTTGGCATAGTCAAGCCAACGGAGCTCCGGATTCGGAGGTCCCGGCGTGAAGTGGTTAAGTGTGGACTCTGGCTGTCATCAGGAGGCCCTGTATGAAAGAGCAAATAGCTTGAATCATTGACAAATCTTATGACATTTTAAAAGTATATGCGGGAAAGCCCTATGCTTTGTTGCAGATAAACATAGGAGCTCTAGTTTTTAACTTTTATAATTATTTTGCATTCTGCCTCTGAGAGGGGTCCTGCTTGGATCGAAACTTTCGACTCTCTTCAAGCGTGCAGGCTTTTTGCAACGTTCTCTTTGTTGTTTTTCCTCCGTCTGCATTTCTTGCGCAGTCAACAAGCAAATCAACGACAAGGAGAGGATCGCGGCGGCCATGGAGAATCCCAACCTGAAGGAACTTGTGGAGAGGTGTGTGGCAGAACGTGACACTTGAATAAAAAAAATATAAAAACGACACGACAATCTGGGCCGACGTATGGCGCCCCATCACATCTGCTTTTTTCTGTCTCACTGGCTTTCTCCTCGGCTCGGCTGGCTACGGCACTGCGGCTAACTCCAATGCTGCGTGCCGTCAACTAAGAACCGTAAGCTGCAGTCACTGAGGTCTGGGCAGGGGAGGGTCTGCGGCTGATGTCCTACTTTGCTGGATTGATGGCGTCATGGTCTTCCCGGGCTGGCGGCTGGCAGGACTACGAGTGCTAGCCACATCCACTATTGCTAGCCACATTCAGTAGTGCTAGCCACATCCAATAGTGCTAGCCACAGTCAGTAGTGCTGGCCACATCCAATAGTGCTGGCCACATCCAATAGTGCTAGCCACAGCCAATAGTGCTAGACACAGCCAATATTGCTAGCCCCATTCAGTTGTGCCAGCCACATCCAATAGTGCTAGCCACAGTCAGTAGTGCTAGCCACATCCAATAGTGCTAGCCACATCCAATAGTGCTAGCCACAGTCATTAGTGCTTGCCACTTCCAATAGTGCTAGCCACAGTCAGTAGTGCTAGCCACATCCAATAGTGCTAGCCACAGTCAGTAGTGCTAGCCACGGACATTGGCGAGCTACTGGTCCCAGCAGTAGCCACCAGCGCTAGTCAAAGTCACTAGTAGTCCATAGACACTAGTGGTAGCTGCAGCCACAATGGCAAGGCACAGCCACAGTGCTGCCAACAGCTTTTGGTGCTAGTTGTAGCAACTGTTGTGCAAGCCACAGGTACTGATGCTAGCCACAGCTACTAGCGCCAGACACTAGTGATGCCTACATCTACTGGGCTAGTGGATTTGGGAAAAACCAAATTCTGTTGGTGACTGATGGCTCTGTCTAGTCATTCTGGGCTAAAGGCATTGCAATTTTTGCAATTTAACTAAGATCCTGGCATCTTTGCCAATGATTCACAACTCTGTACAGAAATAATGATCAAGTTTAAGCAACCCAGAAAATATCTGATAAGAGTCGTGGCAACAATAACTTCAAGCGGGTGGTGCTTTATCTCTGAAGTATGGCTTTCAAGTACTCCAATTCTGATACTAATTTCCACCAAAAAAATTGCCATGGGGAACCAATTTAACATGAAAATATAATCTGTTTACGCGAGTGTTTAATTTGCTTGCTTGGGTTGAGGTGGGTTATTATTTTTGGTCAGTGAGATTAGAATGTTATTCATTAAGGGTTTGCCCCACCCAATTTGTAGTCAGTGCTTTGCCAGATTGCCTGGTGGTTTGTGTTGGTAAGAATGTAATTATTCTGAGTTTTACGTGACCTTTGCCTTACCTGGGGCCGATTTCATAAAGCGCTAGGACTAGTCTTATCTCGAGTTAGGACTAGTAACTCGTACTAACTTTACGACCCGTCTTAAGTTTATAAAGATCGATTTCACAAAAGGTAGGACAAGTTAAACTCGTCCTAACTTCCATGGCAACGGCGCCGAACAAGTCCTTACTTTATGACTGGTGTAGGGTAGTCTTAACTATTGAAAGGCGCTTATGCTTTTGACGGACAATACCACGAAGCAAGGCGAAATCTGTCAATAGACAGATTTCCTCGTTCGTCCAATTGCTCGAACGCTTACGGTTAACTTGAGCTTAAGGCATGATGATGATGAACACTACGGAGAACACTGCTAATACTACTAAAGTGCTATACTGCTGTAGTATTCAACTAGCTAAAATACCATAAAACCTACGTGTTATTTCGCTGCAGATCTTGCAGATTGCAAATTTGGTTGAAAAAATTAGTTTGGAGCAAAAAAAAAGTTCCACCGGCGACTCGCCAATCAGCCATGTTTACTGTGCGCGTGAGTTGGTAATTCCCGACGACTGTTTCGATGTAACATATATAAAACAGCCGTCACATGAGTATATTCAGGCTCGTTCAATAAATTGGTTTCGGTTTTATCATAATAACAATAAGTTAAGACTAGTCTTACTTAAGACGCATTTTGTGAAATCGATCCTAGGATCGGTCTTAGCTAGGATGGATCATAAGATTGGGACTAGTCCTAAGTCTTAAGACTGGTCCTAAGGTAGGACTACCTTTGTGAAATTGGCCCCTGATGTGTAGAGTGCTGTAGGTTCAGTGCTTTGCCATATTACCTGTTGGTGTGCTGTTGAGATTGTAATAGTATGTATGCGGGTCCTGCCTGATCTGTAATGAGTACTGCGTGTTAAGTGCTTTGCCCAAAAGCCTGGTGATATTCGAATCTGCCACACGACCTCGACCAGCTCGGTGGTCAAGTGGTTAAGACGTCTGCACTATAAAGCGGGAGGAGCGGGTTCAAAATTCAAATCCGGCCCGAGCTGCCTGAAATCTTTTCATCAGGCATCGGGCAAAGTACTGAGCATTCAGTGTTGGCTTCAGTATTCAGGGTTGGCCTGGCCGATTGCTACTTGGCATCTGCTACTGCAGACTCCTGCACAAGAAAACATGTGTTGCAGGGTTAAAACTTAAAGATTGCTCAAGCTGCCCTCAGTGCCCTGTATTTTTCAGCAGGGCAAACTGACATGCCTGCGCAAGACCGTTCTACAGGCACATCGGAGGGCGGACATATGCTTGGTCGACAATGCATGTCCTGGTTGGACAACATAAATTCATGGACAAATTTGACAACACCAGAGTGCCTGGCGGCCACCTCTGACAGAACATTCTGGAGAAGATTGTCAGCTTCATCAGCGCTCAAGATGACATCCTTGACAACCCCCCTGATTACATCCTTGTTGAGGGCTGTGATTCGGACAAAACACAGCATACAGTGCTGGCTATATTTTGTTTTCTTTCTGGGTGATTTCAAATAATTATGTGCGCAGATGTATTATAGCAATATTGTTTTTGAAATTAAAGGGCTTATATTTTCCATTTCAAGAAATTAGGCGTTGCATACTATTGTTTGTTTTTTATCTGGAATGGTTCGTCTGCCAATTTTCTGGCTAAGCCAAGGTTTCAGGATTCAAGGTTTCAAGAGTCTCTACACAGGCCACTGGATACTCATTCAGTAAACTCTGCACAATAAACAACAGGAAACAACAGACTCAACCAGAAGGGAGACAGCACAAGTCAACTTTTCTCAAGTTTTATTCTTCTACAGCAAACCAAAGTTGATCACAAATCTGGACCTGAATGAGGGCCAATTCCGAAAATTTGGGGAAATTCAAAGTTTCAGATCCACATTATCGAGTGAAACCAATTCTCTTCTATTTTGTCCTAGGCCAAAGACCTTCAAATTTACCAAAACGACCATTTGATAGGGACTGTTTTCACAGGATGCTTGTGGCTCTCACCCTGTACCCAACATTGGCCAAATCTTGGGATTAGCTGAAGCTCAGAAAGGAAGTGCGAACAACAACCAATTTTTCTATGTACTTGCTGTACAGGGTCGGAGCAGCCGCCAATTTCACGATTTACGCAACGTACAAATGTTGCGTAAGTCTTGTGCCACAATGGCTCTTTTGTGCACTACTTAGAAAAGACAGCAAAATGTTGCGTAAGTTATGCAACAAAATGTTGCGTACGCAACATTGGAAGTTTCGTGAAATCGGCTGCAGACCTGTATCAGGGAACCGGGCAACTTCTGGCATTTGTGCCCTAGTAAAATTGGGGTTGGGTAACCATGGAAAATAATCATGAGCAGTCTATTTTTATTTCCACTTTTTCATTTCCACTTATTTTTTTTTAAAGATCTTTACCAACTGCTCAGCAGGGTAACTGATAATGGACAGGTTAAAAATTATTCTGCTCATTTCCAGAAACGATGGAGAATTGTGCAAAAACCAAACTCAACAGAAATCATACTTTACTCATTCTTTTTTTAAACAACTCCAGATATTTATAACTGTTACAAGGTAAACACCCTACACATGCACACAATTTGATTTTCAATCTCACAGTGTAGTCCTGAAGTTTCCTTAAAAAAACAAAAAACCCAACCTCACACAGCATTTGCCGGCACAAGAATGGAAGTTTAGAAGACACTCCAAGAAAAGTTAAAGTCGGCTAAATCTGAGGGCCCTAAGAACTTCAAATCATTAGAACAGCTGAGGTGAGGTAATGACTTCCTTGCTATGCACTTGCATATGTTTGTCAAGGCAAATCACTTCAAGTGATTGAAAAGGTTGGCAAGGACCCTTGGCCAAGAAGTAGGGCACTTCTGAGCAAGTTTGGAAAAAAGAAAAGAAACATTGCTGTTTCGAGCAAGGTCGCGTCCAAAAATGACATGGTTTTAGTCTATGGAAATTGGCTGAGGCCACTGTAGGTTATAACATCTTACGAGAATTTTTGACCAGTGGCCCAATGAAAATTGGCCACGGTCTGACTCTCTACCCATGGCCTGGGACTGTGACACTGCCAATGGTCAGCCTTCTCTCTGGCCGTCTGAAAATGTCTCTTCATGGCTGAATTTCAAACCAGCTGCCATGGAAAATGAAACAGATTTTCGTCCAAACTTGCTCTTTTGTTGCGAGAGAGATTTCAAAAATCTCTCAAAAACGTTGTACCGTCTTTGGGAACATCAGAAACCACTCAGCTTAAATCCTCTGTACTTGACACTCTAAGGGCTGCACTCGACGTAAAGATATGGGATGTGTGGGCTTCTGTTTTTGTCTTTTTGATTACTTCCGAAGAGGAAAACTCAGGACCGCTGATGTCATCTTGCATTGCCCTGTGTGTCTGAGGGAGGAACAAACAAGAAGGTGGTTTTGAAAAGTCTTCACTAAGTGGAAGGTTCGCGGTGACACCATGTAACAGAGTGTGACTCTGAAAAGAGCCACACTGTCTCAAAAGAGATATGACACTGGTGTTGTAGTCAAACTTTTCAGTGATGCCATTGTAAGTAATCTCTTTCAAGAACGAATGTGACTCTTGAGGAGTGCTCACATTTTGTGGTCAGTGTTTTTGTCTGCCAGTCCTCAGGAGACTGACGAAGACACTGAAACTTATTCATCTTCTGGAGCTGCATCCTTGTGAGAATGAGAAGGGAAGGGGGGAGAGAAGAGGAGAGGGCCGTTCTCACCTACCTAAGCTATTTTCCCTTCTAAGGGTTTGTCCAGGCCAAGCTCTTCCGGTGTGTTGATGTTCAATTCGTCCAGGGTGGGGCGGAGCTCTTGGATCATGTAGGGGTAGATGTTCTTGTGGCTTCCAGCCTTGTCCTGAGCATCGCAGAGACAGAGACACGTGAGGTTAAGAGACTGGCTCTGGGTGGGGTCTCAGACAAGGGGGAGGGGGAGGGATGGTCTATGTCCAGATTGCTCTCTGAATTTGCTGTACAACAATTGGGTGCCTTTGAGTGCAGGCGGGCAGTCAGTTGCTTCTTGACACAATTTGTCTTCAACTTGCCCAAAGACAGACTACACCAAAGATCTTATAGCGCGCGAAGCCTACTATTGCGAGATCACACGCATCGGGTGAAATACGCACTGGGCGCCATTTTAGTAAGCAAAGTCGCACACATCCTACATTTCGTGGTCACATCACATCGAAAGTTATCACATTCTGTTCATGCAGCAAAAATTGTATCTTTTTTATTGTTTGTGACTCTTGCTTCATTTCCAGAGCACCGAAAGCAAACGACAGATTCCGTTGCTTACTAAAATGGCGTCCAGTGCGTACTTCACCTTTTTGCTCAGAGTAATCCATCTTGCACGCTTTGCGCGCTTTAAGATCTTTGGTCTAAACTGTCGTTTGGCCAGCCAGGCCATTTGAGGATGACCTTCACCTGGTCAGAGATCATTTCAACAATCAGTTGGCCAGCCAGGCCATTTGAGGATGACCTTCACCTGGTCAGAGATCATTTCAACAATCAGTTGGCCAGCTGGGCCAGTTAGGGATGGTCTTTAACTGGCCAATGGCAATTTTCAATTATCATCTGCTAATTTAGCCATACATGCCAGTAACTTAGAGGGATGGTCTTCAACTGGGAAATGACAATTTCAACTGTCACTTGGCCACCCAGGCTAATTTAGGATGGCCTTCAACTGACCAATGACAATTTTCAAACATCATTTGGCCAGCCAAGCCAGTTATGGATGGCCTTCAACTGACCCATGACAATTTTCAACCGTCATTTGGCCATCTGGGCCAGTTAGGGGATGGCCTTCAACTGGCCAGTTGGCGATGGGCTTCAACTGGCCAGTTGGGGATGGTCTTTAACTGGCCAGTTGGCGATGGGCTTCAACTGGCCAGTTGGGGATGGTCTTTAACTGGCCAGTTAGGGTATGGCCTTCAACTGGCCAGTTGGGGATAGCCTTCAACTGGCCAGTTAGGGGATGGCCTTCAACTGGCCAGTTAGGGGATGACATTCAACTGGCCAGTTGGCGATGACCTCCAACTGGCCAGTTGACAATGACCTTCAACTGGCCACTGCTAACGTCGGATCCAGCGTCTGACCTTCCAACCCCCCCTTACCTTGATGGCCTCCAGGATGCGGATGGCCATGGCGCTGTCGTCCAGGCGACGGCAGGCCTTCAGGGCGGCGGCCACAATCTTGGGCTCGGGCACCAGGTCGTGGCCGTGCAGTTCGTTCAGGCCCCGCCGCAGCTCCCAGTCGTCGATCTCCGGCCGGTTGAAGTAGGCCTCCCAACGGGCGTCAAACTGCTCGTCTGTCTCCTGCTTCTTGGAGGAGTAGGACCTTGCTTGGGAGGCCACTGTCAAAAAGAGGGGGGGGGAGCATTATTACAAATTGTGAAAAATGTGTTTATGATCTTTCATACTTTTCCAGGTGGAAGTAGCAAGTCAAGGGTGGTTTGCTGTGACACAAAGTGACAATATCTTCATTTACCTAAAACTAAACCTCCTATTCCTAACTTGATACTCATTCTTTGGTTTCGGAGACAAATCAAAGTGATCCATTCCATGCATACCTAATCAATTTAATTATCAGCCACGATGATGCCCAGTGAATGATTGATTATCACCAAATTGTTGCATTAATTATTTGTTGAAAGGTAATAGAGAAAGAATGTGAGTTGATGAGGAAGCGTTTCCCCCATCATCCCTTTATCCAACCTAATTGTCGAATTTGGCATGCGTTTACGAATTCGGCAACTACAGAGTACAGTACTGTACTGTAGTCACTAGTCAGTACTTCACTTGGCAATGGCACGTACGTGTAACTGTACTGTAGTGTAGTGTGTAGTGTAAGCAGTGTAGTCTGAGTAACTTGGACCCTTACAATCGGCCTTTAAAAAAGAAAAATTAGGGGTCGGGCGATAGTAGGGTCCAAGATTTTCAGTACCAAAAACACAACCAAACAATGTGTTCGACTCCATGACTACACCCGACCGAAACCCTGGGCATATTTTACCCCGAAAACACCCATGAAACCGTCCCACGCACCCATCTTTGGATTAAGTGAGAATCACCGATTTCAATTCTGGTAATTTGCTTTACTCATGTTCGGGGAAAAAGGAGAAATTACCCCTCAGGTGATCGCGAAGATTCTCTCCCGTCCGACGAGCTAAAATGCGGCAGTCATCTTTGATTTCGAACTGCACATGCAACCGCTACACGCAAATTGATGACGTTTTGACAGGTCCGTGTGCGCAGTGGGTGTGTGACTGTGACTGGCTGTATTGGCTGCTACTACCGTACTTAATACTAGTAGTACTGGTCACTGGTGTGCACAAAATGTCATCAATTTGCATGTATACCGTTTCAATTTGATTTGATTTGAACAAATTTCCAGAATTGAAATCGGTGATTCTCACCTTATCCAAAGAAAGATGGGTGTGTGGGACGGTTTCACGGGTGTTTTCGGGGTAAAATCTGGGGGTTTCGGTCGGGGGTAGTCATGGAGTTGAACACATCGTTGTTTGGTTGTGATTCCCTACTGAAAATCTTGGACCCTACTGCCCGACCCCCTCAATTTTTTGAAAAAAATTGTATGGGTTTGTATGGGTCCAAGTTACTCAGAATACTTGTACTTGTACGTCTTCGCAGCAAGGCGCTATACCGTACTACAGGGACCAGACTGCCAGTTACGGAGCTGCCGTTTGAATGTTGCAACCAAACCGGGAGGTTTTCGCCCATTTTTGGGGGGAAATCGACACATTTTCGCCAAACGGACAGTTGCACACAGGTGCGTGGTATGTAAACCACATTTACTAGAAATCTTGGGCCAAGTGAAGCAGTATTTTATGAGTTATGCTGAACCTGCTGATCCCTATGCCACAGCACTTGTGAACGTTACACAGAAGCCTATGGGAAAAAAGCCTAGTTATCTGTGGGGTTCCGGTCGGGAGAGCAGCGGACGACGTAGAACCCCACAGTTCTGGGGGTAAAATTCCCCCACATTGGATCCCTTATAAACTGGACACTTCACAAAGGTTAGTTAGAATTCAAGTCAACTCGTTCTCCGTGCATTATTTTATGCGAGCACGAGTTGGCTCGGGTACGAGTTGGTGCGGGTACGAGTTGGCACGGGTACGAGTTGGCACGGGTATCGTGGGAACCCCCGTTTTCGACGCTACACGTTTTCGACGCTTAGCCTTCTAACTCACATCGCACTATGAAAACAACTCCGTATAACGATCTCAGACTTCGTATCTTACAGTTGGTTTCCTGCTCTTGTCCGTCACCGAAAATGTGGAAATTTAAGGCTTTTCCAGTAGGCCAAACTCGTGTTATTCAAAAAGTTGCTGTTTTGGGGTCTATTTTCCTAGGTACAAAATTGGCAGTTGCTTCGAAGCTCCAGTTTTCTTTATTGTTGGTCCTAAAAAAAATCTGAGTGTACCATAACAAACCCCAACATCCGTAGAAAAAAAATATATCACGCAACTTGAGGCAGTCCGTTCAGGGTAAAAACTATGGAGCCTCCTATAGGGCGTCTCGCTTATATATTTTTTTAAATTTATTTTTTATTATTATTTAAAGACAAAAAGTAACATGGCCCAATAGGCTTTTTTTTTAAATGAAAAAACTAAAAGGGCAGCTAGAGAAAGTACCAAGAAGAAGGAAATGTGTCTCTGGAGTGACATTGGGAAAGGTCATAACTGAAGAAGCAGCGAGAAAGAGGATTGTGGAGGTTTTTTTTAACGTCACAAAAGAAGACATCAACCAGACCAATACGTTTTAAGCATAAATTATGAATGATTTGAGGAAAGTGTTAGAAGCAGTGTGGAAAAACAAAACCCAAAGATGAACACAAAAAAACATACAGGGAAGAATTTTACAGTGCCACACAGCATTTTGAGTTATTTTAAGAATTTATTTTGCGTTTGGCTGCACTGGGACACCTTACTAAACACCGCCGACGAAAATAGGTGACGATGCTTACTGCGCGGTGCGCCGCGGACGTCAACAAAACCGGGTAATCTTACGGAAGTGACAGGCTTGATCAACCTTCTCTATGATTATTCTAAAAGTAATAGTCTGTGGTGTGGAGAAAGTGACTGGGACCTCTTTTAGTGTGAAACTTTCGTCCACATTGTTCAGTTTGAAGAAACGTCCTTATAGTTATATCGTCGAAAACCGGTTATTGGAGGATACGAGTTGGCACGGGTACGAGTTGGCACGGGTACGAGTTGACCAAAATGGGCACGAGTCGGTCAGAGTACGAGTCGGTTTGGGTACGAGTTGACCTGTTCCCGTAGTAGTACTACTATTACTAGTACTACTACTTACTTAATACTACTTACTAGCAGTAGCACTAGTAATAGTATTAGCACTAGCACTAGCACAGTAGCACTAGCACTTTTTAGCAGTGTAACTTTTGTTTTACTGTTTTACTTTGCGCACTAAAACACATTGCTCCGTTCCGAATGCCACGCTCGCCGAAAAACCCTTTTGATCGATTCGAAAATGACTACTCGACAGGCAGATTACTTACCCACTGGTCTGCTACAGGCTTGTAGAGTGATTGCTCTCCTTGAACTGGCCACAATTCCTGATGCTACCCGTCGAAACATTGTGACTTTTGCGATTGTAAAATCCTACTGACTGTACGTGCAGGAGCAAGCAAGTGCAGCAACCGGCTAACTGAATGAACTTTGACCTACATGTAAATAAAACTGGCTCCCTTCGGAGCCGATAGTGTATTTCTCACAGGAGTGAAAATATTTGGTTACCAGTGTAGATTTTTCGTCTCCCAGTGGCTGTTCTCGTGCCGTAGTGTTAGCTACAATTTGGTGTATAAAAATTGTGGATTTTTAGGAGCCTTTAGCTAATGACTGAAAGTGAAAGAGATTTGACAAAATCAATACCCAAGTGACAAATAAGTTATCAGTTTCTTTCATTTATTCCTGTATAATTTGCTTTAGAAATTATTTTTTGTTGTTGGTATTAAAACGGAGAATGGGGTGTTTTAGTGACGCTTCCAGCATTTTTTCGTTCTTTGGTAAAAAACTGACAATTGTGAGTGCTAATTTGAGACAGAGAAAAAACATACTGGATATTTTGATAAAATATTTATCGCAATTTTCATGGAAATCTCTTTCTGCTCACGAGAGATACATGACTGTAGTCTGTAAAAATGTTCTGTTAAAATTGACATGCAACAGTCGTCGGCAAGGCACGAAGAAATACCTTTTTCTAAATATGGTTGAAGTAAACTAAAACAACTCTCTAACATTAATTTTGAGTAAACTTTAGGATAAATTTTTTGTTTTCATTGCACATAATATTTATAAACACTATATTTTAACAAAATAAATTATTAAAACTGAGAAGTGGTGTATCTTTTAATATAATATTTTTGGTCGAGGGCAGTGACGTAATGATCATAACATTGCCCCATTTTACGTGTAGAACATACAACTTACAAGAAAGAGGAGCCGGGAATTTACTTCGAAGTAGGACGGGATTTGGCGACTTCTTCCCTGTTTTGTTCCCCCCCGCCACGGAAATGGACGAAGGGGAGGAGTACATAATGGGCGTGGGGGACGAGGAGGACCAGGACGATTCAAATTCTAGTGACTATGACGGCCACTTCGAAATGGACGACGAGGAGGGCTCGTCACAACGCGATCAGATAGAGGACGACGACTTTCATTACGAGGTGCTCACCCCAGACGATAATGTGCAGCTCATGGTGGATACCATACGAGAAGTTAATGTTGTTGCTCAAGTAAGTATGGAGGACGAGCGCACCAGAGTCTGTGGTAATCCGGTATCCGCTTAAATTCTGTACTCACAAGACACTGAGCTTGAGTTTGAGACTTGCTTGTAACGAGCCATCCTGTGTGTGTACAGTACATGCATGTACTGTACTGACAATACTGTCTAGTGTCTACTGATGCCGGAGTACAGACTATACAGACTGTGTACTGTGTACTGTAGTCTGCACTAATGACTGTAATGTATTACTTAATACTATGGTGTGTGTGTAATGCATTGCATTTGCATTGCTTCGGCCGGCGTGAGTCCTGACAGGCAGCTGCTCTTTGGAACAGTTCCCATTCACTTGTGTGCTGGACAGGTGTAGCAAATACAGCCCACATGGCTCGATATATCCACTTCGGGCGCCACTAGACCCTGGACTGAGTCAGACTATTCTAGTGATTTTGGCGTCGGTCTAGTGCCGAGTCGAGTGTGACCACCTATGACCGCACTTGACCAGCTGTCTAGTGCCGTATTGTGTTTTTTTCTCGCGCCACAAACAAAATAACATTCAGTCATTCAGATATTCTAAAAAGAAAAAAATCAGGTCCAGTAAGATTCTACAGTTTCTCGACCTTCTGTCTTGTGCATTTTTGTTTTGTGAAATTCGAGCCCTGCAGCATAGAGAGTTGCATTTCAGTGATGTGGGCTCTATTGGACTTGTTTGCCTTTGGTTGGGCATGTTGCATTTACACCTAGGCCATCATCCATGAAAGTTGGAACTAGTGGCAGTGTTCCATTCTTTTGGCATTGTGTTTGTGGCTGGGTCAGAGCAAGGAGGTAGGCCTACATGTATTACTAAGGCGAACCTAGTAAAACCTCCTTAGTCACAGTGGGAGCAAGCTCTACCACTACCAGTATATGTACACACACAACCTGTATGTCCAGTGTTTGCATTGAAAAAAATTGAATGTTTTCAACAAGTTTCTATCCATAAACCATTAACCCTAACATTCCCCAACCTCACAAAATCCAACACCAGATTTTGTTGGAATTTGTTGGATTAGGTAGCAATGGCCCAGGGAGACACTGTTGGGGTTTGTTAGATTAGGTACCAATGGTCAGTACACTGCCATACACTCCAACTCCTGACTAGAAAATGACCAAGATCTTGTGGGTAAGCTCACCCACGAAAGCAGGGTCAGACATGGCCAAGAGCTCACCCAAGAAAGCAGTGCAGTGCAGTGAACAGAACATGCCATAGCATACATTGTGACATTTTTCCAATGCCATTTTTATCAAGTTATTATAGACCATATCACAAAATGAACACCATAAGGCAACGTGGGACTTAAATAAAAAGGGGTATTCATTTCATGTTATATTGTTCTCTTGCATCAGGGAAAGTTGTAGTAAAAAAACATCAGTGTGCTCACTGTTCATGCAACATAGCCATCCCCTCTTGTATAGCTCAGAATGCTTAAATATTTTAGCACCCCTTTTGATAAGATTTGAAGTTTGCCAAGGTGGAAGCTTAAGTGAACAGTTTACAGTTACATTGTATACCATCCAATCCATCTTGTTTGAGATGGCGTACGGTTCTGTGAAGAGCCGGTAACTCAGACATTGGTTTAGGCATTTGCCCATCAAGAAAACTGTATATCAGGAGAGTTTCTTAGACTGGAGATGGGCAGAGTGCACACTACCAGAACTGTTTGAGTTCCACTTTTTCAATAATTTTCCTCATGGGAACGCACCTATTTATATGGCATACGGAACTGAGCGACCACATTGGATACCCTATGTATGATATGCAAGGCAAGCAAACGCTGCCACTATGTGAATAGCTGTTGCTTAGCCTATGTATAGCACATCCGGATTGAAGTGTCTTGTGGGGGCAGTTTACTATTCATTAAATTGAATTTCAAGTGAATATGTAATGTGTTGTGTAAATATAAACTGCTCCCACAAGACACTTACATGTAGATCTGTCAGTTAATTCTTTTTGAATGAAAACTCTGTCATTGACTTTACATTACAGTGCCCAAACATCATACATGAACTGAACAGAATACTCAAGTGGTAATCTAAATCCTCTGTCACAGTCAGTGTCATCATTACTATCCTTCTTCCAATCTTTCTCTGTCCTACCGGTAGTTACACGTACAGTATATGTACTTCTCACTAAGCCTTTGAGAAAGATCCTGCTGAGATCAAATCATCAGGCCCTATGAATTAACTTCTTCAGGTTAAAACCTACAGAAAACTAGAGAAATATCTACTGTTTTTAAAGTATTTTTCACTATTTTTTTCTCACAGATTGTTGACTAGCATAATTTAAAGGCAAACATTTCGCAAACTGTTTACTGACTAGAACTGAAGATTGACCAAAATGCATATGTACACGTAAAGTACATGTACATGTACATGTACATGTAGATCCAAAATTAGGAGGGCATGACGTCTCGATCCTAGCAGGTTGAATGCCTTTGAGAAAGGTCCTGCTAGTGCTACTGCTAGGTTTGAGATGTCGGGCCCTGCTAAATCTCCCAAGATTTTGTTCAAACTCAAAGATGACTCAAGTCAATAAAGTGCAAAGGCCATCCTATTGAGCATGGTTATACAAACACACAAGAGAGCCAACAGCCCAGCACACTAAATTGACTGTAAAACAGTCATTTGTCAGTCTGAAATTAAAGACAGAAGATAAGGCCATTTTTGAAAGGTCAAAACTGTTGTTTACACTATATACATGCAGTACGTACATGTACAGTAAGAAGATTCACATTCCCACAGTAGGTAAACTCATTAGTGCCATGATACATAAATCACTGTTGCTCATGTAGTTCTCATTCCAGGCAATTACTGTGTAACCACAGTGGCATATCTAATTAACACATTGTGAACATGTACTGTACATGTATGTACATGTACTGTACATGTATGTACATGTACATATACATGTACAAAAATGTATGTGCTCAGGGGAAATAAACAATGCTTCTTCAGAAGAAAAAAGTGTTCATCTCTAGTAAGCCTTCGTATGATATTGATGTTTGATATTAATTTTAAGCATCAATTGGCATTTTCACTCAGTGGGGAATAATTTTCAAAATATTCATTCAATTGCATAAAACATACTAAGACAGAAATCACAAGATCACATTTACATTACACTACATGTACCTGGAATTGGGAAAGACAAGTTGACTGTTTTAGAAGGCTGCCATCTACATATACTGTACATGTACAGTATACACGTATGTAAGCTCAGATGGTAAGACTAAGAGCGATGGTCACAAAACCAGAGGTCTCGGGTTCAAGTCCCAGTCCACTCCAGTCAAAGTTTTCAAAATAACCGACATATGTACAGTATCATACAGTATACATGTATGTTTTGAAAGACAGGTGAAGATATTTTTGGGGAAAATATAGTACTGTACCAATTTTCAAAATGAAATTTTCAAAAGGTGTCTTTTCTGCTGCGTGGACGGGGTGGATGGTTTTGCCAGTTTGTGCCAATGCCGGCAATATTTTAAGAATTGAAATGTTTGACAACTGCTACAGTCAGATGAGTCACAGTCCCTCCCCCCTAGTTTGCACTTTGAATGAGATAGGCCTAAGCTTAGACTTAAATTTACGAAATGATTTGTCTGTCAGAGTGGCATGGCGCTACGTAACAGCGAAAAGCAGGCACTCGTCCAAAGAGGAATCTGCCGTTCTCCTGGCATGTGTGTGTGTGGGTCAAAGGAAGAGGGAGATTATAGCGAAGGTCTCTCTTTTGTTGGCAATGTCAAATTTTGTAATCCACAATGTACTTTGGTTACTCATCCTGCCGTTGTTGTCTCAGGAGCGTCATTCATTAAAACACAAAATAGATGTTCATGTACATTGTGTAGGGCCTACCGCTACATATGAAAATTATGAAATGTTGTGTTGGAAATGACTGGCACAAGTACACAGCGATGAAAATGAAAGTGCACGCTACTTTGAGTTTTTCTTCGGCTGCATAAATCCAATATTTTTTACTTTTGACTCATGCCACAAGATTGTCAGAAGGCTATGGGCTGATACATGTACATGTACATGTATATAAGGCATTTGAATGCAGAAATCCAATGGTGTGGTGTTGCCCTTTCACTTTGCTGAGTCCAGACCACATGTATACATTGTGTGTACAGTACATGTAGTACAGTGTGTACATGTACCTGTGATACATTCATTTGGCGGGCATCCATTTTTGCTGGGTGATACAGAAAGCTATGGAAAATATGCAGTACATATATGTACCTGGTACATGTACATGTACCTGTACAGTACATTGTGTACATGTACAGTACTGGACTACTGAGTTGTCAGTCCTGTACACTTGTATATACATTTGTGCAATGTACATGTACATAGTACATTATGTACATGTACTGTACATGTACATGTATGATGGGGGACAATTCCTTACGTGTACTGTACATGTACATGTACATGTACCTGTATGTATGTACTGGTACACAGGGATAAACATCTCTTGTGGCAGTGACTCTTATCTCGTGTCACCCAGTGTGTGAATTTTTAGATACTGTAGTAGGCCTAAACATGTCCATGTACGGGTACATGTGTTATATGCAGTACGTACAGGACAGGATCTGCAGCAAGGACAAGTTTGAGTAATGGAATTTGCTTGCTACCAGGATACCTTACAGTACTCCAGTCTGCATACATGTAGTGTACTGTACAACAATGTACACTGTACACACATGTGTATGTACAGTGTACACTGTACAGTGTACATTGCACGTGTACATCATGTACTGTACATACTGTACACACAATGTACATGTATGTACCTGTGCATCTTTATGGCTGATGAAATTTCATCAAATGCAGAAATCTGCTCTGTATTACTGTACTGTACATGTACATGTACATCAAGGCCTGACCATTACAGGTACTCGTCAATTGTGCGTGTACAGGATAGTACTGCATTCATGACCTCTCTTCAATTCAAAGTTAACTATTGTACTTACCGGTACAAGGTAATGGACCGTCTACTGAACAATATAGATATATATTTTTATGAATAATTGGATTTGTTTCAATACAGTGTACATGTACATGCAGTAAAATGTACATGTATAGTACATACATGTACATACATGTACAGTGTACATGTACCAGTATGTGCATGTACATGTATACTGTACAGTGGAACATTGCTACACATACATGTATTATAACAAATGCTGATATACTGAACATTCGGCTGTAACGAACATGCCCTTCTCTTCTCAGAGTCAGTGCAGTATGGCCTACAGAAATTAGTCACACGTAAGCTTGCCAGCTCACACAGCATTTACATTTGTTTGAGGTTATGGCAACATGTTAGCTTTGCCCCCTCATCACGAAATATACATAATTTGACTTTTGAAATTTTTGACATTTGAATCATCACGAAATATACATAATTTGACTTTTGAAATTTTTGACATTTGAAAAAATCTCAAAATATTCAGAGGGTCTGATGCAGAAAGTACATGTACCGCCTACCGGTATGTATACTTGTGAAAGCTCTGTAGTGTACACATGATGTACATTACAGTACATGTACGTGTACATACATTGTACACGTACATGTACAGTGTACCCATGTACATTTACATGTAATGTACACATGTGCATGTACAGATAATTCCCGATTCTCTAATTGGACAGTACAGTGTATACACATTGTACATTTGTACATTGTACATAATGTTGTACATAATGTACATGCACCGGGTATACACGTACATGTACATGTACCTGTACTAATACATGTACATGTACAGTGTACATGTACATGTACATGTACATGTACCTGTAGATACATGTACATGTATACATGTACATGTATACAATACATGTATGACTATGAACAGATTAAAAATCCATGAATGTACATGTACATGTACATGCTTTTCACTTTTACTTGTAAAAAAAATACTGCAGAAGTCCTCTTTCAATGTTCACGTTTGGGGATTCAGGGGCCCTATATTTGGCCACGTGATGAAGAGTCATGCTCGATCAGATCACAAATGACTAACTGAAGCCTTTGTGTGCAAAGCAACAAGAGTATACATGTACATGTACACGTACATGTATGTACAGTGTACTTCGTTTTTCAGACTTAACCACTTTGCACCAGTGCCTGACAGTGACTGCCGCACAGGGAAATTTGATGTGCCATTATTTTTAAACACTCACTATTATAATCAGAATACAATTCATTTCAGTACTTTGTTAATTTTGGTCAGTATTAGTTTTGTTTTTTTAGACAATTGTCTTTTCACTGTGTTTTGCATAAATATACATGTACATGTATGTGTACTGTAGGCCTACATGTACATGTACAGTGTACATGTACATGGTGACCATTAGAGATACATGTATGTTGTACAGTAATACCAGAAAAAAACCCATAGTACCGGTAATAAAAAAATTATAACCCAGTCAATGTCACTGGATTTCCAATGTCCATCTTAAAAAAAAAAATTGGTTGGGTCGAAGACGCCGAGTCTTGTGATCTCGGTCACCCCTGCAAAGCTCGGCAAGTGTTGTGGGAATTATGAACCATACACAAGGAATCTCAGGCATTTTGTGTGTGTGTGTGTGTGGACACTGGAGCTAGGGATCTCCTGGAAAAACAGTGGGCCACCGGCACCGCTTGGAGTTGGATCTTGGCAGAGATGCCCATCGGATGACGCAATTGCACTCTTGCATGGGAGTGCGGGGAGGGATTGTTGGAAGTGGGGATAACTGGATGAAGGAGATTTGTTACATGTACAGGTCTTGATAAGCCAATGTCAAGGACGTTCCCTAGAAAAGTACACAGAATGTGAAATGTACATGTACATATGTACATGCAATGATAGTACATGTACATGTATGCAGTATACATGTACATGTACATGTACTGTATACATGTACATGTACATGTATCCTCCAGTAACCGGTTTTCGACGATATAAGGACTTTTCTTCAAACTGAACAATGTGGACGAAAGTATCACACTTAAAGAGGTCTCAGTCACTTTCTCCACACCACAGACTATTAGAATAATCATAGAGAATCATAATCATGTATGTATGTACATGTATGTACATTGTAATGTACATGTGTACACATACACATGTACAATGTGCATTTAAACATGTAGTGCACTTGACCTTGTGTACACAATGATACAGTGTACATGTTGTACATTTTTTATACATGTACATGCACATTGTACATACTGTACATGTACCCGTACATGTACATGTACATGTACATGTACAGTACATGCATTGCTGACCATTATCCATACCCACAGTATATTTCTCCATATAAGGCCATTTGGTGTGTTTACCACTGGTTCGTGTACCGGTATTAAGAATGCACAGCACAATAACTCAGCACCTCACATTCCTCCATATCTGATATTCCTGGCATGCATTGGCCCTGAATGGAGGCACTAGAAACTGTACAATGAAGACTGTGCATGCATGTGTAGGCACAAATTATCTCCATTTTTTGTGGACCGCGCACCTGCCCATACAGTACCTGCATGACAGTTTCCGCAAGATGCTGTTAATTTATGTGTGCCGTTATGGTCATTTTATATACGGTACATACATGTACATGTACAGTTTTGTACCATAGGAAAACTACAGTAGTATGCTAGCACACAATCACACATGAAGGCCTGCATGTACTGCATAATGCAGGGTCACGTTTAGTGTTGGCAATTAGGGCAGTTTTAGAGGATGCAACTTTGTACATACAGTGTATGTACATGTACATACATGTACCGGTACTCGCCTAATACCTCCTTGCCGGTACAATGTACAGTACAATGTACAGTATCCATGGGAAGAACATTGCGTCTGTTGATGTTGCATGCAAATGAATTTCTCATTTGGTTTGGCAATGCCCTTGAATTTGTCAGAACTGATTCTGCACACATGAACATGTACATGTACATGTATGCACTATACATGTACATGTCGTGTAGATGCAGTATGATGTGATGATGCATCGTGTACATAATGTACATGTACATGAACAATGTACTGTACATGTACATGTGTACAGTAGTGAGTGCTTTGTGTGACTACCGGTACAGTTTTGTGTCCATGTACATGTACACTGTACCGGTACATGGACATGTACACACATGTACATGTATGTATTAATGAACCATACAGTACTTAAACAAATTACTGTTCGCTTACAAGTACATGTTCAATACATGTTGCATTGTTTACATTTATGTACATGTACAACGGGAGAAATCTACATGTAGTACGGTAATTCGAGCCGAACATAGATCTGCGCATGCGCGACAACCTGCAAGTCCCCGTATCGATGAAATCTGGGACCGTAGAGTGCAGTGGGGAAATAGCGTCCGGTCCAGATCACAACGCAGAGCAGTCGGCTACTGCGTTACGTAACAAGTGACCAATCCTGCGTGTGGAATTTGATACTCAGTGCAGGGCAGCGCTGTGCAGTGCCGTGCATGCAGTGCGTATACCCCTCACATAAACGGAACGAAACAGCTTCCAAATAGGACGGGAGCTTGGGTGCGGGAACGGTCGCGGTCTGTGAAATATCCCGTACTGTGCGCTCTCCGTCGTAAAACGAAAACTCGCTAATAATAATTAATAATTATGTCTAGGATACGGTATCACAGTGTAGGGCATGTACCAGTATACTGTACATGTACATGTACATACCGGTACTGGTAAGAATTTAACGTGTTCTGTCAGTACATGTAAATGTACATTACAGTACATGTACATGTACATCCCATACAAATGTACACATGTAAATGGATACTACACATACGTACGTGTACATGTTTAGAATGTACATGTACAATGTACCCGGTACATGATATACTGTACATACACATACTGTACATGTACATGTACATGCATGTACATAGTGTACATGTACAATGTACAATGTACAGTTGTACATGTACACTGTATGTACAATTGCAACAGTCCAAATGTTCAATGATCTAGTGTTTAGAAAAGAAAAAAAGAAAAAATTCTTTGAAGAACCTGATGCAGTACATGTACATGTACATGTAGAGTACGTGTACACATGTGGAAATTTGCCAAAATAGTCAGGAAGGGAGTGAGTTCTCTTGGGTGGGGTAGGGGGTGTCAGGACTCAGTCAAGTGGCAAGGTGGTCTCACTGGTCTGGCCCTCTTGTACTGGGCAGGTGCCCTGACCCCCTCGGCAGGTACCCCACTCAGGCACCGGTTGACATTTTCGTTAAAATTGAGAGCTAGGCTTCACCTGCCTTTGGCCTTCTGCTTGTTGCACAAAAAAGTAAACCTGAACAAACGTGTAATAAACTGTGGCCCAGAGGTGTTTGCGAGTGATATATGCATAATGTCATGTACGGTTATGATCCTCACTTTGTCAGTGCCGCTGCAAGGTTTTTGTGGTGTCTGTAAGCAGATGGAGAAGGGGGAGATGGTTATTGGCCCAATAAAAGAGTGAAATTAGGAAATGGAGACTATGTCATCAATGCTAGGATGTCAAGCAATTTGGCCAACAATTCCTGACACCAGACGGCTGGCCAATTTTGTTTCTTTTCGGATGAATCATAGTCTAGTTGACCTCTAAAGGGTCCGACGTTTTATATCCCGTAGGCAGAGTTCTGCCTTTGAGAAAGATCCTGCCTCGATTGAAATCCATTTCTGTGTAGCTAAGCCCTCAATTAGTGATTGTTGGAGGTACGAGTTTGTGCTCATTTACATACATATACATGTACCGTATGTATATTGTACAGTACAGTATGTACAGTACATGTAAGCCAGGCAGCACTTAGTAGCATTTTTGGGTTGCTCCAGGTTAATTTGAACGTGATATGCAGTGAGTACATTCATATTCAGCATTTGGCAGTGACCTGGGAACAGATTGCTGCTAAAACAAAGTGAGGGCAAATAGTTGAGTCAATGGCCTATAATAACTGCCACACTCTCCTCCCCCTCCCACAAACAAAAGTAAAAAATGAACAATAAAACAAATATTCTGCCTGTGAGAAACGTCCTGCTATCATGAAATAGAAATGTGAGGCCCTCTACATTGTGGGGATTGACATTTTGGCATTTTTGTAGTCGGTTTAAATGCAGGTTGCAGCATTTTATGACGTACATGTGTACAGTACTGTACATGTATGCAAACATGTACCAGCATTTCTTTTAGAAAATTGTGTTAATTAGGCCTAATGGTTGAAACCCTTTTCTCTAGCACTGATCAAAATACAAGGCCATATGTGAGCCACATTGATATTATTTTAGTGGCCCCACTACTGTACAAATGCCCATTTGGCATTGGCAAGCCACTCAAACAAATCCATTAATAGCCCAGCCTGTCGGTCAAGCAAAAGGTAAGGGGCAAAGTCCTGTACTGGTAATATGTGTGCTTGAAATGACAGGCAATTGCATGAATTAGGCGATTTTGATCGAGCAGATTTCACAAGAACTGTTTGACTTGGGCATGAATAATGTACGTACATGTACATGTAGGCTCAACTGAGTCATCAAGTGACTCATTAAAGATTTGAATTTATGCACACACAAAAATGGATCGGTTTTCTCATCAATCTCTCCCTTTGTAATTCAGTTAGACATGACAAAATCGGTTCTTTCTAGTCTCATTGTTTACATGTACCGGTACTGTACATGTACAGTGTATAGCCTACAGAGAGATTTGTTAATTGGCAAATCTTGTAATGGCTATTTGAGAAATTTTGAAATGAATTTTCATATTATTTCTCTGTTGAGTGACAATGTACATGTAGGGCTACATGTACATGTACATGTAAGTATTCATGTAGTAATTCAATGAGTGCAGTCTGTAATGTACACGTAAGGAACAGTCACTACAGTGTACAGTATGTCTATATTACTTGTACCCCGGTACATACATGTACATGTACAGTACATGTATACATGGTACATGTATACATGGTACATGTACATGTATACATGGTACATGTACATGTACATGTATAATGACACTTTTTCAGTATATGATGTGTCCACATACACGTACATGTGCACATGTACATGTGCACATGTAAATGTGCACATGTACATGTACAGTGTACATGTACAGTGTGTTTGATTGACTAGAGCGTGTACATGACCACAAGTGTAACTTTTTTGATGTGATCACCATAATATCGGTAGTGCATTGTAGGCCTACATGTATATTTTAATCACAGTTCAAAGACTATGCATATCACTGCTCATGTACGTGTACATGTACATGTACAGTTGTAAATGTAAAACATGTATTTACAGTGTCCCGTGATACATGTACACATGTACATATACACTGTATGTCATAATTATGAAAATGCGAACCCGAAATCGACCTGAGCTGCTATTGGTTCAAGTCAAAACCAGAAATTGTTGTCATTCTGTCATGTGGAATACCCCGTACCCGTTGCTCATCACGATCATACATGTATTTCAAGTCACTTTAAGTACTTAGTCAAAACTTCAACAGGTAAAATTAGTGCATACATGTACATTGTACATGTACATGTACAATGTACAGATACATTTACATGTACAGTATCTTCTCCAGAATGTACATGTATGTACAGTACATGCACCATATACAGTACGTACATGTACACATGTACAATAACATGTACACGTATATTTATGTGAGCATTTACATACAGTACCACCTTCAGTGATGACTTTGAGAAAGGTCATGCTACATGTACAGTGTACATGTACTGGCTACATGTACAATGTACGTGTACATGTACATGTGTGTGTACAGTGTAGGATGAAAATGCCAGGCCCTCTAAATTTCTTAGACCTGAGGTAATCCTCAACTGACGATGCAATGTTTTTTCTCTCCTCTATCTTATCCCCTCCAATGCTCAGATTCCGGCCACAGTGACCAGGATTCTTCTGAACCACTTCAAGTGGGACAAGGAGAAGTTGATGGAGCGATTCTACAGCGAGGACCAAGACAAACTCTTCAGCGAGGCACATGTTGTCAGCCCGTATAAGAAAACGCCAGCGCGGCACGCCACCCGAGTGAGTCGGCCCTGCCATTAACACCTCTTCTTTCTAAACCTCAGTTATGGCTCTTGCTATGGCCATGGCTGTGACTATGCCTGTGCCCTTGTCCCTGCCCCTACCTCTGCCTCTGCCCCAGCCCCCATTCCCTGCCCCTGCCCCTGCCTCTGCCCCTGCCTCTGCCCCTGCCTCTGCCCCTGCCCATGCCTCTTCCCCTACCCTGGCCCCTGCCCCTGCCCCTGCCCTTGCCCCTGCCCATGCCTCTGCCTCTGCCCATGCCCATGCCTCTGCCCCTGCCCCTGCCCCTGCCCCTGCCTCTGCCCCTGCCCATGCCTCTGCCCCTGCCCCTGCCCCTGCCCCTGCCCCTGCCCATGCTTTGTGTGCACAGAGGCAATTAAACATATCCTTCATCCACTCTAATTTCCTGTTGGATGTCCTTCTCTACTCTTTTCTTTTCTCAGGTAACGACAAGATCTTCGGGGCCCGTTCTGGAGCCGTGTGATATTTGCTGCAGGAATGTACTCAACACAGTGAGTTTACCCCCTCATCCTTAGGCATCCTGGAGATGTACATGTACATGTATGACCTGGAAAGATGTTCCTTTGTTCCTCCGTTCCTCCATCCCTCCGTCCCTCCTTTCCTCCATCCCTCCGTCTCTCCTTCCCTCCGTCCCTCCGTCCCTCCGTCCCTCCTTCCCTCCGTCCCTCCGTCCCTCCCTCCCTCCATCCCTCCGTCCCTCCGTCCCTCCTTTCCTCCTTCCCTCCGTCTCTCCTTCCCTCCTTCCCTCCATCCCTCCGTCCCTCCTTCCCTCCGTCCCTCCGTCTCTCCTTCCCTCCGTCCCTCCGTCCCTCCGTCCCTCCATCCCTCCGTCTCTCCTTCCCTCCATCCCTCCGTCTCTCCTTCCCTCCGTCCCTCCGTCTCTCCTTCCCTCCGTCCCTCCGTCTCTCCTTCCCTCCTTCCCTCCATCCCTCCGTCTCTCCTTCCCTTCGTCCCTCCGTCTCTCCTTCCCTCCATCCCTCCTTCCCTCCGTCCCTCCGTCTCTCCTTCCCTCCGTCCCTCTGTCCCTCTGTCCCTCCGTCCCTCCTTCCCTCCGTCCCTCCGTCTCTCCTTCCCTCCGTCCCTCTGTCCCTCTGTCCCTCCTTCCCTCCTTCCCTCCTTCCCTCCTTCCCTCCATCCCTCGGTCCCTCGGTCCCTCCATCCCTCCGTCCCTCCGTCCCTCCGTCCCTCCGTCCCTCCTTTCCTCCGTTCCTTGGCATGTTTATTTGTGCATTCAATTCAATTTATTCATTCATTTCCTTCCTTTCTTTCTTTGTTTTAGATGATGACAGGTTTAGAGTGTGGCCACAGGTTCTGCATGGACTGCTGGACAGAATACCTGACCACCAAGATCATGGAGGAAGGGATGGGACAGGTAGCCATTCCCCATACATCAGAAATATGAAATAGAAAACAACTTTGTACCTTGGCCGGCAACTTGGCTTGTCGGGACCACGGGGGACATTTTGACTTGTTGAACCAAAGAGATAATGCAAAACATTCTTTTCCTTTGAGGCCACGGTGTGTGTGTGTGTGTGTGCGTTGCTGACCCGTATTTAACCTTTGAGAAACCTCAGCGGCATCTCCCTGTCTTGACTACAAATTGATGCCGGGTCATTATCCTATCAAATGTCCGGGGTCGATGTCATCCCAGTTTGGGGGAGCACATCTGTCCATGTATCTGCACAGATGTTTTCCTTTTTATAAGCGATTGCCAACCTCTATCCGTGTATGCAGAGAATGCACGGTTTGAATATGTCTAATCTGTGACACTGGTAATCCTGTGAAAAGCAGTGCATTCTGTAGCAGGCAAGGTCTGGCAATGCTTTGAGTACGACTCACTGAGACCATTCATTTGTCAAATTGCAAATACGTACATTGTAGATACATCCCTGTCTGCGTGGAATATGGTTTGATCTTTTAGACTCTTGGCGTTAGAAACTGCAGCTCTGACATCTTGGCTTTGACAATGGCTCTGGCTTCAGCTCTCTCATTCAATTGCTTGGAAAGTAGAGGTGCGCAGTCCTTTATTGAAGGTGAAGCTTTGGTGTGCTGTACAAAAAAGTGACAAAAAAACCCAGGGTGTCCTCTGAGGCCAAAGTTCCAAGCCTGTTTAACCACTTCGCGCTGGGACCTCCGAATTCGGAGCGTCGGTGGTGTTGCTATGCTCCTATCCCCCTGACGTTTGAAACAAAGACTCTCCAGCTTACCACAAAACAATACGTAGCGTTACCAAAGCCACACAGACAACCGATTGTGCCAGGTTTGACTCGTTTGTACTCATAGTGCACTCTTATTGATATTTTTCACTGGTATTCACATTATTCGAAACCCCCCCATGTGATGGCCATGGGGACTGAAAAGTGGCCAAGTTGTTAATTGATGTGGGAAGGGCAGTCAATTCTAGACCCAGGATCAGAACCTAAACCGATGATTGAGGTTCGCCACTGACAGTGTCCGTTTTGTTTGATGTGCATTCGATTGAATTTTTGCCCAGTGCTTTCCCTCCCACGGGTTCCACAAGATTTCAAGCACCCTGTCACATAGTGCATGATTGATATTTCTGTCAAACTAAGTAAAAAGTACATCAATATTTGGAATACAATATCCCATGCTTTCTCGGGGCATGGAAGCCAAGCCGGTACCAATATTAAAACAGCATGTGTGTAGTTAGCATGGACTGTATGCGCTCAGGCAAGTTCACCTTGGTAGTTTTTAAATATACTCCCGTGTAACTGTAGACAGCAGCATTGTGGAAAGTATGCAACTGTAGCTATGTGAGCAGATTGACGTCAGTGGCTAAGGCAGATGGTTATTGGATTTCTGTGGCCGGTGCATGGGCCTCATTCAGTGCTAGCCTATAGCCTGTGCTTGCAGCTTTTCTATGGTAGGGATAAAGCCAGAGCCAGAGCCAGGACCAGAGCAGTTCCCTGTATCTTTCCATTGTTAAAATTTAGTGGGCCTGACGTTTCGATCCTAGCAGGACCTTTCTCAACTTAGGCAGAGAAAGGTCCTGCTAGGATCGAAGCGTGAGGCCCACTAAATTTTAAGATTTGCATTTTGGTAATTTTAGTCAGTAAGCAGTTTGCATTATTTTTGTATATCATCTTTCCATTGTTAAAATTTAGTGGGCCTGACGTTTCGATCCTAGCAGGACCTTTCTCAAGGACCTTTCTCTGCCTTTGAGAAAGGTCCTGCTAGGATCGAAACGTCGGGCCCACTAAATTTTAAGATTTACATTTTGGTAATTTTAGTCAGTAAGCAGTTTGCAACATTTTTGTACACCACCTTTAGATCTTTCCATTGTGCTCAAAAAGATGTCTTCATTCTGATAATCCTTGGAGCTTTAGTTAACAAAGTAGCTCCATTTTGAAGTTTTTCTCTTAACTTACATGTAAACCCGCCTTCCCATCTCATTCGTTTTCCAGACAATATCCTGTGCAGCGCATAGTTGTGATATTCTAGTTGATGACTACACGGTCATGTAAGTCTCATGGCTGAAGAGTAATTTCTACATGTTGAATTGTCTTTTTATGTGTACTTTGGTTGTCATTACTTTGCTGTCTGTGGTCTCAGTTTTCGATGGTACAGGTAGGATTCATGTGGTTGCATCATATTTTGATGACGGCACCAGATGTAACCCACATCATTTGACCAAGATGCCTTTGAGAAAGGTCCTGCTAGGATCGGAACGTCAGGCCCACTAAATTTTGAGATTTGCGTTTTGCCAATTTTAGTCAGTAAGCAGTTTTGCAACATTTCTGTAGATCACTTTAAGATGAAGAAGACGCGGCTGGTCTTAGAATTTCTCTCGGTTCTTTCTGTGCCCGCGGGACTGCAGGAAACTGGTCAAAGATGCCAAGGTGAAGTTAAAGTACCAGCACCTGATCACCAACAGCTTTGTAGAGTGCAATCGGCTGATGCGTTGGTGCCCTGCCCCCGACTGCCCCAATGCCTTCAGAGCCAGCCACCTGGATGTCAGGCCGGTCACCTGCAAGTGTGGCCACGTATGCTGGTGAGTTATCCAAAGTATCTTGAGCAATTTTTTTTTTTTTTTTGTATTGTGCCTAAGGCGGCCAAGGGGGTCTTTGTCATACTTCAAAGTTGTCTCGTGAATTTGCATCATTTAGAATGTAATTCAGTATGGGTTTGCTGTACCTGACGATGTGCAGCATCCGATTTCAAGAAAAGTTGCGTAAGTCACGTAACGTACAAATGTTGCGCAAGTCTTGCGCCACAATGGCTCTTTTGTGCACTATTTAGAAAAGGCAGCAGAATGTTGCGTAAGTTACGCAACAAAATGTTGCGTACGCAGCATTTGAAGCTTCGTGAAATAGGCTGCAGTGTATAGCTGTGTGTGCTCAGTGCTTTGTGATTTGAGTCTCTGAGAATGTAATTCTATGAGGGTTACCCCTACCCTGGCTTGTAGTAAGCACTGTATGCTTAGTGCTTCGCCTGATTGCCTGGTGATTTGAGTCTCTGAGAATGTAATTCAATGAGGGTAACCCCTTCCGCAACTTGTAGCCAGCACTGAATGCTACATATGTAAGTGCCTCGCCAGATTACAAAGTGTGTTTGTGTGAGAATGTAATTCTCTCTCTCTCTCTCTCTCTATCTATCTCTCACAGTTTTGTTTGTGGAGAAAACTGGCACGACCCTGTCAAATGCAAGGTAAGACCTGGATGTGAAAAAAAGTCCACAGAAGCAGCCTTGCTGTTCCATCCATTCAATTGACTAAACGTAGTATGAAACAAATTAGATAATTAGATCGAGAGGCAACTCTAAGTTTTTTATCTGCAATTTAATTTATCTATGATTTTTTGTTTTCAATTTCTGTTGATGCATTTTATTTATGCTGAATCAGTAAATAGCTTGTAATTTAATCTGAAGGTTTGCTCAGGTGTTCATTGAGTTAAGGTTGTGATATTACTCTCTCTCCCTTCTCTCTCTCTCTTTTTCTCCCTTCTCTCTCTGTCTGTCTGTCTGTCTCTCTCTCTCTATTTGTCCTGTCTCTCTTTACAACATTCCACTATCTATCATTTCACTATCTCACTATTTCTGTCTCTCTCCTCTACCCATATCTTTAACACCCTCCGCCTTTCTCTTTTCCCTCTCTTATTGTGTCTGTCTATCTCCTCTCCCTCTGCTCTTCCTCTCCCTCTCCCTCTCCCTCTCCCTCTCCCTCTCCCTCTCCCTCTCTCTCTCCCTCTCCCTCTCCCTCTCCCTCTCCCTCTCCCTCTCCCTCTCCCTCTCCCTCTCCCTCTCCCTCTCCCTCTCCCTCTCCCTCTCCCTCTCCCTCTCCCTCTCCCTCTCCCTCTCCCTCTCCCTCTCCCTCTCCCTCTCCCTCTCCCTCTCCCTCTCCCTCTCCCTCTCCCTCTCCCTCTCCCTCTCCCTCTCCCTCTCCCTCTCCTTCTCCCTCTCCCTCTCCCTCTCCCTCTCCTTCTCCCCCTCCCCCTCCCTCTCCCTCTCCCCCTGTCTCTCCCCTCAACCCACTCTCCCTCCTCTAGTGGCTGAGAAAGTGGATAAAGAAATGTGACGACGACAGCGAGACGTCCAACTGGATATCGGCCAACACGAAGGAGTGCCCCAAGTGTCATGTGACCATTGAGAAAGACGGTGGCTGCAACCACATGGTTTGCCGCAACCAGAACTGCAAGGTGAGAGCGACAGTCCCAGACAGTTCAAAACTCAGGCCCTCAAATTGTTGAAGTTCTCAAGTGGCTGGGAAATATTTGGCCGTGATATACCTGGTCGCAGGTCCTTTAAAAATGTATGAAGTGTCCTTGGTTGAGTCATGATGTTAATTGTTTGGTCTTGCCTTTCGATCCTAGCGGGACCACTCCCAAAAGCAGACTCAATCAATGGCGTTCTGCCTTTGAGAAAGATCCTGTCAGATTTGCAATGTCAGGCCCTCTGTATGTTTCCGATTGCTGAATGTTTCTGAAATTTTACGTTGTGGTAATTGAAGTCGGTAAGAAGTAAAGAAGCCAAATGTAATGGATGGTGTTTTATTTCTTTTCCCCTCCTCTTGAATGAGGGTTTGCCCTGCTCGATGTGATAAGCTCTGAATACTCAGTGCTTTGCATGATGCCTGACGTTGAGCAGGGCAAACCCTCATTGAATTACATGTACATTAACCTCCATGCACAACATCATAAACTATTTCCCTTCTCTTGTTTCTCTCCCAGGCTGATTTCTGTTGGGTTTGCCTGGGCCCATGGGAGCCGCATGGATCATCGTGGTAAATACTCTTTCTTTTCTTTCCTTTCAAATTTGGCAATGGCGCCTGGTAACGGGTGAAAGATTGCCGTTACATGAGCAGACTTTAAATCATTTGGAACTGGCCTATCCAGCTCTAGAACCTTACTACTGGAAGACCTGAGGTAGAATTCACAAAACTCCTAGTTAAATTGCGATCAATCGCGTGACATGCAATGATGTTCCACTGCCATGTGTGATGGAGTCTGCGAAAATCAAATCACATTGGGGCGAAATCACCTCCTTTTATTTGAAGTTTAAGATTAACATCAAGTTTCATCTATCAAATTTTCAAATATCAGCAAATATGAAAATGTGGACACTGAAGAAGCATTACAACCAAATTCAGAGCATTGATTTTCACCCCCACAACTTTCAGTGCGTGGAAAACGGGCTGTGCAAAGTGTCTCAATTTCGCAGAGCGCGTCACATGACCAATCCTACGTAAAGGACTCGTTGTCCTTTGTGAGTTGAGCTCCAATTGACCGTAAGGCTTTGTGAAGTACATGTAGGCAAAACTTTATCTCAAAGGGTTTCCCGCTCTGAGAAAGGTCCCACAAGGATCAATACATTGGGGCCCTCTTAAAGTTTCCAGATAGTCGGTGACTGTGCGTGTGTAAAACTTGAAGACATGGACTAATGATTGCTGTGGTTGCCTATCCTGTAGGTACAACTGCAACAGATTCGACGAAGAAGATGCCAAAAAAGCCAGGGATGCCCAGGCGGTGAGGATCAATAATTTGGATCATCAATTGATTAATCGATCAATAAATCCTCGTTCATCAACAATGAAAAAAAGGGTTGTGGCAGCACCCCATCCCCCTTTTTTTTTTTGGTGGGGGGGGGGGGGAGATGTGGTTCTGCCGAGAATCCACCTGTGTCAGTACTCAAATTAAGATAGTATTCAAGAGTCAACACTGGTATTTGGTCAGAATGACATCTCCTAAAAGTGATATTTTTTCACGACGTTCCTGGAGACCTTCTCTTGCAGTTTCCCTCCAAAGCCTTCGATCTCCATCGGGTTAATCTCCATCTGGTTGATCAGCTCTTAGTTGTTGATTTTTTCCAAAAATGTTTGGGGCCTAACATTTCAAGCATAGTAGGACCTTTTCTCAAATGACTTATTGAGAAAAGGTCCTTTTAGGATCAAAACATCATGCCCTCTACATTTTTGAGATTTGCAGTTTGGTCTTTTAAAGACAGTGAGTAGTTTGCAGCATATTCGTGTATTGCTTTTTTTTTCTTTTCCCAGAGAGTTTCTATAGTATAAGTGAGCTTTGAATTCATTCTTTTCCTCAACCCCCCCCCCCCCATCGTCCTCTCCTTTTGCCTGTGTTTAGAGGTCACGGCAAGCGCTGGAGAGATACCTGTTCTACTGCAACCGGTACATGAACCACATGCAGAGTTTACGCTTTGAAAACAAGGTGAGATGGGCGACTCCAGAGTGGGTACCCCAGAAGTTGGGCGGGCTATCTCCGTTGGTCATGTCGGTGAAACGGTTCAGTGTATACACAGGGCCCCAGGGATGGTCGTATAACCTTTACATTGAGACTGTGAGTATAAGGTGTGCACCCTGCCCAAAATGTTGAGTCAATTGGCTCTTCTCAGAAGAGCCACGCTCCTTCTCGAAGGAGACGACTTGCATGGTGTCACCGCAAAACCTTTCCCGTTGTGATTCCTCCTCCGTGCAAATCTTTGGTGATTGACCGGACATTTTCTTGGCGCCGTTTGTGCAGCTTTACACGCAGATAATGAAGAAGATGGAGGACATGCAGCAGCACAACATGTCCTGGATCGAGGTGCAGTTCCTGAAGGTGGCCGTGGACGTCCTCTGCCAGTGCCGCAGCACCCTCATGTACACCTACGTCTTTGCCTTCTATCTCAAGAAGAATAACCAGTCGCTTATCTTTGAGGTACGGCACGAGGGCTGTCTCTCCCAGTCCCCTTTAATCGTTTTATCCCGTGTGTAAAGCCGCATCACAAAATGCATTTCCAAACTGGCAGTTGCTGAGGTGAGTCAAGTCCAGCGAGTGGACCGGGTCAGACCTACCATCAACGGCGTGACCATGAGTCTGGATTTGACCACACAGATCTGGGCCTGTGATATCCCACTTTTTCAGGATCACCGCAAATGACCAGACTGTAGGCTGTTCTGCTGTACCCTGGGCTTGCTGGGGAAGGTTGTATTTGCTTGCATGACTGGTCTGCCATAATGATGTGGTCTATCGGGGCTGCTTTACATGTATGTCCCTGGGTAGGTCTTTGACCTAGCGAAATTTGCAGGGAGCTACTCTTTCCCTCATCAGTTGTGCCAGTTTTCTTTCATTGAGGGGTTGCCCTGCTCTACGTGATAAACACTGAATACTCGGTGCTTTGCCTGATGGAAAGAAAAAATCAGGCAGCTCGGGCGGGATTCGAACGCGCGACTCTCGCTTTCTAGTGCAGACGTCTTGACCACTTGACCATCGAGCTAGTCGAGGTCGTGTGGTGGATTTGAATATTAAGTCATGTAAAAATGTTTCAAAGAGTTTACTTTATACTTAAAGGCCCAATACAACATTGGTAATGGTCAAAAGATTGCCACAGTTTGTGTGTTAAACCATTAAACATCCCCAAAAAGCAATCCTGTGAAGGTTTTAACTGAAATGGTGATCTGAGAAAGTAGAAAAAGGTAAAAAAACGTCACGGTTTTTGCACCATTCTGTAGTGTAAGAAATAGTTTATGACTTGCAAGTAATAAACTATTTGTCGATGTTTGCGTGAAGATTTCTAGGGAAGTACAGCATCCCAGACCGTAAGATTTCAACATGAGGATTCTATCATGACCATCTACAAACTGTGTAAATGAGAAGGGAATATGCGGACATTGATGTTTTCCGATCTTCCCAATGTTGTATTGGGCCTTTAAATAGCCAAAATCTCACAAATGTACAGGACCAGACATTTTGATCCTAGCAGGACCTTTGAGAATATGATTTTCTTATGGGTGATTTTTCAAGATTCTTGATTCTTGATTTCTCATGATTTTTTTAAGGGGGGGGGGGCGAGTTCTGTTGCACAATTTTTTCAAGATTTTGCTTGTTTTAAATGGTGTTGGGTGGGCTTTGAAACAAGTTTTCTGCCAATCTTCAGAAGTTGGTCTGACTGTGCCGCATTTTGTGGATATTTCCAGGAGAACCAAAAAGATTTAGAGAATGCAACAGAGACGCTGTCAGAGTATTTGGAGAGAGACATTAGCAGCGATTCACTGGCTGACATCAAGCAGAAGGTGCAGGACAAAACCAGGTATGCACAAGAAACAGTTAACAATTGATTGACAAATCCATTATGAAATTTAACAAAGTTATTCAATCCATGTTAACCCCCCCCCCTCCCACAACTTAACCAACTTTCTAAGAACCAGGTTTTGTGTCGTCTTTTGAGACTTGAAATGGATCCCACAAGTTAGAGCTTGCAGGGTTTCGAAAACGATTTGATTTATTCAAACAACATCGGAATGGCCCAGGGAAGCTTATCCA
Source organism: Luidia sarsii (assembly GCA_949987565.1). Taxonomy (NCBI): domain Eukaryota; kingdom Metazoa; phylum Echinodermata; class Asteroidea; order Paxillosida; family Luidiidae; genus Luidia; species Luidia sarsii. The sequence goes on along the minus strand of OX465108.1, from coordinate 12,440,541 downwards.
AATGCCACCCACGAATTGTTTGTCTCCCCGTCAAGGGATTTTCACTTGTGAAATAAATTAAATGAGGGTTTGCCCTGCTCGACATCATAAGCACTGCCTGATTGCCTGATGAAGAAATACAGGCTGCTCGGACGGGATTTGAACTGGCGACTCCTGCTTTCTAGTGCAGACGTCTTAACCACTTGACCACTGAATCGGTTAGACGCCTTAACCACTTGACCACGGAATCGGTTATGAACTGTGCAAATTTCCAAGTCGGGTTTTAATTTCTTAGCTCTTTCACCACTTGTGAACGATTGTTTCTTTTTCTTTGACTTTTAGGTACTGTGAAAGCAGAAGGAAGGTCCTACTAGAGCACGTTCATGAGGGATACGAGAAGGATTTATGGGAGTACTACGAGTAGTCCTCCGGCCTCCCCCATGCAGTTCTTCCGATGTCCAGACACTCTTCTCCCCCCCCCTCCCAACTCTCTTCCTCTCTTCCCCCCCCCCCCCCCGGTCCCCTCCTCCTCGCATGGACCCTAATGTCCTCCTCAGTCCGCCTTGGTTGAACCCCATCTCCCTCGGGGGGATGGGAGATGGTTGTCGCGACCGTCATCAGGCGCTGACTTCACTAAACCCATGCAGAATGCTTGCTGCAACACCCGTGCGCACGATCTCTCTCTCTCTCCCTCTCAAGAGTGGTGGCTCAGGGGAAGACCCGATAACTCCACCTTTCCGAACAGTGTGTGCTCTGTCTGTAGTCAGTAGACAGCCGGAGTCCAACTGGCGACAGTGCTTATACCAAAGCCTCCTAAGCTGTGTGAGCGCTGGTACCTGTAGAAACCCCCCAAGCTACGCGGCCAAGCTGACCTCAATCTCATCGTACCGGCTCGTCTCCAGAACCGTACTTGTACTCAGGGGAAAGAGATGAACACGGCAAGCATTCTCCATTGTGTTTCCACAAACCTTTCAAAAAAATCATACACAAGTCTCACATTCATAATGTATAGGGAATAGGGTTGAATTGTTGGTGAGTGTTAGCCTGTAGGTTTTTTTTTTTTTTTTGGTGGGGGAGGTTGGAGTAAGGGGGTATGAGGAGATGGACGAAAGGTGTCAAGGAGCCCTTGACAGTAATTGGGGAAAACATTAAACCCATCTGGTTGGCCTGCTTGGGCTGGCTGGCTGGGGGGGGGCAGAAGATAAAGACAATCAACTCCATTTCAAACTCTCTTCCTCATCCTCGCCTGAGCCCAAGCCTGAATGTGGATGGATAGATAGAGGGCATTGCCACAAGTTGCAAGACACTTCTCTCCCCTCTCCTCGCAGCGTCCCACTCATTCAAAATCCATTCAAAATCTCCCCTATTGGAGCTGGCTGTTAAATAAAAAAGGAAAAATGGAAAAAAAGAAAGAAAAATAACAGGTTTTTTTGTGTGGGGAGAGGCGTGGTTTTTTTTTTTAAGCCGGCATGTCAGTATTTGTAGCAGTGTCCATTTTAAGAGAAACAAATTATAACCCCTAACCTCTTACCAATTTGAGTTGTATTTATTATCAGCCAAGGATTTTTATTTTTCTGTTGTCAACACGTTTTGGGCAGACAGAAACCCAGTAAAGATTGGAAACAACTTAGACTGTACAGAATTCCACCAGTAAACCCTTATATATTTAATTTAGAATACAACAAGATTTAATTTAGAATACAAAGTATCAATTTGAATAATTGGTATTTAGGAATGAATCCCTGCTGATTTTGGTTTTTTAATGGATTTTTTTTTTAATCTGAGATTGCCATAACCCTTCTTTGCATACTCACTCGACCTTTTTACATTATTGGAATCAGGTATTGCTTTATTGCGACTTTTTCCAATTATTTCCGACTGCTAAACTTGCAGATCTCACATTTGCAATTTTGTTGTTCCCGCTCCCAATTATAACATAAGGCACCCGGGGTTGATTTCACCTGTCATTGTAACACTCGCTATCAATTCTGATATAGCAGGTGTTGGTTTTTGACGCAACCATGATGGGTTGTCCATCGACTTATGGTGGATTGAAACTGACGGTGAAATCAACTCCTGGACTTGTCAACCGAAAATGGGCTGATCTTCTTCGTGTGATGCTGACTACATGGACTAAGTTTTATAAACCAAAAAAAATAATAATGTTTTTGAGTCTTCTTGGATGTTAATAATAACACAGGAAAGTGATTCCTGGTAACACCAGGTTGAAATTTTCTCTTCTGTTTAAAAAAAGGAGTCGATAACAACTGCATTTTTAGCCCAAGGATGACAAACACACCCATAATCTAACAAGGTTTTTTTTTTTTAAAGAGAGAAAGATTCAAGTTATTTGAATTGTTCCCAGTCAATTGTTCCTTTATTTGTTTGACTAATATTGAAAGAAAAAAAATGCATCCACTTTGTGTGATCCCTGAGCTGCTGTAGTCAAGTTTACAACAATTGGTTGTTTGCATCTGAATGGAAACAGGGTACGTGATCCCTGGAGAAATACGGCAGTTAATGGTTAAATGTTTCTGGCTGGCGCCCCACCCTGGCAAAGACTAGTTGACTAGTTGACTATTATTAATAAGAGCTCAGATGGTAAGAGCCCTGGTACCCAAAACAAAGGTGTCCGGTTCAAGTCCTGGTCCATCAGTCCAAGTTTTCTTTTCCATTTTTCAAAAACGTTATTTGGAACTTTGTATATCGGAGCTGAGAAGATAGGAACAGTCCCTGCAGGGTATAACATTAAGATAAATGCTCTGCAAAGTGTTGCTCGGCCCCCCCCCGTAAACAAATGGTCGGGTACCAGCCACAATTACTGTCAAAACCATTAGCCTTTGGTCTGTAGGGGCGCTGTTCCGTTATCACTGAGAGCAGATAACCTTGGGGCAATGCACTTAGCACGGCCATGGAACGGCTGCAAAAGTGTATCGGAGCTGAAAGTGTTCAACGGCAGCTCACTCTTTGATTTTGTAAAGGCTTGCCGAGTGCGCAAGAGGGAACTACAGTCCGTTCACTCCAAGTTAGAGGTCGACCCTGGCCACTTACTGCTACGGCAAGCCGCCCTCCTCCAGTCCACCCAAAGCTGGGAGTTTCAAGAGTCGTCAGCGACTGCCAAGAGTGGCGCCAAATCAGGGGAGCGGACTGTAGGGCCCTCTCCGTAATTTCGGTGCGCGCGTGGCTCGGGCTGCTTCGGGCCTGCCGTTTATCAACAACTGAACACGCACTTCTCGAATTTGTTTTATTTTTCCTTTCGGTTCGAAGCGTTTCGCCCTCGCCCTAAAAAAACAACAACAACCCGGAATACCATTCTTTGAACAGACTATCCACAAACTTTATTTTGGATGTATTATTTAACAAGAAGGTGGGGGAGGAATTTGAAAGAAATATTGGCCACTTCACTTAGACATGCCTCCAGTCGCTCCAGCATCTTCCTGTTGAATCCACTTCAGCTGTTTGGACAACGAAACGAAAGAGCGGCAGTCTGTTAGCTACTCAATCTGTTACGGACGTAGTTAAGTTACCCTCGACCCCCCCCCCCCCACACCCTCGCCCTTTGTGTCCCCGCCCACTTTTCGTTCAGCTAAGCTTCTGTAAAATGCAATCATCCCCAGTATAGACAGTGTGCCAAAAAAATGTGCGTAGTCTTTGATTCCAGCCGTACGTTGTTAACTCCCCGCCACGCTGAAGAATTACGTAACAAAAATCCCGCTGTTATTTGAGAATAAAAAATGCATTTTATATTTTATCTCATTTTTTTTATTCCTACGTTGGTTTTTCCTTTGAATGTGAGGAGACTCGTTTTAGCATTGTTAGTTTAAATGTTCTGCAAAACAACAGATGACACGCTGAAACGAGAAAGCCGTGCTGTGGATCGACACAGCTCGGTTGATTGTAAATTCACGGCGGCCGTGACATGAGCACTGCCACGTCATAATACTCGAACTTCCTGTCCCTGTGTGATTTTATTTGATGTGGTTGTTTTGAGACACTGGCCTGCACCTTTGGCAAACTTCTTGTTTTCATCACCGCACACGAGCAACTGGCAAGGTCAATGTCGGTGCTTACCAACCGGCGCTCTTCTCAGCCTGTACCGCGCCGGTAGCTGTACCCACGGGGAACTCGGTTTCCGGCACGACCTCGCTCTCCTCAGATTTGTCACCACGGGATGTCATCAAGGCGTTCTCGCACAAACAAAACTCAAATCCCAACTAAACCTCACTGACCACAGCGTCATTTACGTGTAAGGTTTTTGGTATAGGCTTTTATTGGAACAGGATAGGTTTGGAGCCTGGTTATTTGGGGGTTTTTCGAAGCCGTTGGGTGTTTTTTTCCCAGTCACTTCGTGGCGTCATGGTCACCGGATGGAGTGGTCTGGTACCTAGTGTTTACTCATGGTAACAAATTGCGCAAATTCATTGTGCACACTAAAAAGGGAGCTGGAGCCTATGTGGCTATAGCCTATAGGTGCATTGAATTTGGCGCCACTTTTGACTGGCATGAAAGAACGACTCCTGATAGGCCAGCCGTTGGTTGGACTTGATTGGGGGGGGCATGCCATTTCATTCAATGGCCGAGGCTGAGGTCGAGCTCAACCCTTGGAGTGAACCATCAGTATGCGAAACGGGAACCCGTTTTTGCGGCCATAACCGAAATCGTGGGGGTGCGTTCTGGCTGTATAAAAGAAACGAGCATTGGTTTGACTATGATTGTTCCTCCTAGATTTTCCCTGGCAATACAAGATCGGCGAGAGTAAAGCCGTGTCCGAAACGGGCGTCTAGAGCTAGGTCTAGGTCTTCCCCCTATTGGGAATACACGGAGATGCGAAGACAATAGCCCTAACCGTATAGTTCCTGAAGCCCGTTTCGGACATGGTCTAACACTGGAAGGTGGAATATGGAGTGTACAGTCATAGCGCCAAGCCAACCGGACATCCGAGCCAGTGATGGGTCACGACCACCGACACGCACCTTTCGTACGGTCGTTTCTGTGGGGCTGTTTATGAATCGGACATCACGTGCGCAGGCTGCATAGCCCCATGCAACTCTGAGCCTAACTCAAAATTGATCGCAGACCTGTGGGGAAAAAAAATGACCGAACCAATTCTTGACCCTAACCGCCAAAACCCCAGCTTGTAAAAAACTGTGTTCCCGACGCTACTTGAACGCAACGTTCAGTGCGTTCGATTAGTTTCCCCGGCTAGACCCGGATTACCTCATCGATTGAACATGCTTTCACGCTGGGTAAGTTCACGACGTCAGGGCCAATCAGGTCAGACCCGTGGAAGCTATAATCAAACGCACCCACTGTGTCTCGGGCACTTTTTTTGGTAATTGCCCTCATAATCACCCAGTTTTTCCTTGCGTTCATTCGGGACTCCATTAAAAATTTTTATTCCACCATTCTGAAGTGAGCTATAGACAATGGTGGAGCTAAGAGCGAACTCAAGAATGAGCGGCCCTCTCCTATTTTCAGAGGTGAACGTCGACGTTACTAAGCAATATCTGTCAAAATAATTATGTGCGAGCTGAGTTCAGGGGGCGTGACTTTTTTTTCAAAGACTTTACTACATCATGAATACATTTGATCAGTGCAGTATGTGTGTGCCGTTTGAGGATGCACTGTTCGAATCCAGGTGATACGACAATGAAGTACGACAGCTTGACACCACAAAATGTTAAAACAACAGAACCCCCCCCCCCCCAGGCCATACAATCCCTTGTAACACCAATGAACGTGACAGAAGCATATACTCGAATGACATCGTGTATCCGTATTTTTTTTTAAATTATGGCCACCGGGCCTCCGTAGAATTTGCATCAAGGCCATTACAGTCATTAACTCGCCATGCATCATGAGCTTGAAGTGGAGAGTTGTGCTTTTTTTTTTAAATCAATGTTAATGTGATATCTTTGACAAACTCGATTGCCAACGGAATGAGTAATCACTTTGCTGCTGGCAAATTATCACCTTATTGTCTCTTTACTGGAATAAAAAGGAAAATCATTTTTACGTTACCCATCGTCGTGATCGAATTTCTTTATTACATGTATTAGGAAAACAAAAGCCGACTTGCACGCCGTTAGTTCTGTATTGCTGCATCAATTTTGGTTGGTGAATTTTGCTCTGCGAGTGGAGTTCTGGGACCGCCAGGGCTCGTCCCAAATCACCGGAGTGCTCAGAAACTCGACAGGTGAAGCCACTGGCCGCCATCTTGCTGTACTAATTATTAACAAAAATCTCGAGCCTGCATGCGTCGCGTTCCAGAATTTTCTTTTTGAAAAGGCAACGCCCAACGCACTCTGCGCTTAAATTTCAGTCTTGTATCTTCAGTCTAATTCGTTAACTAATAATTTCAGTCTCATGTGCCCTTAACGAATTGGCTATACCCGTCGGGGCTCTTATTTTTTTCGTCCACGTCACAAAAATACCTTTCCAATACAAGCTAAGAATTACCGCTGAACTCGAAGGTCTGTTGTTGTCTGATCAGTATATACGGAGTACTCATCTAGATCTGTACTCCGAAGCTTGAATTTTACTACCCGTGACACTTGAGCTTGTTAGGAGAAGTGAGACCGTAGCCGAAGCCTAAGCCTTTGCCTTCATTTCTGTCTATAATTTTATAGCCGCTTGAATTCAGCCTTAACATGTGCAGAGCTATGCGGTGAAGAGACGCGCAATTCCTCGTTTTACGCACAACACGTACAGTATACGTATCTGTGACGCACTGGTGCGGATGGTCTTTGTTCCACGGCCACAAGATGGCTGCCGGTGGTGGCATCGGTGTGAGTACAGGGCTTGCAGTTCTGGCCAACTGAAAGCCGTCCGCTAACGATGACGACAGCAGGAAGACTGCATGGCTCCACTTCGGGGTAAGACTCAATCCTAAAGCTTTGGTGTCTTCTAGGCTTAACAGCGTGGAAGTTGGTGAACCCTTGTAAACTTGCATGTTAATAATAGACCTATACTATAGCCTAATAGGCTATAAGTCATTGGGCCTAACATAAGGACTTGCTCACTTTTAATATGATCTCTATTATGAGAACTATGCCATTAAGTCTTTTGTTGTTGGTGCGTTGGAACATCGCAGTTTCGGATCATTCGAATCTGTTCAGGGAAGCATTGGTAGGAACACTTCGGGGTGGTTGGGGTTTAGAACAGAAATTCATTGGAATTAGAACTGAATGTTACCAGCGTTCATGGAATGGATGATATAAAAAGTCATTCGTCCTGTCCGTCCGTTTATTGATTCGTTCACAGAGCACCATTTACGAATTCAACTTCTTTTTATTGATATCAAATTCATCAGCGTTACCCGGCAAGAGAATTATGTAATTCCTTTGTTGTCAACCTTTGAAAAGAGTGGCAATGTCAAAATACATGTACGTACATGTAGTGTCGAGTTATAAATGGTGTTCGCGTTGCCAAGTCATGTGTGTATATTGACGTGCTCACTTCCCCCAAAAGGGCACTTCTCACTTCTGCCTGTTTAAAATTGGCACACAATGTGTTATCGGATATCAGGATTAGTGTCCCCCGTGTTTCCCGGTGTGACAGTCTAAAATGGGTGGCATGATCAAATGGGTTGGCTGCCATATATGGCCAATAAGGTTAGCGTAAAGGGCGCCCGCACGCGCTCAGTTCACCCACCCATCTTAGCACGCCGCCTATTTCGCCTATTTCAGCAGGTTGTCGCTACGTGCTCAGATGGGTGGTGACGTCACCCACCCATTTTAGCACGGCCACCGTATGGTAGTTGTCCATTTTGAAGGCCGTGCTGAGTCGATACGGCCATTGGCAATGCAGCGCTTTCAGGCACGTTCGTTGACCCGTTGTTGACCCGTAGTTTAACAATGCTCAGAACGGAGCCTAGTAACTATGCCTAGAACTTGCAGTTTTACGTTGGGGAAGAAATGCTACAGTTGTTCCCCCGTAATGAGGGTGTACCGATTGGCTTTATACAATCACAAGCAAAATGTGACCCGGCACAGCATAATGGGGAATAACCCCCACTTTTGAGATTTTGAGATTTTCTAATGATGTGAAAGAGTATACCATTAGCTTTCAAATGATATCAAAATTATTTCCGTGTGAACTTTGTTGTAAATAGTACAAGGGGACTTCGCTCGTTGATTTGGTTCCAAACACAATGTAGCAGCACCATTCTAACTCTTCGAAAGCGGCCATTTAAAAAGGCAGGATCTTTACATTTTCATGAAAACAGTACACAAACACTCCCCCGAAATCCTCGTTTTTCAACATTTAGAGACGGATATTGGAAAATTCCTTTAAACATAATATCCTCCAACACGTTAACTTTCCGAATATACAAAAAAAACAAAATTGATTTTTTATGGAATTGAGAAGATACTTTGACTTCAGGCGTTGTTCACTCGAAAAGTGTTTGGGTGGGATATTCCTCATGTCGCTGTGCCGGGTCACAAATATAGTTTGTAAAACTGTGTTCGTATCGTTCGCGGATAATCATAAACAAAAGTCGCATGAAGGGCGCCCCCATGTGCTTCGTTCACTGACTCATCTGAGCACGCTGAGCAGCTGAGAACGTTGCTGCAACGTGCCGAGGTGAGCCGGTGACGTCACGGCTCAACTCAGCACGGGGGCCCGTCTGAGATCGTGACACCGGAGTGCCAATTCAATATCATAGCAATTCGTTTGAGTTTGTGCATCATGTCCCCGCTGAGCACCAGCAATGCACGACCGTGGGGCTTTCATTGGGTTCGTGAGTGGGGGGCCTGATGTGGGTGCGTGCGTAACCGGTTTTCTGGCCCTGGCGTGCACCGTCTTTCATTACGCACCCGGCCACTTCCTTCCCGGTTGGGCCGGCCAGATATAGAGAAAAAACACCCGGATGTTTCATACTATCGTCTGATGTCATGGCAGGCAGGCGGCAGCTCGTCCAAGCGCTTTCCACGTCCTTGAGGTCTTGCAGTTTCGATCACCATGCACGACCCCGAGTGTCAAGTTCCAATACCGCCGATCTGTGCAACCTTGCAGCGCACTGCATGCATGATGTCCCACATAGACCCACCGATGTACAGAAACCCACATTTTCGAGTCCGAAAAAAAGGTATCCACACCAAGACTGTTTGGACAAGGCTATACCATCTCTTTTTTTGTCCCAAATGCATCCAGGAATGGAATGACTAAACTCACTAAAGTCTAAACGCCATACACGCTTTATTTAGATTTGTCTATCTAAGTAGGCCCTATTGATGATCTCCCTTTTCGATCAAACAAAGGAATGGAAATCCGGCTGACTGGCATGTTCTAATCATTTCATGAAAGATGTTTGACTGCTGCTATATCGTGTTCATTTCCTTCCCGTCAACTTTCTCCTTTGACCCCCTCCTCTTCTGCTGTTTCCCGAGTCCCTTTTGACCTCACCGTGGCATGTCTAAATAAGACTTAAGGCTTTGCATGGTGGGTGAATCAATATAGGAAGGTTTGCGGTGACACCATGTATCAGGTCTCTTAAAGGAAGAGGTTTGGTTCTGAAAAGAACCTGAGTGGTAACTCAGGTTCTTTTCAGAACCAAACCTCTTCCTTTAAGAGACCTGATACATGGTGTCACCGCAAACCTTCCTATAGTGGCATGTCTACCAAACAACATGGCCGATTCGGTATAGAACTATTCCACAAACTTTCGATCGGAAATTCAAGAAGAGATTTAGTCTTTAATGCACGTTTTAGATACATTCCCGTTTCAACCATGTAAATATAAATATATAGGGCCTATGAATCGGCATTCGCGACCTATAATACACATCTTATTTCTAATCATTTCTAATAAAAGAAGAATTTCACAGATCTTATGGCTGCGTCCAAATAGCGTTGTCTTTAAACCTTTCTTTTATTTACGGACATTGACCTTCATTTTGTATGGACGGCCGTCAACTTGCATTAATCAACCGCAGTTAACAGCAGCTTTCGCCTTAATATACCCTTTAGACATTAAATAATTAGAAGACGTATCTGTATTTTGTGTTTGATATATAGTGGTTAACTTTATTACCGGTACTGAATATTATTGTGTTTTTCTAGCATTTTATTACGAAGACCAACATTGTAAACCGTCTTTTGTATATACTGTGACGAGTACTAACGACAATAGTTTGGCAACCACTGGTTGGCAGAAACTGCGGCTGTGACGTAGTGACATAAAGGTCTATATATATACATCTAGACTAGAGGTTTCCATTCGGCGGAAAGGCACGGGAACACGTTGACAACGGACATAGCCGTTGATCGGAGAGCCCTTGCACGGTATATACGGCTACGACTTTGAATTACACGCTCGTCTGTATGATGGAAGTCGCCGGCCTTGTGGCGGGCTTCACCCGATCCCTCGACCCTCACAGACTCGTGCATGTGTGATTTCCGGTCGCAGCCACACATGGATGATGAGTTCGGACCCAATGAGGCCGGATGTGCGGGTACAGTTGAATCAGCTGCCAAAACGGGTTTGAAGCAAACAAGTCCATGCAATGTACACGTCCATGTAAACGGTGTGAGTGTATTACGCAAGTTGCTTCACCAAAAGCAAATTATTACATCAGCAATTGTTTTCATCTTCTAAACAGGACCATAATTATTTCGTGATTAACTGAAACACAAAGGTACTGACCAGTCTCCATTCTTATGAAAAGTAATATTGATGGCCACTTTCTATACAAAATTACTATAAGTATGTACCGGTAACGCATTGCTATGATATTACGTTCTTTTTGCGAACGTTCTTTCTTGGAAAAAAATCATGAGGATATCACACGGCAACTGTTCTATATATAAACATCGTCTTGGATTACAGTACGTGTCACCCTTAAAATGTAGCCAGTACAATTATCATCTAGTATGTGTCAGAAAATCTTTTTAATTTTTTTTTTTAAATCTGATTGCATGTTTGTATGAATTATCAATGAGGTTGAGCATCTGTTCAATGACTCGTAACTATACACTGATATACATGTATGTTTGGGCGAAAGGGGTCAGGCAAAATCGTTTGTCCCTCTCTCGGTCTGGCTAAGCTTTTTCAGAAATCTCAAAATTTAGCGGGCCTGACGTTTTGATCCTAGCAGGACCTTTCGCAAAGGCAGAGACCTTTTTCTTTGTACATCGCTTTATCAGAAATGTTAGCAACTGATTTTGACCGACACAAGCCAGGCAGTTGGGCTTTCGTTGACGATAATGTTACGTAATAACAACATGCTGGCTGCAGGGATTTTTATTGGTCTCTCTCAGTCTCATTAAGTTCTTCAGACGCCGAAATAATGACGAACATCTTAAGTGAAGAGCGTTCAATGCAATGTCAGCTTTGTGTCTGTCTCACTTGAGTTTGGCGTACAGCGTTTGGTTCTTCCTCGCTGGTACGCGGCGGCCTGACGCGTCCAGGTCCAGCTCCGCGTACGTCAGGCCCTCGGCGTTGAAGTGGCGTGGGTCGGGCTCTTCCCTGGCTCCCGCCGGGCCGTGGTTGACGTACGTCGGCTCTCTGGTCGCCCGGCGAGACCCCACGGCCTCCCCTCCCGCCGCCGCCGCCGTCGCCTCATCCTCGATCGGGACGTTGGCGTACAGCTCTTGCTCTGGCTTCTCGCTGTTGTTGTCCCGCCTCGGGGTATACTGCCGAGGCGACTCGGACCGGTTCCGGCCCGGGTTATACGCGTCGTGGCGTGGGCCCGCAGCCACTCCGGCGGCCGCCGTCACTCCCCGCGAGGGACTCGCCCGGTCGGGACCGGACACAAGCACCTGGTAGCCGGGCTGACTGAGCAGCACCGGGTCGTCGGCGATCCGTCCGCCTTCCACCACGGTCTCGTAGGTGCTGTTGACCAGCTGGATGGAGGTGTCGCGGCTCAGGGGGCCCTTCGCGGTCGCCGCCCGGCTCCTCCTCACGCAGGCCACCAGGACCACCACCAGGACCACGACAGAGACAGCGGCACCGGCGACGGCGGCGACCACGACCGAGACGGGAGGGGAAGTCCCGGACAGCGAGGCGTCGCTGGGCGGTGCGAGCCCCGGCCCGGTCTTCATTGTCGTTGTCATTGTCATCGTTGTTATGGACTCTCCCGGTCTGGCAGGGCCCGGGTCGTCGGCTAACGGGAGCCGTGTCTGCGACGCCGTGTCCGAGTCCGTGAGCGCGGTGGGCTCAGCAGGCGTGACCCTCGCAGCAGCCACTGTTATGGTTGTCGTCGCCGCAGCGGCTGTTGTCCTTGCCGGGACGACTCGAAGCACGGCCGTTGCCTCGGCGGCCAGGCGGCGTGATATCTCCGCCCGGCATGTCACCCGCAGGCCGTCGTCCTCGGCCCGGACGTCGGGCAGTCGGAGCAGCCGCCCCCCGTCCAGCGTTCGGGCCCCGCGAGGCAAGTCTCGCCCGCCCGAGGCGCGCCACGTGTAGGAGCGCACCGCAGTCAGCCCCGCGGCGCGGCACCGAAACTCGGCCGTGGAGCCCAGCGGCGCCAGCCCCAGGGCGGGCGAGACGTCCACGGTGGGCGGGACGCGCAGCGGCGAGACGGTGCAGAAGCGCTCCCCCTCGTCCATGGCGCGGGAGGCCAGGCCGCAGGCGAACGCCGCCCCGTTGTCGTCGGGCGTCAGCTCCAGGCGCGTCCGGGCGAAGCCGTCGCCGCCTTCCCCGGCGGCGGCCATCGGGGCGCCGTCCCGGTACCAAGTGGCCGTGGGCGCCGGTCGGCCCCCGGTCCAGGCGCAGGTCAGGTTGCCGGTGCTGTTGGAGCCCGGCAGCCAGGCGAAGTCGCAGCTGGGAGACTCGGGCGAGGGGGGCTCCAGCACGGTCAGGCGGGCGCTGCCCAGCACGGCGAACCGGTCCGCCCGGTAGCCGCAGTAGTAGTAGCCATCGTCCTCGGGCTGCACGTCGCTGATAACCAGGTTGAAGACGTTGAACAACGAGCTCCCGGTCACCGAGAGCCGGCGCCTGAGCCCGCCGTCCAGCGTGTCGTAGACCTGGCGGTCGTGGGTCAGGAACACGCTGCGCGACCCGTGGTACCACAGGATGCTCCGCCCCTTGGGGTAGTCCACGTCGCAGTCCAGCTGCACCGTGTCGCCCGGCCTGGCGTCCGTGTCCTTCGGCCCGGTGTTCAGGCTGATCGCGGAAACGCCGCTGCCAACGGCAACCAGCACCACGATGGCGGAGAAGTGCAACGACTTCAATCCCATCTCGTTTTCACTGCCCGCGGTGAAAGCGAGACAGACGGCGAGATGGAAAGACAGAGAGACAAGGTGAAAAACACCTACAGAGAGACAGATAGACAGAGGTAGAGACAGAGACAGAAAACGGGGAACCACAGGCGCACGGTTCCACAATCTTCAAGGCTCGAAACACAAAGTACGACAAACACCGGCTGTCCTGTGTCCGAAGTCAAGTCAGACTGTGTTCTACCATGGAGGGAGAAGGGTTCAACTAACCTCGACTCGGAAAAATTCCCTATCGACTGGCGGCCTCACGAGCTGTGACCGAAACAGAAACATGTACAGAAATCGGTACACTCCTCTTCCCCACGTGACTGGTGGTCATGCAGCTATATATTGCATGGTTTAGTCAGCCGGTGGTGTTTTTTTTTATGTAACGTCCGCCAGTTGGCAGTTTGGGTGATTGCAGCCCCCGGAAGGAAGTGCCAAGCCCGCTGCTCATCTGACGCTGGTTGGTCTGTGGGCTTGGAACTGGTTGGTTCTGGGATGGTTCGAGGGTAGGGTACACCATTTTGCGAAGGTCACAAGCTAACGCATCCATACTTTATCAAACCCAAAATAACATCTGCGTGGGTTTTGGCGCAGTCCGACAATCACGTCATGAAGAAAACGGTGGAAACGAAATTACGTGCTACTTTTTGTTTCAGACACAGAGGGCGGTATTTGTAAAAAGGGCATCTTTGTGGGTGCAGAACACTAAATAGAGCTCCCATTGAACACTGTACAAAAACACTCACTTTCAAAGCCAATTATCCCATGCCCAAAAGTCTCTCAGTTCTTGTAGCTATACTTAAAATTGTAGTTTGGACCTTCATCTCTCAGATTCTTTTCAATTTTAGTGCCCTTAGCCGATTAGATTTTTTGCTAATTACCCCCAGAAAAAAACACCCCCAAAATGTCTAGTCGTCCAAGCCGAATTTCTGCAAGGATTTTGAGATGGACCCCTCCACTTCCGCAGCCAAATAGGGCCACATTTAAAGCCAGATATGGTCCAAATTTCATACCAAATTGAAGAGTGAACCCCAGGTTGTCTTAAGCTTCACTTGTTCTACAATGTATCAGTTAATTAGCCTCCAAAGACCCCTTATTAAAAAAAAGTTGTGGGTACACACTTTATGATAATCAGCTCGGCGGAGCCATCTTGGATGGATTTTGTGTGCTGCACCCTTGTTCCAACGATCGTTCGCCACACAGATAGAATTCCTCTTTTCTCGAAAATGACAGCTTTCCGTGCGCTGAAAATCCACAGAATCTCTGATATTTTTTTTTATAGCTGCCTAATGAGAAAGTGATTTGTAAGATTTGGAATGTCCGGAAATTGGGCACATTGAGTGTCCTTGGGTTGTTGTTTTGTGTGAGACCGAAATGAGGCTGGTCTGGAACCACTTCCACAGGGTTATTGTATGCGGGCAAATCGGGTTACCAGCTGTTAAGAATGCGTACGCCTGTGGTGTTTGAACATTATAGAGTTATGGAACGCAATGACTTGCGTATCACAAATCGAGGGTGGGTAGCCCTGTCCATACAAGGCATACTTTCCGATAATACTGAAACAGACTGTAAGTTTTTCCATTAAGCTGCAGTGAATCAGCGACTGACCAGTCAGAACTTCCTCTGAGGAAACAACTTGGACATGGCCATTGTTCAAAATTCACAAACAGGCCTATTCATGGTGACAGTAGCAATTTAAAAAGGATCTTGCATTGACTCTGTTCTAATCGTCTTGTCGAATGGCTCTCGATTCTCGGTTCTTCAAGGATTAGGCCTATGTTTATTAGCAGAAGGTGTCACCGTAAACTATTCTCAACAGCTCAAAAGTTAGAGGGCCTGACGTTTCGATTCTAGCAGGACCTTTCTCAAAGGCTGTTCTCAACATGACAGGTTGAGCCCTGGGCTGGACGCTACTATAAGTACCAAGATTAATATTTCAGTGGAGTCATCAATATCGCCGAAGCAAAGTGCGGTACCGGTATGACATTACAAATTGTAGCTGAGGCTGATAGAATAGAATGACCCCAACTGCCGATTTGCGCAGTCAAAAGATGTCGGGCAAAATGTGTGCCCAACCCCTTGGTCCGGCTCTATATTAGAAATGTCAGGAGTTTGTGATTAGATTTTGGACATCCCAATCCTGCACCGTTGGTTGCCCGGCAGTGTAACCACTGCTGACGAAGGTTCCATCACCGGTTTAACGTTGCCCATCGAGTCTTACAGTATTATACAGTACACGCATTCATTGTAAGTGGACCCATTGACCACAATGATCTTCATCATGCCACGCTCTCCCATACTGTACATTATGCACGTAGAATGTTCAGTTGACCCATTTTCCTCTTGCAGATAGCCCTTTGACCTTTCGAAATTGCCCCATAATTGAACTACGGAATGGAAACAAATGACTGAGTGTTTTTTTTCGGTTTTTTTTTTATTGTCTAACGGATCCCGGAGTGAATATGTACACGATAAATAGGTTTAACTAAAAGAAAAAATGGCAAAGAACAATATATTTCGAAAATAATTCTGGTTTTGCGTACCAGCGCTCTATATAAACTCCTGAACTACCCAGCCGGCCCTTAGATGGTTGCCTTCCAAAATAGTCAACTAGTATTTACTGGAGTGGTAAATAAATTTGGTAAAAACAAACATTTTTTTATTTTTTTTGACCAGTAATTTTACAAATATCAAATTTTTTGTTTCAATATTGGTTGAATTTTGTCCAATATCTCTTTTTACAGAGTATAAATAGGCCCTATATGTAATTTCCACCCCATCCCAATGAGCCATTGTCTTTACATTACTCATATCAACACTGTATTTATATAATGGCACACCGCTGTTTCTGTGACTGAATTTCTTAATGTAAATAGTGCAGATGCAAAGTGAAATGGTAAGATTCTGCTAAAAGGAAAATGCATGCATATCTCGTCCCAACCTTTCCCAGGAACGTTCTGTCTACAAAATGTCTGGGTTTCAGCAAATACCGTATATACAACAAAACACGGCGATAACAAAGCATTCACCTTCCCGACCCATTCCTCGTTCTGTTTACACCAGCATCAATTATGCCCCGGTGCAACCCCGACATCTGATTATTTCATCAACTGAACATCTACCTAAACGCTGTTATGAATTCTTCGCGCAGCTACTGTACTGAAAAAAATCACATAATTCATGATACGCCTTTTCTTTAAAGGCCCAATACAACATTGGTGAAGGTCAAAATATTGCCACAGTTTGTGTGTTAAACCATTAACATCCCCAAAAAGCAATCATGCGAAGGTTTTAGCTGAAATGGTGATCTGAGAAAGTAGAAAAAGGTAAAAAAAAAAAGTCCCGGTTTTTGCACCACTCTGTAGTGTAAGAAAATGACTTGCGAGTGATAAATTATTTGTCGATGTTTGAGTGAAGATTTCTAGGGAAGTACAGCATCCCAGACCGTAAGATTTCAACATGAGGATTCTATCATGACCATGTACAAACTGTGTAAATTGGAGGGAAATCTGTTGACATCGATGTTTTCCGATCTTCCCAATGTTGCATTGGGCCTTTAACGATCTCGGTACTTCAGTTATTTATACATGCACCATAATTCAGAGGCCATAATTCAACAGTGTGTGAGTTGAGAGTTCTTATTATTAGGGTGGAGGGAATCGGGTTTTGAAGTACCACCTGGCTACACCCACTGACGTTTTATTCAGCTCTGAGCTCACTGTAGCCTGTTTCCGAACTCATTGGCTACGACCGGAGATAACACACAAGTCTATGGGTTTTGCCCTTTAACCACCAGCCAGCGTCTTCATAGTAAAGTGAGGACGTAGCCAGTAGATTCGGACGAAGCCTTCGGCTTGTCAGGCTGCCGTCATCTCGTAACGACTAATAATTATATAGGTGCAGCCCTAATTGCAATTGCTCTGCACTGCATTTCCATCAAAGGATATATATACAAAACAAACGTGCGATAGAACACTTCAATTGCCATCAGTACTAATAGACACATATAGAGTGCAGTTAATGTCTAAGACGACCCCAAAAGTCCGAGAAAATATTCCAAAGTTATTTATGAAAGAGCGTCCCTTTGTTAGTCTATTTTTTTGGGGGGGGGGGGTACTCAACTTAGAGACGTCATTAATCCAAAATATGACGAGTGAACTACGTTTATTTACCGAGTTTGAGAGAATCTAAAATTTAGTGGGCCTGACGTTTCGATCCTAGCAGGACCTTTCTCAAAGGCTCTGCCTTTGAGAAAGGTCCTGCTAGGATCGAAACGTCAGGCCCACTAAATGTTAGATTTACTTTTTGGTAATTTTAGTCAGTAAGCAGTTTGCAACATTTTGTATATCACCTTGAGTTTGAGAGAAATTAGAACTGCAGACCGTACGTGCTGGGTCCGCTGTCTTTTGAGTTAGGCTCGCTTTATTTCGTAGTAGGTGCAGTCCTGTTCTCGCTCGAAGTGCTTTGCTCCGTCTACCTGGGCCTTGGTGGCGTTGTTCAGTCGGCAGGTCTCGCCCGAGATGTTGAAGGAGAGGCAGAGGGTGTTCTTGGAGCAGGCCAGGCAGCAGTACTCGGGCCGCCTGCCGGCCGCCCGGAGCACCGAGAAGGTTTGGCCCTGCAGGCATGATGAGCCGTCGGCCTCGGCGGGACTCGCGACGGCGGAGCACCGGGCAGTGAAGAGACGAGCGGGCAGCTTGCATATGACGTGCCTTTGGTAGACGTCGCAGTCTATTGCCACCCATGCGCCAGTCTCCAGCATCAAAATCACGCATCGGGCCGGAGAATCACCGAGTAGGTTCAATGCGTGGTAACTGTCGGAGCTATCGAGTTTCTCAAAGCAGTTCAGTGAGTTGCCAGGGGACGTAACCGTGCAGCCCAACCACAAACTCACCTTGGGTTTTGGCCAAGTGGCCCCGAACAGACCGGTGAGGTAATCGTTCTCGGCTTTGGACGTGGGCACTGCGAGGTTGCCCCCCGACTGTCGACACCTCTCCTGGGCCTGCTCCATGTACAGTGTCTCGTGCACGACCAGCCAGCACGACCGGCCGTTGCGTAGCCAGCCCGATGGGCAGCCCGTACTGGACGAGAGGATTCCGTCCAGACCGAGGACCACCAGGCAGAACAGAATGGGCCAGCTCATAATGCCAATCATCTCCGACGGTCTGTAAACCAGGGCGAACTGTTCTTCCAATTGAAAGCACGGGTTGTAGTACAGTGTATAGGTGGCTGCTTACCCCAGTATGTAGATTTGTGTAACCGACAGGCATACAAAAGAAGTAGCTATCAAAGTTAAACCTCCGTGCAACTTTGACTGTACGCTGAGCTGAGGCAAAGTCGAGCGGTTGCCGAATCCCTGCCTCGCTTGTGGTCCGATATAATGTCAATCCGGGTTATAGACCAAGAACGTTTTGGTTGGATGTCTTGGAAAATAACAGTCCGTTAGTTTTTGCAAAGAAATCTGAGCAAGACGAGAAGTTGGACCTGGCAAGAGGTGGTTTGGTGAAAGGAAGGAAAGGCTTATATGCAAAACTGGTCCCTCAGACACGGCGAAGGCAACGTGCACTTGGACGGAGCAAGTGTTCGTGAATGGCATTGAATGCGCAACAAGTATTGTTTATTCAGTATTATACATCAGGTACTGATTGCAAAACGCCGTGATCCACAACGAGTGAATGTCTGTAGAGCGACTGACTACGGTAGCTCAACCCGCTCGGTAATCGACTGATAGGCTTCACTATCTCCAATTATATTTTCATTAGCATCTCCCGAGCTGGGTAATTTTTTTTTACCATATATCATTCTAATGGAAGTTCTCGTGGTTGGTGCGCAATCGCTTAATCTAATTATCTTCAATCATAAAGCAAAGTGACTTCGTGACATTGGAAAGCCATGGAGAGCAATAAAGATATTATGACAATTTAACGAATCGTTAATATTGCTTCTTGATTGCAATATGATTGCATATAATTGCATTCGCTCATGAGCCAGCGTATTCCCGCCTGGCTCGTTAAAATACATCTTTAGACTTTGTGACTTCTCAGGGGATTGGGGCACGTAGGGTTAGTTTCACTTCTGTTCCTATACATACATGCAGTTCTTTTTTGTCCACTCGAAGTGTGACTGTCACAAGGGGGCGCTGTTAAGAATTGATAGAAGTGTATACAACCACATCATAACGTCACAAAAAAAGAGAAAAGAAAACGACAATAGATAAATAGTCACTACAACGCAAGGTAAAACAAAGGTCATTGTTGGCTTCAGAGTTGTGGGCCCCTCCGATGCTATTCTTTGAAACCATTTTTCACCTTTCCGATCTAGGTCTCCAATCGTGGGAGCTGACATTACCATGGCAACTCGTCTTTGTTATTTATCCCCACGTTTAATTAGGTCGAAGGACGCGGGGATGACAGTCTCTTCTAAAAAAAAAAAGCGAATCTAATGTCATCAATCATAATTAAACCCCTCGCCGAGTTCAGAAACGCAGCGGGGGAAAATGATCAAAAACGGGTTGAGTGACATGCGTTCGTTTAATGGATTTCAGAATCCACCATTTCTTTCCATTGCTGTAATGTAACTGTACAGTATCCCTTAGTGGACATGATATGCAGTGGAAACAATATTGTTCAAAACTACTTACGCTGCAAAAAAACAAAATTTCAGATCAATTCTTGTCCGTCAATGAATCCACACTTTAAGGCATTGTGTGAACATGAGACTAAGGATTAACTCGGAATACTTTACCAGGTACTGCCTATGCCTATTAAAGTCTTGACTGGAAATTAGTAATTTGTTCGTTCTCGGTTTCCAGTCCCGGTCCAGTCACATTTTCCTTGCCATTTTTCAATTTGTATGAACATTTCCGGTCGGTTGTTCTCTGCTTTGTTGGATCAAAACAAGCCGTTGAATACAAATTTATCGTATGGCACTTTCAGAGCTTCGTACAAATTGCCAGTTCCAAGCCCTACTTTTAGCCCTGTCCATGGTCATGGTTGTTGTCGTGAATTTCGTTGTCGTCGTACGAGTTCAGCACGCTTTCTCCTGTCCACTGTACTGTACATGGATTAGTAACGCGTTCCAGGACTGCGATGTGAAAGGTTATTTTTTAGTCAGTAAGCTGTTTGCAACATTTTTGTATATCACTTTAGGTTATTTTTAGTCTACGAAAGCGTGTGTACGAATATTGAACGAGTGAATAGGCTGTAGTACGATAAATGGTTCCAGTGGAAGAAAAGTACTCCGCTGCGTGGCGAGTTTTGGTGGTGACATATGTCTATATGGTGGGGACTATGTCTTTACTCAAGAAAATGGTCTAACCATAGGACGCAACCATTTTCACAACATTCTGGAATGGCGCGAGCCATCCACCAACGAAACCCACCCGAACCAACCTGGAGAGGGAATCTTCCCGTGATTCCCTCCCCAAAAAACATCCACCGATGCTCCAACCATCCTGTCCCACTCCTATGTTACTGCGGAAAAAGCATACAACCGTTTATTTTCCCTTCCCAAAAATGAAAACACCAGTTTTGCCCTTTTTCTGCAAAAAAAAGAAACACACAAAACCTTCGAATGTTTATTCCCTACAAACTACACTGACGGCCAAAAGACCCGCGTGGCACCTCCGGATGAGTGGTTTATACCACGTCCGCACAAGCCTCACAAAATCCAACTCCGTCTAAACCAACAAGATCTACTCTACTGAGTGCATTTTCCACCTTCGGAAAACGAATGCGAACTGATATCACCCTGCACGATTTCGAAATATAAATCCTTGAAGAAGCGGAACACATCCTGTATTTCTCAATATTTCCAAATACAACTGAAAAGTGGGGGACGAGTTGACTCGGGGACGACTTGACTCGGGGACGACTTGACTAAGCTATCAAATTCGGGGGACGAGTTGACCCGGGGACGAGTTGACTTGGGGACGACTTGACTCGGGGACGACTTGACTCGGGGACGACTTGACTCGGGGACGACTTGACTAAGCTATCACATTCGGGGGACGAGTTGACCCGGGGACGAGTTGACCCGGGGACGAGTTGACTCGGGGACGACTTGACTCGGGGACGACTTGACTAAGCTATCAAATTCGGGGGACGAGTTGACCCGGGGACGAGTTGACTTGGGGACGACTTGACTCGGGGACGACTTGACTCGGGGACGACTTGACTAAGCTATCAAATTCGGGGGACGAGTTGACCCGGGGACGAGTTGATCTGGGGACGACTTGACCCGTGGCCTTTTCACACTATGAACGTTCAACACGTGTTGAAACTTACACGGGTCCGACATGGGTCCGACTCGTGTTGAATTCAACACGGGTCACTCTCGCCGCGGTTTCACACTACGCAACGCCACACCGGCATTTTCTCAACCCGTGTAATGTTTCGACCCGTGTAATGCGTGATCGTTTCACACTACACACGGCATCGAACTTTCAACACGGGTCCAATCAGAAAACCCCTATAATGCATTGCGGCGCGTCACGGCACTGTATTGCTGACTTCTCGAATCCGGCAGCTGCCAGCGCCTCGCTTATTTTCTGCGACGCAGTGGCTATTGTTTATTTGTTGCCACTGTTTGGTGAAAGAAAATTACAACGTTGATTTATAAGTACAATAGTTTTATAATTTGTATAGTGGTCTTTTAAACCTCCCTTAATTACTCCTTAGTAAAATCGATCGAATGACTTCTCGTATTTTCTGCCGCCACATGCACGCACGCGAAGTTTGACATCGTAGTACAGACTACAGTGCATCGCTGACGACTTTGTTAGGACCCGTTTTTTTGCCGATCTCACCCTGCGAGAGCTTCTTATAATACACATGATTGTAAAAAGACACATTTTTCCATTCCGATAATGACAGGAATATTGCTTCAAGACAAGCAAAATATGTGCCTACAGCCAGAGAAGTTGTCATTTTTCTGTACATGTACTGAACTCGAGGCAGCGCTGCCTTTGCATGTGGGGTTTAATACCCCATGCAACCACGAACGTATACATACGTCCGTGCATGCAACAACAAAATCTGGCATGATTGTTCGTTGCACAGTACAATATCTACAGTGTGGGGCTGCCACGCATGCGCACTCGGCCGTCTCCCAACACGGGTCGAACTCAACCCGGAGACGTTCACACTACGGCTTTCAACACGTGTTGAAATTTTCAACACGGGTCGAGAGCTCTCAACCCACCTCCCGAGCAGGGTTGGTTTCAACACGGGTCGAGGGCTCTACACGGGTCCGACCCGTGTTGAAATGTTGTAGTGTGAAAAGGTCAGTCATTTCAACACGGGTCCGACCCGTGTTCAACACGGAGATTTTTCATAGTGTGAAAAGGCATGTACAATTTCAAGTACATGCTTGCGTTGAGCCCCTATTCTAAATGCAAATATCAGTTGCAGGTTTTTCCAGAGCAATTTGTTCGCAAAGTGAGTTTTGATATCTGGTTCTCATCCCGCAAAAAATCCCATTTGAGATTATATATTGACGCAGTGAAATTGCAATGTCATGTACGAGATGTCTATTATCACGATGAAAGGTAATTGAACATAATATTAATAAGAGTGTCAATAAATAAGGGAACGTCCGTCGGCAGTCGGTTGTGTGAGCGGTTGTGTGATCTCAAAATGTTGCCGCACACAGTTAGTGCAGTTGTACATGTACAGTATATGACACAATGCATACCGTGCTAAAGGTATGTTGTGCACCTACTTTAGTTGTTCGTGTGTGATTACAATCGCGTTCTGTATGTGCAACCGTGACCTTTGATTCGGACGAGTGAGATTTCGAGGTGGGCTGCTAGCTGCTGCGTGTAAGCACCATAGACTACATTATAAAGCAGCCATGGCGGACGCGATCGTTCCAAAGTCGAGCCGGGAATCCTCGGCCCAGGAGTTTGTGGCCAGCCTGGAGGAGAAGCTGATGGGAGGGATAGTTGGCCTGGGGGTGGCCATGGGCATGCAGACGGGTCTGTTCGAGGTCCTGATCCGGCTGGGAGGGGAACCCAAGACCAGTCAGGAGATTGCCGACGCTGCCAACTTCAAAGAGAGGTATTCCTTGTTATTGCCGAGCTTCTAGGTTGTCCTGTGTACGTTCGGGTAATGTAGCGATTACAATGTCACTACAAGACAACCCTGTCACACCCAGCACAGTCAGTGTAGACTTCTACTCTATCAAAACCAACAACAAATACACAGGGCATACCGGTATTCGAAAGCGTCCCTTGGCCCGGCCCTGCCTGCGTGTTTACTTATAAAGATTGTGGTAACCCGATTTAAAAGCACTTTCTTGTTGCCCTTCTCTGGTAAGTTCACTCTATGCATTATGTGGTTATACAAATCATGCAGAATCATTATGCAAAATCATTATGCAGCTGTATGGGGCCGGGTAAATTCACGTTTACTTGTTGTGAGTCGGGACACTATACAGCAGCCTCATCGTTGGGGGTATACGGTGGAGGTGGGGGCGTGGTCACATTATCAGATAATGGGGCTATAGTATATCCCCAAGAACAAACCGCGAGTGCAGGACTAGGGAACATTTCATTCGGAGAGATATTTTTCACTTCAATTGAAAAAGCTGCATACTTGCACTCTGTGTGATCCCCGAGCTGCTGTAGCATACATGCAGGTGGGTTTTTTTAACAATTGGTTGTGCATCTGAATGAGAATGGGGTGTGATCCCTGGAGATATACAGCGGCAACAGCGCCCTCAACCGGGCAAAGACTAGTCGACCATATTTTGAGAGGCCAGTATCAAAAGGGCTGTATAACTTAGATGGGAAGAGCACTGGTACGAAAAACCAATTCGGACAGATTTTAGTTTAATACTTAAGTATGAAGTGCATGTCTTGTATACAGCGGCATACTAACCGTCAGTTGGTTGACACATACACGACTACGAGATGATCAAATCACTGACCAGTAGGTTGCCAAAATGCCTGAATTCTGTCACATCACGCCGACCGACAGAGTAGGAAAATTGATTTGACTGTATTGGGACTTGAACCCGAGACTCTTGAAGTGACGAACAAGCTCTCTAACCCTTGGTTTGCCGCCTTCCCGCAGCTTTGCACTTTTTTAATGTACATGTACCAGCTTTGCTTTACCTGAATACCTTACATATGAAATAGACCGTGTAAGTTGGCCTCGAGAATGTACGTGTTACCGCGAGATTCCTGACTTCCGGGCTCCTCGAATAGGAGGTAAAGCGTGGAGCGTCGAACGTTTTTGTTAAAATATTTTGTATCGCGGTGATTGAAGCAGTTTAAACAATTAGAATTGTCTTATATGAATAAAATATTAAAATACAATGTGTACGTATTTTGCATGTTTTACAGACAAAAATAGTTAAAATAAATTTCCATTTTCACGTTTGAAACCGTAGAACCTATGCAACAAGAGGTGATAGTCGTGTTCCTATACGAACGAACTTGTTACCTTAGGCAATGCAAGTACCTACGTGTACTGGCTAACGAAGTCGCGCGTTTTGTTTAGTGTACGGTATCCACATGTGCAGTACAGTACAAGGCGCTTTTCAGGCCCGAATGCGAACCACACCAACTTCGGCGCGATACAAGCACTAAAGTAGTAATGCTCACGTCGCGTACCACAGTCGGGCCGTATTCGCAATACTGTACTTATAACCGGAAGATGAAGGTCAGGTTATATTTATTGGTTTTCTCTGCCGTATTCTCATTTTTTGGTAGTTTTTTTGTGCTCATTCTTATATTTTTAATATGCTTAATCCATAAACCTGAGTTTTTAGTTGGAAAGAGGCTTTCTTCATTACGTAATAATGCATTCAAAATTGGGCACGCGTTTATCTCCTATAGCAGGCGGCGCGGAGGTGCCCGGAAGTGTACATGTATAATGCTTCGGAGCACATTATATTCTGGTTTGAATGGATAAAAGAATGACTAACAAAATCTAAATCGAATAGCTTTCAACTTCAAATGTCGTGCACTGACGCCTCAACTTCAAATGTCGTGCACTGACGCCTCAACTTCAAATGTCGTGCACTGACGCCTCAACTTAAATGTCGTGCACTGACGCCTCAACTTCAAATGTCGTGCACTGACGCCTCAACTTCAAATGTCGTGCACTGACGCCTCAACTTAAATGTCGTGCACTGACGCCTCAACTTAAATGTCGTGCACTGACGCCTCAACTTAAATGTCGTGCACTGACGCCTCAACTTCAAATGTCGTGCACTGTCGCCTCAACTTCAAATGTCGTGCACTGACTCCTCAACTTCAAATGTCGTGCACTGACGCCTCAACTTCAAATGTCGTGCACTGTCGCCTCAACTTAAATGTCGTGCACTGACGCCTCAACTTCAAATGTCGTGCACTGACTCCTCAACTTCAAATGTCGTGCACTGACGCCTCAACTTCAAATGTCGTGCACTGACGCCTCAACTTCAAATGTCGTGCACTGTCGCCTCAACTTCAAATGTCGTGCACTGACTCCTCAACTTCAAATGTCGTGCACTGACGCCTCAACTTCAAATGTCGTGCACTGTCGCCTCAACTTAAATGTCGTGCACTGACGCCTCAACTTAAATGTCGTGCACTGACGCCTCAACTTGGCAAAGTGTGAACCAGTTGCAATTGTTGCGCCGAGTTGACCCCGGGCAGACATCGGGCATACAGCGCACGATTCCCTCATCAGAAGACAGGGTCGGGTGGTTGCTATCCCGGGTCCAAGTCCAACCCTGTGCACATCCATCCATTCCTGCATTTTCAGCTGTTGGATAACGGAGACCACAGCTCAAACGTGACGGGCGCCTGAACCCTATAGCTCTATAGACCGAGCTACATCACAAGCCCTCGACGTATCCCTATATCCCGATCGCTACCCGAGCCCTACCCCGAGCTAAAACGCGGAAACCAAAACAAGGCTAAAAAGCCACTCAAGGTTAAGGGCTAAAGAAAGAAGGGGCTAGACTGAGGGGCCAGCCTCTGTTTGAAGAGTCAATTGAATGTGCTTGTTTGTGCGCGCCAGTCTGTATACTATATCCCCGCTGGATTATTATGGCAGGTACGTCAGGGAGTGGCTGGGCTCCATGGCCAGTGCCGGGATCGTCGACTTTAACGCCAAGGCGGAGAGATTTTGGCTTCCATCGCACCGGTCCAACATCATGGAGCTGAAGGTCTTGGCCTTGGTCCCACCCATTCTGAGTGGGGGTTTCCATCAGGTCGCCGACTGCTTCAAGAAGGACGGACCCTCAGGTGAATTATCCATCATTTATCGTGTCTGACTAAAACAAAAAGCCACAGAACTCGAGGAAAGAGCGTAGCAATTTCAAAGGTGCATATCTGGGTGAAATGGAATGGCAGTAATGGGTTGGTGAGGAAACAGGGGAAGGTGCTGGAGAGAAAGTTGTGGGGTAAAATGAGAAGGGCCGGTGACCGTGAAGATGGGAGGGTTGGCGAAGGTGGTGGGCAGGATGTTGAAGATGGCAATAACGTTGCTGAGGGGAGGATGGGGGAGGCAGAGGTGGAAGTCGGGGTTCAGAATGATTATGGGGGATACCGAGGGGAGTGGAGGAGGTTGAGGTTGGTGAGGGGGAGAGCGAGGAGGGAAGGGTGTTGACCATGGTGTGGATTGCGAAGATCGAGGATGTCGAGGATGGTGAGGGAGAATGGGAATATTGAGGAATATTGTGTCATGCGTGGAGGGTGGCGAGGAAGATAGAGAGGAGGTCGATGAGAATGAGGAGGAGGGGCAGTGAGACGGTAAGTGATGACGGTGAGGATGCGAGGAGGATGCTGAGGAGGTTTGTGAGGGATGCAAGGAGGATGGTGAGGAAGATGGAGAGGATGTCGGTGAGAATGAGGAGGAGGGGCAGTGAGACGGTTGGTGATGACGGTGAGGATGTGAGGAGGATGCTGAGGAGGTTTGTGAGGAAGATGGAGAGGAGGTCGGTGAGAATGATGAGGAGGAGGTGAGATGATTGGTGACTTGGTGATGATGGTGAGGATGTGAGGAGGTTTGTGGGGATGCAAGGAGGATGGCGAGGTTGATGAAGAGAATGGTGAGGAGGCGAAGCGGTGGGTGAAGAGGGTGAGGACGTTGGTGAGGACGTTGGTGAGGATGTTGAAAAGGATGGTTCGTGAGTATGATGAGTCGGTAGGGCGAGGGTGGTGAGGATGATCGGTAGGGTGAGGAGGTTGGTGTGGAGTGGACAGTGATGAGGATGATGACTGATTAGATGACTAACTTCTCCTTCGATTGCACAGGTGTTGGGAGTGAGTTCTATCCCAAATTCGACGAGCTGATGGGGCTGGCCCAAGGGCCCTTCTTCCGTGACAACCTGGTGCAGGACCTGATTCCCTCGATGCCCCACGCGCACAAACAACTCAGTGAGTTCGGTAGACTTCTATCCAATCATAAATGCTGCAGAATTTCTACGGAAGGTGTTCCTCGTTTCTTGCCGACCTGCCCCCCCCCCAGTTGAGACATTTAAGCGAGCAACCGGGCTGTTTGCCTCATCTCACCCACACACTCTATCTGTCACAGGGTGTAGAATTAACGGAGAGGTATCGGAAAGCCTCCTCCCTCGTTCGGCCTCCATCTGGAATTCCCTTCCTGGTTCTTGCTTTCCCCCTGCCTATAATCTCGCCCTAATGTTAGTTACTGTCTCCGGCCTTCCTGGGTCCCTCTCTATCTCCTTCTTTCTCTCACCCGTAACCTTGAGTGGCTTTTCAGCCTTGTTTTTGGCGACCATGCATTAAAAAACACAGAGAGGAGATCGAGTCTTGGTTTGGAAAGGGGTCCTTCGAATAAGACCCAATCGGGCATATAATTATATGCAGGCAGCATGGTTATCCACATCACAGAGCTCCCTGTTTGGTACATTAACAATGTTGGTTCCTCCGACAGATGAGGGGATCCAGGTGCTGGATGTCGGCTGCGGCGTGGGGCTGTCCACCCGAACCCTGGCCGCCCACTTCCCGCGGAGCCGCTTCGTGGGCGCCGACCTCTCCGAGCCGGCTCTGGCCGAGGCGCGACGGTCGGCGGCCGCGGCGGGCGTCGGCGGCAACACCGAGTTCGTCGGGGCCGACGCCGCCCGCATGCCGGCCGACTGGTCGGGCCGCTTCCAGCTCGTCCTGGCCAACCTGGTCCTGCACGACCTGTCCCACCCGGCCGAGGCCGTCGGCGAGATCCACCGGGTCCTCGCGGCGGGCGGCACCCTCTCGGTGATCGAGACCAACGCCTACTCGTCCATGGCGGACAACCTGACCCGGTTCGGGGACCAGGGGCGGGTCAACATGGAGTACACCTACAGTCTGTACAACTGCATGCCCACCTCGCTCAGCCGGCCCGGGGGAGCCGGTCTGGGCGCCTTCTGGGGCAGGGAGGAGGCCCAGCGCATGCTGGAGGCGGCCGGCCTCGAGGTGTGCGCCGTGACCGAGGTCAATGCCGACTTCCTGCACCTAATGTGCAGGAAACCTTAGGCGGCGCGCGCCAATGATACCGGTGATTCTCAATAGTGCGCCCTCGGGAGTTTGCAACGCGCGTTGCGACGTTGACCAATCACAATGCGCAGAATCTGTTGACCCTTTCCAGGCATTCACGGGGTCGTCAGACTATGGCCGTTTACGAAATGCAGGCTTTGGCTCTGGCTTAGGCTTCGGTCATTATTTCTCATAGACATGCGTTGGCCCTAGGTTCTTGGTGAATACTATGTATTATTATTAAGCCAACAAACCTTCGACTTGGGCAACACACCACAGCCTGATTTTTCAGGTTTTGTCACACGGGTACGAAGCCTGAGCCCCATCGCAAGCCTGATCCATGGATTCGTAAATGGCCTATAACCCATAGACGGACAACAGCGGTCGCCTGAGCGTGAGTTCGTGAGTCCCATTTTAGATAAAAAATACCACACTGACAAAACAGAAGGGCGCCGCCGTGGCGTATAGCAGCGTTAACCAGGGCAAAGTTGAGCGCACACACGTCAGACGTACATGTACACTGATTGTTATCTAGTCTATGGTGTCCAGACGTCGATTTAAACGGGCGGCGTATTGTTTTTTTTAAGGGCGGGGAAGGCCGTCATTAGCATAAAGGCTCACTATTGGTTGCATTTTGTCTACGCATGGTGAATTATTTATGATAATCATTCCACTTACCCACCCAAATCTTGATTTATGTACATGTATGATGTACATATGTACATGTACAGTATACATTATGTGTAGGCCTTAATAATGTAACTAGACAGTGTATACTACACCCCAATCGCGTGCTAAAGATGTTGGTGGCAAAATTGTCATGAATAATTCACCATATCTGGATAAAATGCAACCAGTACCGCGTGTTTATGTTAATGGTGGCCTTTTCCATCCTGGGAAAAAAAATTACGCCAATGGGCGCTACCCATATAATTTTTATGGGCTATTTATGCCTGTATGTGGTGTACAGTATGTACATGTACATGTGAATAATTATTGTACCCAGGAAAGGGAGTAGAGAACGGTGTAAAGGCATTATCTGACTTGAGCAGCCTTTGTATCATAATTATCTAATAAGTATTCACATTGACTGATTTCTGCTTCAGATAATGGTCCCGGAGTCGATTTCACAAAGCCTTTTACGATGCATCGCAGCTCAACTTACGATGGATAACACAGCGTATAGTTGTGATAGGCCGTATGGTTTCTGTGCATCTCTCATCGTCTTGCTATTGATCGTAAGTTACGATGGGTTTGGTAAAATCGACAGCTGCACTATCAAGACGCGAGGTGAAATGTTTGCCCAATACTTCGTCTGGTTTTTAAACATACAAAAAAACCACTGAGAGATTAGTGATTGATTTGGACCAAGTTCACACAAACAGTTTGGCGTTATACTGCCCGTTGATAATGGACCAACCTTTGGAAAAGTGTATTATATTTATTACAGTGTTCTTGAATCGTCCGAAAAAATGGGATTTGTTAGGTTTTTGTCAGTATCCGTCATAAAACGGAGACGTCAATCATCAACAAGAACACAAGTAAGTTTGCCAGTTGCTTACTGACTGAGATTACCAAAAATGAAAAGAACTAAACAGAATTTGAGTACTAGCGAATCGATCCTATCAGGGCCCTTATACAGGCAGAATTCTGCTTAGAAAATGGCCGTAAAGAACTGGTCTAATTAAAACGCATTGCATAAATTTAAGGTTATTACTGGTATAATTATTTCAGTAACAATTAATGGTTAAAGGGTAAAATCATCAAAATGCTTAGTGATATCATCATCGTAGCCTTGCATTGGTCCCATCATCAGCTTTGTGGTTTTTTTTTTCAGATTCCGTGACATTGGTCCAAGCTGTTAACGTTATACTGTGTGTGTTATAATAATTATGCTACCCTTAGTGGGGACGGTAAAGTTGAATTAAGAGATTCAATTTCAAGAGAGCGTGCCCTTCTCGTTGTCTTTCAGGAGACTAGAGTTCGAGTTATCAACATTTATACTCCACAGAATGTGGCGTGCTACTGCGTGTGATATGCCCCTAATTAATGTTTGATGTTAACGGCGCTATGGTATGGCCTATCCTATAATATAAGGTGACTAAAGTAGGTCTACGTCGTCAACATTTTGGCTGTCGGTATATAGTATAAGACGAATGTTTTATTTCAGATACAGACCCACAAGGAGGAGGTGAGAGCGCCACCCGTCGTGTTTGGGGTTCACGACTTCCCCCACCCTTTCAAAAACGAAACCGTGCCTTAACCGTGCATAATTATTTATTATTATGCTCGAAAAATAAAAGATAAAGAAAAAGTATAGGCCTAGAGTCGCTATTCGATGTTTTGATATAGGCCCTATTGCTCATTTAATCATCGTTTTTCGAAACAACGTGGGTTTTTCCAAACCCACTAAGTTCTGCCGTTTACCACTTTGCTACCCCAGGGTGGCCAAAGCAGACACATACACGAGTATCACTCATACGGATACGGATTGGTACCGGTACTGCCAGTGGTACGTACCAAAGATCTTAACGCGCACAGCGCGCAAGATGGACTACTCCGAGCAAAAGGTGAAGTACGCACCGGACGCCATTTTAGTAAGCAACGGAATCTGTTGTTTGCTTTCGGTGCTCCGGAAATGAAGCGAGAGAGTCACAAACATAAAAAAAGATACAACTTTGGATGCGTGGACAGGACGCGATAACTTTCGATGTGATGTGACCACGAAATGGAGAGAATGTGTGCGCAAGCGCGCTGTAAGGTCTTTGGTGCGTACGGATACGGAGTGGTACGGATACGGATGTATCCAACATACGTTACCTTTCGGGTAGCTCTCCCCATGCAGACTGGCTTACAACCCCCCCCCCCCCCCCACCCCATGACGTGACCCTGCTCTCATGCTGGGTAAGTCAATTACGTATTGAATAACAATCTCTTATTTATACACGTACCAAGTTAAGTGTAACACAACATTTTGGGTGTGTGTGAGTGGTAATGACAGTAAAAACTGAAAAGTTCCCCGCACTACGATATGCAGCCTAAAATTCATTAATTAAGCGCTTATTCTTTTTGCCGACGAATAAATAAAGACGAGTTGGCGTAGAAGTATCCTTGTCTGGCCTTTTAATTAGACGGTCTCAATCATTGTAATTAGGGACTATACTAAAACAAAAATCATTCAATGCAAACTGCTTGCATATCGACTATGGACGCAAATCATTATAGCTCAGTCAGCTGCTGCTACTGCTACTGCTTGTGCTAGTGCTAGTGCTAGTGATTCCATATCGATCCGTGCGTGTTGGGTCCCACAGCTGTAGTTCGACTGCCTACGGGTAGCATAACAATAATTAAGGGTTCACCTGTAGTTCAGTATAAAAGCATAACATTGGTATAATGCAGTGTGTGAGCCCCACCGCTTCCGTGGCTATTATATTTTCAGATTTACCTTCACTGATAATACAGTTGAGGGGGCGTGGTCGACTGCAACGAGGTCGGTTGCATGCACTGCCAAATCACCATACTGTACCACAGAGTACACTACATGTACTGTACATGAACTTGTACAGGTACTTGTAGTTGTACATAAACTTCGCATACATATTGTAATGCACTTGTATTGTACACTGTGTAGTGTGCATTGACAGCATACATGTACTGTACCATACTGTAATAGTGTGTGTAGTGCAGCAATACAAATACAGTTTCACGGCGTTCATCTTCGGAGCGGCGTGCACTAGATTCGTGTACAAAATCTCGTCCGGACACAAATAAATCAACAAGAGAATATGGCGGCCCAAGACGGCGAACTCGGCGGGGAATCGGGCGAGGATTTCTTGGCGGGGCTGGAGGAGAAGCTGGTCGGGGGAATGGTGGGCCTGGGGGTGGCCATGGGCATGCAGACGGGTCTGTTCGAGGTCCTGATCCGGCTGGGAGGGGAACCCAAGACCAGTCAGGAGATTGCCGACGCTGCCAACTTCAAAGAGAGGTAAGCTGTTGCAACCGAATACGGAATAGATCTATCTGTCCGAATCGGCAAGATTTTAGTTTAATAATTAGGGTGGGGAAAAAAAATACAGAAAATGAAAAAGTCCAATAAATAGATCACCTAAACAAATTTCCTTAGAATCTATTCACAGGCTTGCACTAGTTGAATTTTGGAATAAAATTTTAAAAGAGAAATATGCATCTCTCAAAAAGGCTAGAGGCCTTGCAAGACTTCCATTCAAAGTTTAAGTAGTCCGAGTAACTTGGACCCGACAAGTCACCCCTTTTTTATCGAATTTTGAAATTTTGAGATTCAAGTGACTCACCCGAACCTCAAATTTTCAAAATTCGATAAAAAAAGGGTGACTTGTCGGGTCCAAGTTTACTCGGACTACATTCAAAGGCGGACATGCATTTTTGGGGAAGAGTTCCTCCTGTATGTTGCCCCCTCCCTTATAAGATATTAAACAGGTATACAATACATGGTAGGAATTTAGAATCTTGCCATATATTTGCAGATCGTCAGAGATGAGATAGGAAGTGAAACAGCTAGATATTTTGGCCTAAATGAAGACACAGAAACAGACAGAGGGAGGGGAGATAGATTACGTGATAATTAATCTTTTAAGTTTAAATTTGTTGTAATATATTTATTTTCTTAAAGTAATGTATATGTAAAAAGTGTTGCAAACTGCTTATTGACTAAAAAATAACCAAAACTCCAAAAGGCAAATCTCAAAATTTAGTGGGCCTGATGTTTCGATCCTAGCAGGACTTTTCCCAAACAAAGGCAGAGTGACAAGGACAAAACAGATACATGTAAACCCCATCAAAATAGCTGGCTTCTTTTAGAGCTGAAATAATGAAAACAAATTATGGGAAGGGTACAGTAGGAATTCTTTCCCATTTTTGTATCACTTTGATAAATGAAATGATACTGATTGATTTTCATGACTTGATTGAAATGATTGTGATTCTTGTTTCTTAAAACCACCTAGATATGTGAGGGAGTGGCTTAGCTGTATGGTGGCTGGCAGTGTTGTCAACTTTGACCCCGACGGGGAGCGGTTCTGGCTGCCCCGTCACCGTGCCAACATCATGGACCTGAAGGGCCTTTCCTTGAGTGCTCCCATTCTGTGCGGCGGGTTCCTTAAGGTGGCCGACTGCTTCAAAAAGGACGGACCTGAAGGTGAGGTGCTGCTGTCTTTACTCTGAATGAGAGGGGTGCTATTCTTTTTGTTTGGTTTTTTTTTTTAAAGCATGATGATTTTGACCCCAGGGCCTCCTGAGGTGGTGAGTTTTGGAGGCAAACACCTGAGGAGGTGGTCCATCAGATGGGTGAGGTAAGCTGCCTCACAGTTTGATTTGTCTTGTTCCTCGCACTCTCCTCAGGGGTTACCTACAAGGAGTACCCCCAGTTTGATCAGCTGATGTCAATCACTCAGGGGCCTTTCTTCAAGGACAAACTGGTCCAGAAGTTCATTCCTTCCATGCCTGAGGTGCAGAAGAAACTGGGTGAGTGGGGACCGGAAAGTTTGCATGGTCGAATCCCAAAGGGGCAAATTTGCGACTACACCACCGAAATCATCCTCTCTCTCTCACTCTGAGTCTAAAGCACTGTAAAAACATTCAGTAATGTGCAAGGAAACATCTGGAGAGAGAGAGAGAGAGAGAGAGAATGGCTCTGAGAAGAGCCGGCAACTCAACGTTTCGGGCAGCGTGAGCTCATCCCACTCTCAGACCGTCGGGAGACCGTAGGAATCACCATCACCAGATGGTAGCCCACAGTCTCTTGACGACGGACAGCCCACACACTTCCCGTAATGTTGAGTCACCGGCTCTTCTCAGCGCCACATTCATTCTCGAAAGAGTGATGATGGCTGATAGTCATAGCTAACCCTTGGTAAGAGCACTGACACGCAAAACCAGAGGTCTTGGCTTCAAGTCATGGACTTGCCAACTCTTCTTTGCCATTTTTCAAAATAGTTTTTAATTTCAGAATACTAATCAGGCTTTGGTTTTTTTTTTAGTTCTTTTTAAATTTACAGACAAAGGAAAGGAATTTTGACTGGGGTGATTTAAACAATTCCGAAAATAGAAAATTTCTGAAAATTGTCAATTTTGGGACGCGATTTTTCGTGCTACTAGGATTGAAATGTCAGGCACTCCTGATTTTTGATATTTGCTTTTTGGTCATTTTAGTCGGTAACAGTTTGCAATTTTGTTTGTGTATTACTGTATTAATGATTTGAAAAAGAAATTGGGTGGCTTTCTTATTCCAAAATCTAGATGAAGGCATCGTGGTGTTGGATGCTGGTTGCGGTGTGGGCCTGTCCACACGACTAATGGCCAGCCATTTTCCGAAGAGCCGCTTCTACGGTCTGGATCAGTCCGAGATGGCCATCGCCGAGGCCCGGCGGGAAGCAGACAAGATGGGCCTGACCAACGCCGAGTTTGTCTGCGCCGATGCCGCCGCCATGCCGGCCGACTGGACAGACAAGTTCGACTTCCTCTGCTTCATCTTCATCCTGCACGACCTGAGCCAGCCGGGGAGGGTCCTGCGCGAGGGTGCCCGCGTGCTGAAGCCCGGCAGCCCCATGGCCGCGGTGGAGGTCAACAGCTACTCGCGGCTGGCCGACAACCTGGAGCATTTCGACCGGGACCGGCTGGCCGTGGACTTTGTCTACAGCCTGCTGAACTGCCTGCCCACCTCGCTCAGCTCCGGGACCTCGGGCGGGGGCGGGCTGGGCGCCTTCTGGGGGCGGGAGGACGCCCGGAAGATGATCGAGGAGGCGGGCCTGCAGGTCCTGTCCGTGACGGAGCTGTCGGTGGAGAGCATGCACATCATGTGCCGGAAGCCGTGAAGGACTGCCCTCGATTCTTGGAGGGTCGTTGTCCGTCGGGCTGACCAGTTATTTTATCCCCAAGCTGAGGGCCCCTTTAGCATCCCCAGAGCCAGTCTACAGTGTTTTCTTAGTGCTTTCCTGTATTCTTTAAAAAAAAATGTAGTTGGCTGAGAATCATTAGGCCTAGTTGACCACTATTCAAGGCCAAGCATAGTCCGCTTTGACTTTTCCTAGAGAGCCAGTCTAGTGTTGAGGTCTTAAGCTGCATTTTTAATTGGACTTTAAAACAATTGATATTTAACCCAGACATGGGTTACATTTCTAATTTGTAAATCTTACTGACATTCGCACTTAGTCTAGTTGTGCTGAGCGGGTCATGATCATTGTCCCCCAATCTGCTTTTGGAGTAACTGTTCTTTTGGACTTCCCGGCCAGCACCATACAACTGTTTTATGCAACTGTGTTCTTACAACAGGAAACAACGGGACAACTTATGGTTGAGAGGATACCTGCAGTCTACAAGTAAATTGCAGTCTGCAGTAAATTGTGTGGGAACTTTTGTTTGTGGGTCACTCTGACTCCGCGCTTTGACCAGTGAGCGTGTGATTGCCATAGAACTCAACCAGTGTCCACTTTTTTGTGTCTTATTAATTAAGGCCATTAATTTGATGTGTGCTTCTGTACTATGTCACCTTCTTTAATTGTAATGAATCATTGCTCTTCACAGTTTCAGTTTCCAGTCATTTTTTCCCCCATAATTTGATTAGTCTGTTTTCCAATGTTTCTGGTGAGTAGTGGGTACCTGTATTCTTTAAGATTTCTGGCAATTCAAGCACATGATGTGAAACTGCATGTAAGTCGACAGATCAGATTGCCTTGCTGTGCTTTGGTTTTCTCATGATCTTTGATTATGTAATTGATTCATTTTGGCAAAGGTTCACATTTGTTGATTTTATAGAATATCAATTATCAACACATAGTATGTAAGCATTTAAGCAATGATTTATAGAGGCAATGTATTCTGTTAATTTTTAAGCTGCATATTTTATTTCTGCTATGTATAAAAATGTCAACCTTAAGGGAATTGACCGTGGATTGATTTCATAAAGTCTTGCCTCATAATTAGACAGATGGCCAATGACCCTTCCTAGATGTGACCAATATTATAGTGCTGTTGTGCATCGTTGTGGCACAGTTGATCACATGCCATTCTTGCTAGATGAGGTTAGCTTCTGGTAGTACTAGTAGTATCATGTCCACTCTTCAATCTCATGGAAAATCCATTAGGGTATATTTCTTGCTAATATCACCAGGGGTGGATTTCACAAAGCCTTACGATGCATAGTAACTCAACTTAGGATGGATAACCCATTGTTAGTTGTGATACACTGTATGGTTTCTGTGCATCGCTCAACGCCTTGCCGTTGGTCGTAAGTTGCGATGGGTTTGGTGAAATCGACTGCAGGTTTTGCGGTGCATAAGGCAAGAACTTCTGAAACTGATACTGGAAGTGGTTACAGTTGCCTATCTTGCGTAAACTTCAGGAAGGTGCTCTTGCGGGTCAAATGTAAAAACTCCTATATCCTGCCGAAGTCGTGGAAGCATGTCGTAGTCGACCATGGCACCCTCATCTATTCTGACAATGCCTCAAGAAAACTTGTCATTGATGGGGAGGGTCTGGTGAGGTAACTTGATGAGGGCTATCACAACATATGAGTTTGACATTCTGTTCTCTTCAAAACCACACATAATAACAAGAGATATTCTAACTTCAAGCGACGCCACAAACTGCCCTAGTCTTGCTACCTCTACCATTATTATAGGCTGAAATCTCAGAAATTCCTTAGTTAGCAGATGTGCAGAAGGCAACAAAGTTGTCTTACTTTCCCCTGAAATAGACTTATTGTTAAGTTAACAAAGATTTGTTTTCTGAAATAAATTCCACTGCATTCAGTTCAGTAATTGCAATCAATCTGGGCACTCTTCTTATTCTTGTATTAAGTATTTCACTTGCCATTTTCTTTAACTTGATGAGAGATCTTACTTTGGTGGCTTTTTTGGCGGTCAAAGCCAGGACTTGGTCGAGATGTTTGCGGTTTAAATGCTACGTTTGTGCCAACCATTCAACCCACCTTTACTTCCATTACCATTACACTGATCAGAGACAATGTCGATTGGAAAAAGGAACCAAACCAATTCTTGGTCAATCGAAAAACTCCCACCGAAAAAAACTGCCCTAGCTCAAACAACCTAGAAATTCCAAATTGTCAACACACTGCCTTACATGACTCCGGTTTTACATCATGCATTTTGCTATTAAATCGAGTACAAATCAAGTAGCATTTGCCATTTCCATGCTCTATGCATATTTGCCAAATAGAAATTGCGACGAGTCATAGACCTATCACTATAGTATCAGGCGGTAGAAGGGAAGCTGCAATTGTGAAAAAAGCCAAATTCATTTTCTTCTGAATTTTTTTTCTGGATTTTCCAATCTAGCTACCCCGAGTCCCCAAAACGCTTGAATTGCATCACAAAAACGCACAGGAACTGAAATCGACCTTTGAGGAAGGTCTTGGTATAGGATCGAACGGAAATGGGGTCATGATCCCCGGATGTAATCGGCAGCGTATTCTTCTGACTGGTGACCCCACCCCGGTAAGGGTTCAATACCGGTCCAGTCAAAATGTTCTCCGCTGTTTTCATGAAATAACCATGAGGTGAATGGGGGACAACTTAATATTATTTTATTGTTATGGTCCGTACTTACCAACTCTGGAAAACACCCAGTAATGCAATAGATTCAAAAGGTAGAATTTCCTTTGCAGTCACCGTTTAATCAAAATTGGGCTTTCAAGATTAGCATGGTAGAAATACTGACTAAGTATTAGGATAAAAAATGTATTGCTTTTACTATTTGAATCGAAAGGTCGGGTCACTAGACTGACTTCCACTCTCCAGTTCGTGTTTTTTTTGGGGGGGGGGCGGGCGGTGACTTGAACTCGCAGCGAAAGGTCAGACGACTGCGCACCCACTCACCCGAACGTCGTGAGCTAAACCGAAAGTTAACAAAATGTGCGCCGATTACGTCGATGTTTCGAAATATGGAGAAAGAAAAATACGTCATACTCCAATAACTATTGGTATTTAGGCAATCCTATGACCTATATATACAATTGCAGGGGCATCATGAACAATGAATGATGCGAATGTCTGAAAAGCTGGCAGAGTCCAGCATTTGTATTTTGGCTAAACATGTTTGGTTGGGAACCCTTGTCAATATTGTTCACGAGCGTCGTTCTTAATTCGTCGGGATTAATGTGAAATTCCTAGCGAACGTTTCCAGCATGCCAGGTGTTGCTCTTAGTCTTTACTCAGTGCTCGAAAATTAATGTCTTAACCCCCTAACCTCCCGCCCCCCCCCCCACCGTGACCTTAATTTGTCCATGATGTAAGAAAAATCTTTGTGACACCTCCAGATTAGGACAGTTTGAGAAATGTCTCGCGAAGTTCGTCCGATCATTTTATCTACGAACTGGTCGCATAATTCTGGAGAACCGACGAAAGAAACTGCGCCGGCAAGAATGGCTATAAGTATAGGCCTATGGCCGGAGTATGGGTCCCCACTGCATGCTGTGACAAAAACTTCCCCGAATGATGGATTTTGGCATTCATCCGCCGAGATCTAGTCCGCCCTGAAAACTGACCTTTACGAACATTTTGAGTCAAGGAGAGGATCCAGGGGGCTTCGTCTCCGTCACACAAAACCTGAAAATATTTGAAAGTTTTTCGCTGAAAGTGAACTTAGGTTTGTTTTCCTGTCGAAACCAGTGTATTCGCCTATTATAGAAACTGTGGCCAAAAATCATATACATGTACCTGTGACGTTATGGCGGATGGGAAAGTGAAACCGAACCTTATAATGGCGGGGTCTAATATAGTCATAGGCCTAACCATCATTGTTCGTATAAAGAAAACTACATGTATGAAGCCAAACTCCTTGGATCTTCCGATTGCATAAGATCGTGGCCTATAGGAGGGCCGTACGACCGTTCGTGGAACTATAATTACTTATTGGATGCGTTCGATTAGCTTCTCCGAGTCAGCCGAAGAAGAAAGTAATCGCTCCCCGGTTGGCTCCGACGTCATCACCCCTAACTAATTATCCAACGAGGAACGCAGGATCACACGGTGAGTGGGGGGGGGGGGTCACCCGAGTTTACCCGTAGTATTCTGAAATCGTCTTGGGCCTTTTGACACAATTTTAAGGCTTAGGCTTAAGTTTTGGCTCCATTTTCAGACATCCGTCATAATATCGGGTGTTTGGGCGGTCACGACCAAAGCTTTGTTGATTTTTATTCCACCTTGATTATCCCCGGGCAATTGTTGCTTCTTTTATAATGGTTGATTCAATGTGTTTGTGTGTATAAGTTAGGCCCAATGAACTGCACACATTCCCACAGCATCAAGCCAACCAGAAACGGCCGAAACGCACCGCCTCCTTTTGACCACAGTAATACAGTATCAAAAGTGACTGCTACATTTTGAACGAAATAAATTTGACATTCTGCCTTGCATGTGCCATGTAAAACAAACATCATGTTAATGTGACCGCCCTTGCCCAGCCGCTTCACAGGATGCGAGTGTTGAACTTTGACCTCGAAGAGCAACCAGGTCTGTACTCTGTAGTGCGCACACATCTGGCGAATTTCAAATTCACTCCCACTGCGTGATAGGTCTCCCATACATAGATGTGAATGTCAGTTGGTGCAGTTCACATACACACGCCGATAATCCCAATTACAGGGGCATGTATACAATACATGTACAGACCTTTGCACAGATGCCGGCGTTATTGACCAAACACAGACCTACACAATAGAACAGCAAATATACATCAAGATTAGTCATCATTATTTTAACAAATCATTGAAAGGTATGTGTACACAAATATGTAAAGACTAAAGAGTAACTGGTTGGACCAGACAAGCACACTTTTGGTAAAATATTCTGCAGGAAGCTTAGTTTTGACATGAAACACACAATAGGCCTACAACTGACAATACTCAAAGTGTGCATTTTTTATTAAGAGAAAACTTTTTGACAGAACTGAAAAAGAAAAAAAAAATCCAAAAGAAAGAAATACAAAAATATCACCCACTGCTTATAAATGTAAAACAAACATCATGTTAATGTGACCGCCCTTGCCCAGCCGCTTCACAGGATGCGAGTGTTGAACTTTGACCTCGAAGAGCAACCAGGTCTGTACTCTGTAGTGCGCACACATCTGGCGAATTTCAAATTCACTCCCACTGCGTGATAGGTCTCCCATACATAGATGTGAATGTCAGTTGGTGCAGTTCACATACACACGCCGATAATCCCAATTACAGGGGCATGTATACAATACATGTACAGACCTTTGCACAGATGCCGGCGTTATTGACCAAACACAGACCTACACAATAGAACAGCAAATATACATCAAGATTAGTCATCATTATTTTAACAAATCATTGAAAGGTATGTGTACACAAATATGTAAAGACTAAAGAGTAACTGGTTGGACCAGACAAGCACACTTTTGGTAAAATATTCTGCAGGAAGCTTAGTTTTGACATGAAACACACAATAGGCCTACAACTGACAATACTCAAAGTGTGCATTTTTTATTAAGAGAAAACTTTTTGACAGAACTGAAAAAGAAAAAAAAAATCCAAAAGAAAGAAATACAAAAATATCACCCACTGCTTATAAATGTAAAATGGCTTGAATGATCAAAATGCAGATCTCAAAGAATGTAGAGGGTCTGATATTTTGATCCTAGCAGGAGCTTCTTCAAACCCAGAAAGATTCGGCCGTTGTGAATTGAAGAGTTCTGATCCTGTTAGGACCTTTCTCAAGGGCTTTTCTGCCTTTGAGAAAACTTCTGCCAATATCAAAATACCGTGCCCTCTATCATTTTGGAATTTCATCTTTTTCTGGTCACCCTAGCCCTATGAGCAGATTCTGTATTACTTTATGAGAACTTGTTCCCAACTGCTATAAGTAATAATAACTTAATGAATAACAATAACTGACCAAAAATGACCAAAATTATACTTATATAAAAAAGGAGCAAGGTTTGACGTTTCAATTCTTGCAAAGATTAGGTCCTGCTAGGATTGAAACATCAGGCCCTCCTAATTTCTGATTATTTTGTATTTTGGTCATTTTTGGTCAGGAAGGAGTTTTCAACATTGTGCATGTTACTCGATCCTTGCAAGAAATGTTTCTCAAAGGCTCAATGTGCCTTTGAGTAAGGTCCTCCTGAGAGCATAGAAGTTT
This sequence comes from Luidia sarsii, assembly GCA_949987565.1. Taxonomy (NCBI): domain Eukaryota; kingdom Metazoa; phylum Echinodermata; class Asteroidea; order Paxillosida; family Luidiidae; genus Luidia; species Luidia sarsii. Next base: position 12,398,733 of record OX465108.1, on the reverse strand, counting down.
CATTCTGGCAGCCCTGCCGATTCTGCCTTTAAGAAAGGTCCTGTGTGGATCCGAACATCAGTCCTGAATCTGTTTAGATTTGTATAATGTTGGTCATCTGCGTCACCAGTATTAGAAGCTAGCACTTTTCAATTCTAGTAACCCTGCCGATTCTGTCTTTAAGAAAGGACTTGCTAGGATCCAAACATCAGTCCTTAATCATTTTAGGTTTGAATATCATAATGTTTGTCATCTGCGTCACCAGTTTTAGAATCTAGCATTTGTCAATCCTAGCATCACTGCCAATTCTGCCTTTGAGAAATGTCCTGCTAAGATCCTAACGCCAGTCTTTCTGAATTTGTTCAGGTTTGTATAATGCTGGTCAACAAGGGTGAGTACTGACTACTGAGTAGCTAGCACTTTCCGATCCTGGCAGGACTGCTTATTCTGCCCCTTTTTGAGAAAGGTACGGCTAAGATTGAAACATCAGTCCTTTTCCTTAAATTTAGGTTGCTTATTTACGTCAGTATCAAGCAGCCAGCAGTTTTTGAAAGTGGCAGGACTTCCTAATTCTGCCTCTGAGAAAGGTTCTGCTTAGAGCCTGGGATGAATATTCTGCCAGGACATCCCGGCCATATCAATTTGCTCATTAATTGAGCCAAATGATCCACTGACCTTACTCTATGTATCCTAGGACTGTTGTCTGCAAGCCAGATATGAAACTTTGTATGGTGGATGAGGTACAATAAGAAGGGTTTGCCAGGGTACACCACAGGGAGTGTCTTTTTAGGGGGAAATGTTCTGAAGAACAATCGGTGAGTGAGAACTCAAGGTTTCGACCACGTTCCTTACTCCACAGTCCACCCTGAGGATGGCCAGAGGATCCTGGTCGAAACATTGAGTCGACAATCACCGGTTCTTTTCAGATGCACACCTCTCCTTAAAGAGGGCGCCCACAACAAACGTTCTCATGAAGTGGGCTTTTTGTTCCAAGGAGAGCTGAAAAATCGTTTCATCCTCGTGGAGGACGAACTCGGTGATGGCTCTGATTTTGTCGAAAGGCTACGCTTGGCGGTGGTTGCCGATGAACCCGATGGAGTCTTCCCCTGCTGAGGGGGATACCCGATTCCGAACAGCTTGGCGATAGCCGTCTTGAATGAGTCGCTGCAGTCGCTGTACTGGAGGCCGTGGATGGACTGCATGACGTTCGGTCCGTGCCGACGGTCCACCTGACAGTAGATGGGCACGACGTTGTTCAGACCCCGACTGATGGAGTGGTTGAGGCTCTTGTACATCTGGTTCTCGAACTTCCCGCAGGCCAGCGACCGGGGCGTGAACAGCAGGAGGACCATCCGGCAGCGCCCGATGATGCCGTGCTGCTCCTGCAGGGCGTACTGTCCGGGCATCCCGTCCCTGTCCTGCAGGTAGCCCCTGAGATGGAGCTCCTCCTCCAGAAAGTTGTAGATGCGCTCCACGTCCCCTGCGCTGTCCTCGTGGTGCCACACCAGAAAGTCGTAATGCTCATCGGCGGCGGAACTCGGCGCAGATGAGGCGCCGCTGGAACTGCTGCTGCTCCCTGTCACGAGCGGGCCGGCTGAACTTGCAATGGAACCTGCATGCGGGACCCTACCCAGTCCTGGACTATCAGCGACTGCCGTCGTTTCCACTTCCAAGCGTCCGTGCTCTTGCGACGGACTGCTTCCATCGGCTAGAGAGGCCAGGCTCAGAGCAGTCTGTCCGCATCCTGTCGGTGGGTCCTTGGGCCAAGCCAGAGGTTTGCTGGGGCCCGCTGTTGACTGACAATAGTCAGACGACGTGATCCTCACTGCCTCCCGGCCCGACGACCAAGTGACAGTGCCAGTGCAGGGCTCCTCATTCTGTTTGGCTTTCCTGCGAGTTGGCGGTGGTGTGGCGTCGGCGTCCATCATGACTCCCTGCACCGGCACTGTGCTCAGCAGCAGCAACTCACAATAGTCACTGCCTAGCATCATCTCTGATGGGTATCTGCCCTCACATCGTAAGATACCTGTTTCGGAATGAATCCAGAATTCACAAGGATTTAATATAATTTCCTTGCATCGAGAAGAATGTAATTCAGTGAGTGTTTGCCATACTTGACATTCAATAAGCACTGAGTGCTCAATGCTTTGCCTGACTGCTTGCAGAAAAAAACTTGGAATGAATTTTGAGTAACTTGGCTTTGGACAAATCCAGCACTGCATATATACTAGGCAGGACTTTGGATGGATGAATTTTGCATAACCAAGCGTGACTCCTGTTTGAAATCAGAAGGAATGACTTTTGAATGAATTCAGAGTGAACGACTTGGAAAGAATTCTGCCTTACTGTACTGTACTGGGGTCAAAATGTTGTGGAAGCACTGACTAAGCTTACAATTACATTTAATTTTACAGTGCAAAAATTATTCAATGAGACTGAGGGCAAACCCTCATTGGAAATCTCAAAACTTTTGAAATGTTCAATTTGTTCGAAAATGCCCAGTCAGTTATGCACTACATATTTATATTATTAAGTATTCCAAGCCTCGCGCTTAAGTTTTTTTTAACTAGCCCATCGGGCTAGTAAGTTGAGTTTTTTGCTAGCCCCCAGCAATTTTACTAGCCCTGTATGATTAATATTGAATCATGAATTTAACACAAGGTTATCAGGTCAGTAAAACAAATTATTAGTTTCTACTTTCTCATCCCAGCCCGCATTATTTTTTGCCAGCACACCACTGTCTACTTTTTACTAGTCCACCGGGCTAGCAAAGTTGGCCATTTTACTAGCCCGCAGCTGTTTTTACTAAACAATGACCGCCGGGCTAGTGCTAAGGTCAAGCCCTGTGTCCTGCCAAAAAGTGTCCCTGCCAAATACTGTCCGCTCATGAGCATACTGATCGCTGATTGGTTAGCGTTAGGACTAGGATTAGGGTCGTTAGGGTTAGGGTTTGGATTAGAATTAGGATTGGGATTAGGATTAGGGTTAGGATTAGGGTTGTTTGGGTTAGGGTTAGCGTTACGGTTACAGTTAGGGTCCAACGGTACCAAAGTGCCCAACGTTGCGTGTGTTAGGCCAGCAACCATACACAATGCGTGTGTAGTGCGCAACCATACCCCAACCACGGTGGTTGAATGTCATACGTATTGGACCAATCAGCGATCAGTATGCTAATGAGTGGACACTATTTGGCAGGGGACACTATTTGGCATGACACCGGGCTAGTGCTAAGGTCAAGCCCTGTATTACTATTAGTACACTGCTGACATGTGACTGTGAGACACCCAAGACTGTTATTTAGACAGTTGAGAACATACAGAAAACCAAATCACCCCCAATCCTAACTACATATAACTGTTAACTGTTATTGTTAACTGTTATCGTCTCAGCGTGACAATTAACTGAATTAGCACTTGGGTATGGTTGGGCCATTCCTCGAAACGGCCACGCGACACTGGACATCTTGATAATATGAATAGGCCAGCTTATCCGGCGAACTTAACCGCAGGCAAAGACAGTAAAACCGCAACCGCCACAGGACCGCAAAAGACAAACGAAAACTGACTCACTGTCTAGTATTAACTAAATGGGCCCCGGATTAAGGCCAAAAGATTGTTCTAGGGGCTTGAGTTGTTAGTCTTTAGGATAAGGAATTAAGTTGAGAATAGTAATACCATTGTAATACCAACCGTAAATTAAGGTCCCCTTTTCAACAATAGTTCACAACGACAGGCACAAATTGGTCGAGGGCCAAGCCCACTGTTGGCTGAGCATTGTTGCAGCGGTCGCTCGACAACCACTGAATCAGCCATTCAGTTTTTGTTGGAGCCAGTTCCACACTTCCATCCAACGATCAAATTCCCGTCTTCCAGGCGCTTTCGAAACGGGCTTACACTCCCACAAATCGAAAGTGACCAGGGCATCACCTCAAAGTAAACTACGCTGTGTGAAAGCCACAAAAAGTGTGCATAATTTATGCACCGTTGTGTTTGTCACTGTGTCTGTGCTCTATGTGCTGGCACCATTTCTATTTGTCTTAACATCAGAGGCTATTTTTAGACCGATGGGTTCTTCCCGGGTTTCGTTTCGCATTAGATTTTATCTGTAGCCGGCTATTGTTCTATCCAATCGTGGAGAAAGGAAAGGTAAATACGGTGTGCACGACGCCCACACACATGAAATAATAATAATTATTTCATTTCGGCTGGCTACAAAATGAGTGTGTGCGTGTTTCGCAGTGGCTGTTGTTACGGCAGTCGTCCGTGTGGTTCCCCATGGAGGATTCCTCCATGGGTTCCCTGACTTGATTGTATTTCGTCAGCATTGCAGGCTGGTTGAACCAGTCTATTAGCTGATAGTCTGGTTCCAAGAGCTAAACATCCTGAAAAATACTGTGAAGTCAGGGAACCACACGGACTACTGCCGTAACAACAGCCACTGCGTACATGTTTCGCTAGTATTTTGGTAGTCAGTCAATAGAGGGCGCCATGCAGAAAATAAATTTTGGACGTGCGTTTGACTTTGACGAGCTTCTCTCATGTGACATGACGTTCCCCTTTTCGGCCCCGGTCAGCCAAAATAAAATCCTCAAGCTGGGCGTCAGAGGCCACCAATTTATAAGTCAATAACTCGGGAACAAAATTATCTGGATTCTTTATTCAATCAAGTATTCAACCAACCCTAGCTCAACTTGGTCTGCGCAATGATTCTACCCCGCGGCCCGCCGGTCAATGCGGTCTGAGCAGCTTATTATAAGAAGGGTCATGTCTAGCCTCTACTCTAGGCCTACATGTAAATAGAAAACCATAGGCTATGGCTTCAAAATCAAACCGAACGCGGATCTATAGAAGCCTATACTTAGAGGCTTTAAATTAACTTTCCCCTTAGACGCTTGTGATGTGTTGTTATTCCATGGTTATTCTTAGCCGAAATGTTTTGGGCCTAGACACGAAAAATAAAATGATGGCCGAAAACCATGGTCGTATATAGTGTATATGTGACATTATCTCCTCTGATTTGTCTACTTTATAAAAGAGACTAGTGGGATACAGGACGCATATTATTTTGTCGGTTCGCTCCCACACAAAATATCGCCGAGATCCGTGTCCAGCAAACCTGCCACCTTTAGGCATTGACTGAATTCGTTGCTACGCACATACAGTACATGTACTGTACGTGTACATGTGTGGTACTGTATATGTACATGTACATGTACATGTATAGTGTACATGTACAGTGCATGTACATGTACATGTACATGTACATTGTGTACACGAATACGCGTGCGTAACCAGTGAAGAACGGTCAATTGAGGGCGCTAAACAGCATGCACTGATCGAAGGAAGCTTGAAGATCAGAAATCGCGACGGACTTTCAAAACAACACATGAATTTGTGTTTTTTAGATTAAATTATTTTTACTATTAATGATAGAAATACACGTATAATTAAACTGACTTTCTATGACTTTCTAATTTTTAAAAAACAAGTTTCAAACAAAAGTAAACAATTAAGCTAGGAAACAAGCAAAAACTATATTAGAACGCCAAACAACTTGCATTGGGACTTTGCATTGAAAATAGATTGGACATTAGATTTAGCAGAGAAGGAACAGTTTTTGCTTTTCAACTATTCAAAATCTTCGTGGGAATGCATGTGTGTTTTTTTGACGGAAGTTGCCTGATGACTTCCTAACTCAAGGAGCCACTGGTCTGCCCACTACCATTATCTTGAAGCCAATTATTACTGAAATAATATGACGACCGAATTTATCAAATTATAGAATAAGACGTCATCATTTACTTTCCGATAGAAAAAAACAACAACAACAAGAATGAAAAATGTTGCCTTTAGTTTAAGACTTCCTACTATAGTACTACTTTACTTATCATTTGTTTTTTTAATTCATCCAAAAAATGGAGACTAATTGGACGAGGTCTTGGTCGATGGACCGAATTTCCTCCTCACAATCTTCGGGAGGGAATAGTTAATTGGGTAGATAGTGATTTAATTCAATTAGTCCACTTTAATTAGTGTGCTGAATATACTGCGTACGTCTACCTAGTGCGTGTTGCAATATTTTTTTCCCCTATTAAATACTAAAACCCCGGCAGAGATGACGTCACTGTTCAATATGGCTGTCAATGTCTTGTGCGAAATGTAAACCACTGTGCTTCGGATGGACAGCATATTCGTCGTGTTCGGACATTGAGCCTGGACCACCCCTCAAAGTTGCCGTGGTGGTGTTTTTTTTTCTCTCTCGAAACCTCCCGTAGCAGGAAGTCGACGAAAGGTACGTAGTTGGCGGCGTTTTTTCGTTGTTTCGTGGGGGGATTTAATTTGGTTTCGTGGGCTTGGCCCGGTGTGCTATGTGTGTGCGTGTGTGTGCTGCGCCCATTTTGCGTTGATGCAGTCTATGCAGATGCTGCAGACTCGTCTGGCTGGCTGGGCCAGTCGCTCCGGCCCAGTTTCCGGACAGGCCAAAGTCGGGTCCATACCTTGGCCGTGATTTTTCCTCTCATTTGCCACTCGGGGTTTTGAATTTAAGTGATAAAACGGCATTTGGTCTGTTCAGGATGTACCTTGCGTTTCACTGCCGCAGCGACACGGTCCTTAAACGATGCATGCGTCTTCGCGTTACCTCTTCTTTAATTTTTTAAAATGAGTTGATCATTTGATGTTTCGCAGTTAATTTAGTCATTTCCCTTTTCAATTTAGGATGTCCAGGTCTAGGATCAAAGATGGGATGGGGGAAATTGTGTTAGCCCCAGGAATACATCCGTGGGGAGATCCCCCATTTACTATTTAGGCCCTAACACGTGTAACATATTTATTTGTGTATATCCTGTAAACAAATCATCCGTCTGGGTTTCACTCAGCATATTCCCGACATGAGCCAGCGGACTCAACTCAAGTGTTGCAACTTTGGTCTTCAGCCAGTAAGCCTGCTTTAGGAGTCAAAACATCATCACCTGCTGGCTCATATTAACAATAACAACATGGCTGACATTGCCCTTAACACCTTTAAGCTTGTGATATTCCTTATTACAGTTTTTCTCGTATTTACTATTTAAATTATACAGAGCATTTTTGACCAACAGTCCCCAAAAGCCACACTGCGCCCCATAGCATTGGCACTGGGCTTAATCCTCTTGTTCAAGTTCACCCCTGAGTTCACCTCAGCTTGTTAAAGCGAAGAAACCAAATACGCATAGAAAAATAGTTGAATGCAAAGGGTGCTGACCCCTCCCCCTCCATCCCCACCACACTTGAGCAGTGCGTGGAAGGAAACAACAATACACGACCCTAGACTGAAGGCATCATACACTGTAAGACCTCGGAGGAGACCGTGTTCAGAGAACCACTTGGGCTTGGTCAAGGATGGGGGTGGGGTGATCTGTATTTTTGTACTACAAATGCACTACTTATGTATGTACCCTAAGTTGGTGTTGAAGAGATTGATGTGCACAGTCAATTATGGTGTATTCCCGTTTCAAAGGTGTCAATCTCTCAACGAGTGCTCCGCAAGACTGCATCCCCAGGGAAGCCAGCTGCCACTGGAAAATTAACCCTAGGTCATACCCATGCTAGGCCCCCTACGCATCCCTGGATCAGGCTTGGGCTCAGGCTTGGTCCCCGGCCCCCCCCACACAAAAACCTGATAATTGCAGGCTGTGGGCTGTGGCTAGTCAGCAGTATAAAGCATTGACCCAGAAACTGCTGCCCAAAGTTTATTCTTTACAAACCTGTGATAAATTGTAAAGAGTGAGAGAAAATTAACCTGATGCCAGCTCATTCCCCAAGCCTTTTATGTTAGTTTTACACTACTACCGGTATACATAGTCAGCTATGGCCATTAGACTTATTTTGAAACAAATTTTTGAGATCTGGCTGTTTATGAAAAATCAATTAACAAAATCACACAACGAGGAGATATATTGGCTAGTACACTGGGCTATAGTTACTTTAGCATTTCCTACAAACTGATTCTTTTCATATTGGACTGATGTTTATAATTTACAAAACATTACAGTCAAATATCAAATTAATTGAGCAATGGAGCACTAATGGAGTATAGTCATTGTAGCCTGCCTCCTCTCATGCGTCAATTTTTGTCTCCAGGTCACTCTGGGTGAGCAAATGCACACTGCAATTTCTCAGCCCCAGTTTTGTGAGTAATATTTACATAGATACAAATGAAGCAGCTTGAAAGTTGGCGTACCATATTTCATACTGGTCAGGCTTTCTTAAAGCTCCTACATTACCATAAAGTAATCGTCTTCTGTTATTGTCCATCCCATGGACAGAGTGGAAGTTGCAGTTTTTTATTACAGTTTCCTATTACGCAATCAGTTGTGCGGTTTCTAGTTGCTAGAGAGAGACCAATATCTTTGGATGTGAGGTGAGCGGCCTTTTACCTCTGTTGGATGGTCCACTAGAAAATGTCTAGATCATACACATGTACCAACTTGGAAACTGGTCGGTAGCTGGATCAAACAGTGGCCAGCAAAGCATGGCTGTCTGTGTGTTTATTGTAGTTATGCGTCTGTGAGTACTATATAATGTATGTGTAATAGTAATTACATGTACATGTACATGTACGTGTGTTAAGTTGCTCATACTACTGTACAAGTCTCATAAACCATAATTATGGTCAGTCTTATGTTCACAGGTCTTCAAAGGACCTTTGTGTAATGTTTCTGATCCATACGGTGAAATATATTTTGTAAACAACTACCGAGGTATTTTGCATGTGAGAGTATCAACTAAATACTGTATACGTATACATCAAGGCAGCAGTTGTCACAAATGCAAAGTTCCTCAGTAACCTTTGCTCAGAGATGACATTGGCTGTGGTTTGATAGGCAAATTAGTGGCAGATGGTTTTGATCTGCAGCTGACTGTCCTCGCATGATTACAGATTACAGAACCACTGTTCAAACGGCTCTGATTTTTGAATCTCAGAAACCGAGTTGGAACAATCATGATGTCAAGAGTGCCCCTACTGTTGTGTTAGTTAGTTCATGCGAGGCCGTGTCCCAATGTGTTTGGCTGCATTTTTTTTTGGCCGGGAAAAAACTGACAAATCTTTGGAGTGGACTGGGGCTGCCAACTTGCTGTCTCATGAGCTAGTTGAGGCCACAGCCAATGTATCTGGAATGGATGTGGCCTATTAATTAAGGCTGATGTTCTGTGCCTCTTTTCATTTGAAGTACATTGTATGGGTACCCAATTACAATTTCCGTTCTAAAAACATCCATTTGAATAGCAAAACACAAAAAGTCTGTTACCCATCTGATGATGAGCTGTTTATCTTGGACTTTTAAATTTTGTGATCATATTATACTGGCTGTAGGATTATTGTGGGATTGTGTTGGCCCTTCACTTCACTGTCCATTGGATATGATGGGTTGACTTGTTTTGTTTTAGAATTTGAGTTTTTACTTGTCTAATTGCTCAAAGTTTATGCGTGTATGCACTGCAGTTGATTATATAAACCCTTATGACCCATCTGAAGTTGATACACAATGGACAACCCATTGTAGTTTTGATTGGTGAGATGGTCTATTTAATTAATAAAGTGTCATTGTTGATAGGCTCAGTGAAATTTGTCTTATTTCAGGTCATGGTTTCCCCCTCGACCAACTTTCAGACCAGGTGATCTACATGTATACCCATTTCGTTATGAGTATGAGTACTGTACACGTATATGTACTGTATGTGATTAATCATTAAGCCACTGACGGACGTGGCTTCATCCGGGTCTTCCCAAGAATCTACAATGTACATTTGTACATGTACACTTTATGAGTCGTGCTTCACTCTCAGTCCCTTAGACGTCAATCCCTTGACCACTGAGGACCTACATTCACATTGGTGACACACAGGAGGAAGATGTTATTAGTGCAAGACTGCAAGTGATAGACTTATATTGTACATGTACATTGTAAGTTGGGATACATGCATCACCACAAAAAGCACATTTCGTCCTTTGAGGAAATCTTGGGGCGCATTGATCGATTGTGCGAACGATGTTGCGTGAAGTAGTGTAAAACGGTGTGATACGTGCAGGCATCAATGGCCTAACTGCATTTGACGCATCTTTTCTGTCAACTTTTAAGAGGGATTTGCTTGGTCAGCCCATCCCTTCCCCTCCAAGAAGCTGATTTCATAGTGTCCTTGAGTTGTCAGTGCTCCCTTGCTCAAGGCTGGTCTCTCACTCACTGCCTTTCTTTTAAAATGTACAAGCTGGCTACCAATCAGTATGACCAAGCAATCTGTTCTCTCCCCAATTCTTTTAAATTAAATTGGGAAGAGTTGGAATACCATAACTCGGTTCACTACAAAAAAATGTACATGTACATGTACACATATGCATGTATTGTAAATTTTTTATGTACATTAATTAACAATGTGTGAGCACACCATGTACTGTACATGTACATGTTTGTATTTTTTCCATGTACTGTACATGTGCATATATACTGGGGTATATGCTTGCTTTTTGGCCATTTTACTCCTGTCCCTGTTCTGTCCTTATGCAACTGGATTTTGCAGAAAGCTTCCTTCTTTCGGTTTGTTATGTTTATTGATTCTCTGTAAGTGGACCCCAATCTGTGCTTTGTGGCAGTCAGTAATTTGACCAGTTTACAATGTACAATGTACTGTACATGTGTACACAATATACATAATGGTACACATATACATTGTACATGTACATGTACAATTGTACATGTACATGTACAGGTGTAACAGAAACTTTAAGTGGCTACGAATTATAGATGTTTTTGTTTGGCTTCTGGAAAGCTTGCAAAGAACCTTACATGAGGCTTTGAAATTAGGAATTGATCAAATTGAGGTTGCTTTCCCTCTTGTGTTGGCTACACATTTGTGTACATATACATGTACATGTACATTTAAATTATGTACATGTATGCCGCATGAGCTTTGTATTTTCATGTTTTGAATAATGCATACACGTAGTACATTATACTTGATAAACTATGACTTTGATTTCAACTCTGGTTTAAGAGCATCACAGGACATGCCTTATATGATGTAAGCGTAGAGTTTTGTCCAGTGCAGGAGGTCCGTCTTCTCTGGCCCTTTGACCGGCTTCATGGTGGAACTCACTTCTCTACCCCGAGATGTGGAGATGCCTTTATGTAGATCTCAGTGTGTACTACAAGGACATGTACCGGTACAGACTACAGTGTACTGTACATGCAGGCGTGGACATTTGCGCTGCCAAAGGTTAATTGGACATGGAGTGTGTCTCGCCCCCTCCCCCTCCATTTTGTTTTGCATTTACATAACATGCAGGGGTTCAGTGTGGCAGTAATACACTGCAGTAATAATGAGGAGTCCTGAGCGCGGGCCTTGTACATGTATTAATGATTAATGCCACGGAAAGCCAACCTCTTGTAGCCTGTGGGTGGGGGGAGGAGGGGGAAGGAGGGGAAGGAGGGAAGGGAATTGAAGGGAAGTGGAGAGAGAGAAAAACAAAATTGAATAAAAGTTGGCCCCACATAGGACGGGGCAGTATAATGCTCTGCCACTAAGCTGCCTGTGAGATGCCTGATGATGGGTTTAGACATGTCAGTCACTGCGACTCGGCCTTCGAAATGCAGATGGAAAGTTGAAAGCCACGATAAACGAAGACTGTGGAGCAAACAAAAAAACACTGCAGAAGGTGCATGTATATGAACCTGTCAGGTGTGTCTGTATACGTGTGTGTGTGGCTAAGGTTTAGATTTCACTGGAGTGTGGCATACATGTACATTAATAATATGGCCCACACTACTTATATAAATGTACAGTAGGTTTACTTTTTCTAAAAGAAAAATCACCAAGGAAAGTAGAAAGAATTACTTAAGGAAAAGGGGCCGGAGTAGGGGTTTATTTATTTATGTACACCTGTACATGTACTTATTATTTTTGTTCATTATTTCCCTCCTTTACCCTGCAGTGGTTACTGGGGGATGGGGTTTTACGGAAAATGTCGAAGGTCACTCTGTGAGGGTTTTTTTGGGGGAGTGAAGCTTAGCCTTTTGAAATATCTCTGAGAGCATTTTTTTGTGGGGGGGGGGGGCGGGGGGGGGGGGGGGATTGGGAAGGAGACACGTTTACAGTGAGTGTCAGTGTGCATGACCCAGTCCGGCAGGTAAAGTACATTAAATTGATAAGACTGATAAGAGACAATCTCAAGACGGGCAGGGTACGGTACAGTAGTTGCAAAAAATAAGATGAGAAGAAGGGGAACTTGGTTTCTGTGTAAAAAAACACTTCTCAGAAAAACTTTCTGAAACGGTTAAAAGTGACTTATTCTGAGAGAATCACTGAAGAGAAGTTATGTACACGTGTATGTACAATGTACAGTAGATGTGCCGGTACATTGTGTACATGTACCGGTATGTATACATGTACATGTACATATGTACATAGATCTGCAGTGACTAGCTGATTAATTTGTCTGGTTTTTAATGAAAGAGCGAAGCAAATTTGACTTGTCTGTCAACCCCAAAAAGGCTACCTTTACCATCCAGATATGTTGCTTAATTTAGTGGTTTAAAAAAAGATTTGTTCTATAATAAACTTGCATACCAAATGGTCAAAAGAATGTTCTTGATTCAAATTTTAATAAAGAAAAATAAAGGAAAAACCGACTGGGAAACAGTTCATTTGAACAATGATTCAAACTTATATTTGAAAAAAAAACGAAAATTAATAACGATCAATACAAATTCAAATTAGAAAAAAAGGGTTATTGTAACAATCACCTTTGAGGCAAATAAAAATAAATTAGCTACGTACATGTATGTAAAACCCATCGACAGATGGGCAGGTTATTATTGCATTTAAATACGCTGTACTGTACATGTGATTTTTGTTTTTAATTTGACAATCTATGATGTGCCGTGTGCTCATGCATGTATCAGTATTCAGGCACCACTCCCAGCCGGCTCAGGTGTCTAGACCCCAGACCCACCACTGTAATAATATTGCACTAAACGCAGTGCACGGTGTCATGCTAGCAGACGGTACACATGCACTGTACTGCGCTTTACTTGTATACGTGTGTACACATGTACAGTATATGTACGGTACACATACATGTACAGTACATGTACAGTACGTGTGTGTGCCCAATACATATACCGGTACATGTACATGTACATGTACCCTGTACGTATATGTACATGTATACATGTACATGTATTTGTACACATGTACAGTACATAATGAAGTACATGTACTGTACATGTACATGCACGTTTTGCATACATGTAGTTGCATAGTGTACATTGTACAACTGTACTGTACAGTATGTACTGTACATGTATAGTATACATGTACATGTATGTTCTGTAATAAATTTTTGTACATGTATACTTGTACATGTACATGTACGGTACTGTACATGTACAAGTACATGTACATGTACATGTACATACAGTGTGTACAGTATGTATACATGTACACACATGTACGTGAATGGTACATGTACATGTACATGTACATGTACTTGTACATGTACACTGTACATGTACATGTACTGCAGGTGTTCACATGAAATGTATGTGTGCATGTACCGGTATGAAGTTTTCACTCAGAAATTTCTGGATGGATCCCTGTGTGCTCTTAATGGCATTGATATTTGGTGCAGAAACTGACAATGTCGAAGAGCTGATACCTTTAATAAAGGATACAGGAATCACAATTCTGTGTTTACACTGTATATTACATGTAGACCTATGTACATTGTAACTACTCAACTGTACATGTATGTCATACATGTACATGTATGTGTACATGTGTAAATCGAATTACATGTAATTCAGAGGTCCTGAAGTTTTGATCCTACACATGTACATGTACAATGTACTGTACAGTAGCAGGACCCTTCAAAATTAATAAGAAAGGCATAGATCTTCAAGTCATACTGTATGTACTATACGTACATGTACATATACATGTACATGTGTAAGTCAGTAAATTTGTAGGTTCCCGATTTTGACATCACATGAAATATAAACTAAACAAGATGCCAGTACATCCCAGCAGCAGTTATTTTGGAAACTGCCTTTAGAAGAGGTGTGCATTCTGCTCAGGGACACTGTGGACATGCAGGCATGCATGCAGTCAAGCAGTCACCCTAAGCGAGTGAAATGTCAGTTTCCTACGAAACGGTGGCGGTCAAAATGTTAAAAGGTTTTGTGAATTTGTCGCGTGTCTAATGGATGTGGGATCTTCAAAACCCAGACTCCATTCGCAGTGACTTTAAGATATAATGGACATAATACATGTAGAACCATCTTTATGAAGCCTAAGCATGCAAGAGGAACAGAAATGTAGAAATAGAACTGTTTAGAACTTCTTACTGTCTTATGTGACCCAAATTTGGAAATCTCAAATATATTTGAATGCCTGATGATGTCAGTTGTTGCAGGAGCTTTCACAAAATTTCTCAAAGGCAGGGGACAGTTACTGTACGACAAAAAAACCCACAACAGATACATGTAGGAAGACAGAGAGAAGTCATAAGATACTTTACTTCCCCACTTATCCCTCCTCTTCCCTCTTCCCATCCATCTCTTTGCTTGTCATCCTGCCTTCTAGAAAGGCCCTACGAAGATTTGAAATGTCAGGCACGCTCAAATTTGGAGATGTAAAATTGAGGCTTAGACAGTGCTTGGCCATTAGATTAGAAAGTACAGAAAGAGGGGGTAGTCCCACCTATTTGGTGTTTCACACAGTACATGTACCTGTTCATGTTCTGTGTGCACAGTACCTGTACTGTACATGTCTGCACTCTCCTGACCAAGTGCCAAGTCCATTCTCAGTCGAAAGAATACTGTTAAATGTAACTGGGGAAAAAGACGCCCAGGAACGCCATCTCTCTTTAATAAGACTCTAAAGTCAAGTAAATTGCACAAATTCAGCTCATGTAGATTGAGGCGAGATTTGTCGCTTATTATGGTCTTTCATGCCTGTGAATATTTTGAAGTTTCTGCCCTTACTATAAATACTGTACTGTATACATGTACACAGTGGACCTGTACTAGTGTACTGACACATGTACCTGTAGTTGCTAGACTCTGGCCTGCTTACAATCATACACTTGTGTGTGTTGCTGATCTTTGTAAATACAGTGTACGATGGGGCCAGGCCTGGGCAAAATGTGGATCCCAGCGACCTGGCGTTTAATTTTTTTGGGGATTTGTCAGAGTGGACTGGAAGGGTTTAGGGAGTGGAGCCAGGCAGTCTGTGAAGGCTATTGGGACTTTTTGCACTGAACGTACACCCACGGCCTTTGCGGTAGTGATGGGATTGGATGGGGGACTGAAGGGATAGGGAAGTCTGATTTCATCCGTACACGGTACAATGCAGTACACATGTACAGTGAACATGTAAGTGTACATATACTGTGCATCTACATGTACTACCTACATGTACATTACTGCACAGATTCTACATGTACATACTGGTACATGTACAATGTCCATACTGTGTGCAATTTTGTGCATTGTTTCATTTGGTTTAATGGCACATGAGATTTTAGATTGTAGCAGTGCATACTCCAAATACTGGTATACATACATGTACAGTGTAGTAGTGTAACACATGGTCAGAACAAAGGTCATTTCTATGATAAGAGTGTTACATACATGTACATGTACATGTATGTAATGTACACACATGTTTACACACATGTACATACAGTGTACGTAGTACTACAGTGTACGTACATGTACGTACATGTACATCATAACATGTACACACGTATACAACATTGTACATGTACAAAGTGTACTTGTACATGTGTACGATACATGTACATGTACATTGTACATATGTACATGTACACATGTATGCCATTCATTGTACGTGTACATGTACAATGTACATGCACATATGTGTGTACTATACCAGTATAAGTATTGGCTTTCTACTCAAGTTGGAAAAATAGTAGGCCCTACATGTATACCGGTAATGCAATTTTAAAGGAGCCTTTCTAGTTTTCCTGACGAAAATTACTTTAATTTAAAAAGTGCTGGCTGTACACATGTACATGTACATTTAGATGTACCGGTACTGGTACATATACACATGCACATGTACTGTACTACAGTACATGTACAGTACATGTATGCATGACATAAAAATTATGCATACACCACATGTACGTACATCATGTACATGTGCATGTACAGTACACTGTACATTACATGTATAGTGTACATGTACATGTACATATGTATGTGATAAAAAATTGCCTAGATTTCTATGGCAATTGCTGCAATTACACATGCACTGGTACCCATGGAGACAAAACATGGCTACGTGTGCAAAAAACAAGGCGAGAGGGAAGCACTCAGAGACCTGTTTGTCAATGAAGTCAGTCTGAGTAACCGTGGTGATGCATCGATTGGAGGTGGCCACCGCTACTGCTGTTGCCTCCTCCGCCAGCAGCCTGGGAACTATGAGCTGTAGATAATATGCCGCGTACAGTACATGTACATGTACATGTACAGTACAGTATGTGTGCCTGCCTGCGTGCCTGCATGCATGCAACCTTGCAGCAGACTCGTGCACAGTTGGCATTGAACCAAAAAGGTGCAGCACCATGAGGCATTGCCAAATACATAACCAATGTGCAGCCCAAGAGTTAGTAACTGCTGACATGAATCACTCTGCTGAAACGTAATTACGACCAAGGCCAAAGCCAAGTGCATGTCCATGTACTACATGTACTTAAGATGGTGCATGTACATGTATGATGTACATGTGTACACATGTTGTACATGTACATTGTACATACTGTACATTGTACATGCATGTTGTTGAGAGGCACAGTGGACAAATCTGTGGGATTTCATCTTTGTCGTGGGCACATCATGCATCAGTGGTTGCTTCGTCTCGCATGTAGCCGGTCGTCTTAGAATGATTTACAATCCAACAGGTTCGATGTGGAAGTACTCATTTGCGGAAGCGCCAAGGTTAATCGCTGCTGATTCATGTCTGCTTTGGTAATGCACTTCAACATGGTTGATGGTGGTTGCTCCACTGTGTAACCATCTGCCAATTCCTTCCCCGAATGTTCCCGGAAATTTCTGTACCTTTTTTGTATCAAGAAAGCCAATTACACATGTATGATGTAATGGGTTGTAATTGCATGGACTTTAAACTGTACGGCCTACCTTCATAATTGCTGTACCGGTATATGTATGCATTACCAATCTCTTGGGTGTGATGTTCGTGTAAAATGTACAGGGGTAGTTCCTATAGTATGCATTCATTCATGAATATTCAATGTACAGTACAGTGCATACAGTACATGTACTGTACACTATACAGTACATGTACATCATCAGTCATCTAGAATGAGTGAGCTACATGTATCTTGGTTATCAGTAATTTGAGAAAAAAAGAGTTTAACATTCCGCACATTTTGGAAGAACGTACTGGAGTTCTTATGAGGGGATACATTATAAGTACTGTACCTCATGCTCGATTTCAGGCCATAATTTATTTACAATGTAAAAGATTAGGCAAGAAATACAGTAGGCCTACATGTACATGCAAATCATGTGCAAATGTGCAAATCTCAGTACATACTGAAGATGTACATTTTGTATACACCACTGTAGGCCTACAAGAACGTCGCTATAACGAACATCCTGGGAACCATGAAAATAGTTTGGTATAACGATTGTTCGTTTTAGCAGTTGTAGCCACATTTTGTGTACACAAAAATCGGTTGCAAAAGGGTACACAAACTTATGTTCGTTATACATGTACTGTAGCCGAATGTTTGGTACATCAGCGTTTGTTGTAGCGACGTTCCACTGTATCTATGCACACATGTATGTACAGTGTACATGTACACGTATACATGTACATGTATACTGTACAGTATACTGTACAGATATGTAACAGAAATAAATTGAAACTAATTTTTGACTGTTAAAAAAATATATACATGTACAAATAATGATTGACCTACAATCATGAACCAGGTATGTACACATACATGTACATGTACATGTACATGTACATGTACCGTATTGTGCAAATCAACCAAAATGCAAATTCACAAACATTTAGCAGGATGGTCCAAACAGAGTTGGCCAGGCTAATAATTAGTCAAAAGATTGTTTACCTGTACATGCACACATGTACATGTACATGTACATAAGCACCATGCACTGAAAGCGTGTTGAATTGATATGGAATGACACGTACAATGTAACTTACTGTACATGAATGTTAGAATGTACTGTACATGTACATGTACTATACAGTACAGCAAATACATGTAGCATTACATTCATCTTAATACGCAGGTACATGTACATGTACATGCCTGATGTACCAGTAATGCACATTAACATACATGTACAGTGTACCGGTACATGTACATTGTACAGGGACTGGAAATGCACAGAATTTTCCATGCATACCGAGAGCGTATTAGCAAGAAAAAAATAGTTAAGTCTATATTCTATGGAAGTAAAATGAGTCAGCCTGTGCCTGAAACATGAGACTAATCAATGTGAAGAGACTATTGAGGTGTATGCCGGTACATGTACATGGACAGTGACTATTTACAGGCCTACTTTCTGTACATTGTACATGTACATGTGGCATGGGTGCTGGCTGCTGCTGGCCAATAGTGCTCTACTGTATGGAGTATGGACTGCCAGCGTAACATTAAGTGCATTCTGAAACAGGTACTCTATACATGTATGAAGTTACTCATGCGTTAAACTTGTAAGTGAATTGTACTCACATCTACATAAAATTTGTATATATACGGTACATGTAAATGTATGTGCCATATAAGGATCGATTTCCTAAACTCATTACTTTTTGCGTTAACTTGTGTACACACATGTACATGTACATGTACATGTACAGTGTACATGTACGGTACCGTGTACTGTACTGTACAGTACATGTACATGTACCGGTACATGTACAGGTGTATATGTACATGTATACTGTACGTACGTACGCATTACATGTCCATGCACGCGACACATACATGTACACGTGTATACATGTACATGTACATGTACTGTACAGTGTACATTTACATGTCCATGTACACACATACATGTACATGTACAATGTAGTATACATGTACACTGTTCCGTACCGGTACTGTACATGTACAGTACATGTACATGTACATGTACGTATACATGTACAATTGCATACATGTACTGTGTGTGTACAGTACATGTTCTTACAATGTACCGGTACACAATGTTTTACAGTTCTGTACATGTACATGTATGTTCAAAGCAAACAATTTCAGCAATTTATGCCATAGCAGGGAGTGTTTCCCCCTCTGATACTGTACAACTACACTGTACCGGGTAGCTACACATGTAACACAAATTTAAGTGCCCCTTTACATGTACTGCACATGTACAGTAGTTTACTCAAATTGAACATTTATTATTCAATACACAAGTTCTAAGTCCTGCCTGCCAATGCACTGAATTATTTCTCAGAATATTTTGCCATGCAGAGTTAACAGCCTGAAATCATACATGTATCTGTAGCAAGTGCTCAGCATAAAATGATTTATTGATTGTAAAAAGATATTTGTTTAATGTTTATATACGTGTATATACATTATAATGATTGACCCATAATCATAAACCAGTTTACCGGTACATGTATTTGTACATGTATGGATGCAAGTGTTCCCAAAAAATTCAACCAAATCAACCAAAATGCAAATTCACAAACATTTAGCAGGACGGTCCAAACAGAGTTGGCCAGGCTAATTACATGTAGTCAAAAGTTTGTTCACCATCTCATGAACCACTGGATCAAATTCATTAATATTAAGCATCACACCAAAAGTGTGTTGAATAACCCATTCGTTTATCAACCACAAAACTGAAGTTGTTACACATGTACATTGTACATGTACATGTACATGTACGTGTACATGTTCACGCACGCACGATACAGTATCCCTATGGATAAGAGACTTATTGTTAGGAGAAATCAAACATGTACTGTTTGCTGTTTAATGTGTTCCATTCACATTTCCATTTGAATTCTTCGTCTAAATGCAGATTTGCAGAGGCTTTGAATAATGCCGTTTCTGTGTTACCCTTTGCATTTTGCAGTGCAGCAGATGTAGGGAATGTGTTGTTCACAGATAATCAGCAGCAGTTGTCTGATTGTGCAGTGCATATCATGATGAAAATGTGCCTGTTCCATATGAATGTGCAGATTGAAACTTTGCTTTTGGAATTTCTGTACACAGTAACAGTATAGTAGTGGACATTGGCTTGCACATTGTATAGTGTAAATGTGTTAGTGTAAATGTGTATATATGTACATGTACAGTATGGACGTTCAAGTTTGAACTTTGCTCTTGAACTTGTACACGTGTACGGTACATGTACACACACTGTACATGTCATGGATTTTTTGATGCGCAGTACAGTCTACATACCGTACATTGTACATGTACATGTACATGTACATGTACATGTACATGTACATGTATAGTACATGTACATGTATGTACATTGTACAGTACTTAGTATAATACAGTACACATGTACATTTATATGTGTACATGTGTACAAATGTACACTGAAACATTTACAGTACAGTTGGTACATTGTACATGTACATGTACATTGTACATGTACAGTACATGTACATGTGTACTGTACACGTACCGGTACCGGTACGTGTACAGTGTACATGTACATGTATAGTACATGGAGATGTTCAGATTAGAATTGTACAGTGCATGTACATGTACACATGTAGTACATGTTTGTGTGTGTACATGTAGACATTCATCTGTTCATACATGTGTACATGTATACATGTACGTACATGTACAGTAGATATTCATGTACAACTGTACATGTACATGTACATGTACATGTAGAGTGTTACTGTATGTACATGTACACTGTACATGTACAGTATGTGTTTGTAAACATTGACTCCTGTCTACACGGCATAAAACATGAGACACTGACAGTCATCGCCAAGCAGTCCTATTGCCAAGCACACTGCCATTTCTGTACCAAGTCTTCCCTCCTGCCATTTGCAAGAATCCTTGGACCGGTGTGACAGTCTAAAATGGGTGGCATGATCAAATGGGTGGGCTGCCATATATGGGCAATCGGGTTAGCGTAAAGGGCGCCCGCACGCGCTCAGTTCACCCACCCATCTTAGCACGCCGCCTATTTCGCCTATTTCAGCAGGTTGTCGCTACGTGCTCAGATGGGTGGTGACGTCACCCACCCATTTTAGCACGGCCACCCACTTGAGATCGTGACACCGGGCCTAATTCAACACAAGGGCAGTGCAGTGCAGTATGAACACGTGTACATTACATTGTACATGTACATGTACATGTACATGCATGTACATGTGTACACTGTACATTACATTGTACATGTACATGTACATGTACACTGTACATTACATTGTACATGTACATGTACATGTACATGTACATGTAGCTTAGCAGGTTGCTGCCAAGTCTGGCTCGAGTGGCCACTGGCCTGTCTATTCAGAAAAGATGCAACTGCCATTCACTGGATGGATCCCGATCATCTTTCCACCAGCTGTTTGCACAAAATCATTAATACCCTTCCTATGTGTGCGCACCTACAGTGCGGTACATGTACACAATGTATGGGACAGCGTAACCCCCGAGGTGCCAAAAAGGTGTTTTTCTTTTAAGAGGGTTCATTGAATCTTTATCCGTTCATATGCCAGAACTTGTGCATGTACACTTCTCCTGGGAAAAAATGTGCAAATTGGCTTCAGGGATGTTTTGATTAATTTTGTTTTGTTTTGCGATGTTGGTTCAGATATCTCCTTACAGTACATGTAGGACTATGGTACATTGCAGTTCCAACTTCCCAGGCTTAATTGTGGATATTGGGCTTTTAGCCGTCAAACATATTGTGTAGTCTGTATTGTTTTTCCCAAAATTCAACTTAACAAAGGGCTGGATGCTAACACTGGGGCCCACTGTCCCTGGAACTAGGATAATAAGAAATTGGTCTTGGACAATTATTGTTCAAAATTTATCAAATTTGGTGTCCAGATTGGGCAAGTAAACATTATAATTTGAGTTTCCTTTTTGGATCAATTCAAATCCCATCCATCCCATCCCATCCCATCCCATCCCATCCCATCCCATCCCATCCCATCCCATCCCTTCCCATCCCATCCCATCCCATCCCATCTCATCCCATCCCATCCCATCCAATGATTCCCTTTTTATATACTGAGCTTTTAAAGTGTTCGTCATTTTGTCCTCAAAGTGAAATTTAGTGAACAACAAATCAATTCCATTCATTGTGATTTCCGATCTCTCAATTCACCAGGTACATGTACCCCTGTACACTGTACACTGTACACTGTACAAGTACACTACATGTACTGAATGTCTGCCTGGGAACATGCATGCAAGTTCACATGATACTGGGCTGCCAGTCTCTTTGGCGGCGTCCATGCTTTTTTTCCAAAACCATAAATCTAACCAGATCTAACCGTTTTTAGCGCGGATGCCGCAGACAGCAATCGGTTGATTTATTTGTATGGAGGACCGGATGGCAATTTTGAGTCGAGGAGGGGGGGGGGGGGACTTGAGTCCCTGTACCATCTCCAATGTCATTTGCTTCGTCTGTCTATCCACATCTCATCACTAATGGAACATGACTGAGGAACAGCAGCAGGAAGGAGAGATGCCAACGAGCAAAGACGACCCCTGAAAAAAAAAATCTGAATATTAAGACAATTGGCTGTGCACGAATAAGGTCCGGCTGTAAAGAAAAAAAAAAGACCCCAGCAACCTCAAGCATGACTGTGCTTTGGTTTAACACATTAAGGAGGATTGTATAGACGGAGCGCTCGAGGCAGCTCTAAAATGTACAAGTTTGTGGCCGCATTGCCCCTCCCCCCTATGAGCTTAAAGCTGCATCGCCAGAGAGGAGGTTCTCCCTTGGTGTGCCCCGATTTTTCTGACGTACATGTACCGGTACGTGCACGTGAGGATTTGACGTCACTCATAGTGGTTGTTGGTCGTTGGTGGGAGTCCTGGCAAGTTGCTCTCCCCAACAGGACACACCGTATGCCTGCACGTACAGTGTGCATGTCCCGTGCCCTCTCAGACAGTGGACATTCGATCATGCATTATGCCTTACATTTTTCTAAGACGGTTGGCTCGGGCCATTCTACAAATACAGGCAATCAGGCATTCAATACATGTACATTGGCTTGCATGTACATGTACAGTGTACATGTACCAGTACATTGTACCGGGGGGGGGGGGGTACGTGTGACCCGTACATGTACACTGTACAGTACATCAGGAGTGAAAATAGTGAAAATACCCACTACAAAGCTGACGGAGTCTAGTGAGTTCAGCATTTGATCTACACTACTGCAGTGTGTGACCATGTTGGACTGACAAAAAGTGTCGCTGAAATACATGTATTCACAGTTAATATCTGATTAAAATTGTAACATTGAATTTTTTGACATATTTGCTACTGTAGGTACCGGTACTTGCTAGGTACATGTACGTGTATGCTGAATGAAATTTTTGTAAACATGCATATAATTATACATTTGTACATGTACATTGTACAACATTTGCCTAACACGAAATTGTTCTGCAGGTCTAGAAAAAAATTGAAGTTCAGGTGTGGATCTTATAAATGATGAATTGTAACTTACCGGTTAATACTAACGATTGATGACGCTTTGACCCATTGTGTAAACATGTACATGTACATGTTACATATGGGCAATTCTGTATGAGAAGAGGCAAAAATGGGAAATTTGAAAGTTTGTCAAATACAAATATACCATATGTTTTAAGTACATGTGTAGACAACATCCTATATTTTAGTGAATAGAAAACCGTTTGTGTGTAACCTGAATAGTTTTTCTGAAATCTACATGTATACATGTATGTTGGAACCTAGGGCATTTTTTAGGCTTGAGAATTGAAAACATGGCCCAATTTAATGAAAAATCAATAAATCACTTTTCCCTGAACTTATTCCTATGTATTCTTTGTACATGTAGTTATGCAGGTACACTGTAAATGGATGACAATCATATTTTGTAAATCAGTACTACACCTGGATTTAGTATTTGCGGGATCAATATGACGAAATTTGCACTGATTTCTGTGTAATTCCGTTACCAAAATTGGACAAAAGTTTTAGCCAGGATCTTAGTGTTTGCTGAATTATTTTGTAATTGTAAATTCTCTGCCTTCATTTGTTTCCTTAAAACCCCAAACACCAAATTAATTAATATTGTAACCCTTTCCCATGAAAACACTGGTAACGGAATTACATGGTAACAGAATTACCCTGGTAACGGAATTACATGTTCTCTCTTGTGAAGCCTGTAAGTCAAAATTTGAGAATGTCAGCCCTAAGGTGGATAAGTTGGATGACAGGAATGTTACTTGCCAGTATACTGTGACTTACAGTGTAGTTACATATACATGTAAGTTCAAAGCTGTTAGCTTTGTAGTGCTTTCTACTTAGTGTTACATTAAATGCTTTGTTAATACTAATAGTGAAGTTTAGGATGAATTTGGACATCAAATTATCTACATACTGTACATGTACAGTGTACATTGTAGATTTTACATGAGCAAGTGCACATTGTGTTTAATTATACATGATATTTCAACCAAAACACCTTGGTATCCCCGACATGCAAAGTTCTATCAGGAAAAAAAAGAACAAAAAAATAATGTTCCTTTATACTACCTGTATACATGTACATGTAGTTCACATTTTTATAACCAAAGTGCAATGTATATGTTTTTACATTACATGTACAGGTACATGTATATTGAAAAAAAGGTTGCTTTTTGTATTGTTACATGTATCAAATGCTTACGTGTCATAGATTTCAACTGGATGGATACTGTAATTTTGAATGTTTGTAGTTACGTGACCAAGCAGCCTCAATAGTGTAATTCCGTTACCGTGTACATTTGTGTATATATGTATATATAATTTAGAATTACTGTCTTGAATTTTGGTTGCAATTAGTGTTTACACATTGAAATAACATTTTGGATGCATTTCAGCTAATCTGCTGTTCAAAAACTGGTATATTTTCATATAATTTTCAGAAGGCGTAATTCCGTTACCATTTTCGTAATTCCGTTACCGCTGCATTTTTTGAAAACACTGTTGATTGCGGAGTAACTAGTATCTTACATTAGAAAAAAACAATACCTAGATAAAGTTAATGAAACAGGTAATGAAATTCCAGTACAATCAATTCAAATACATGTACATGTATATTCTAAATTTCAGAGGAATTCATTTGAAAGTTGAAGGTAAAACAACAGGTCCATTTTCTGACGTAATTCCGTTACTGAAGTATGACACTTGCTAGCATTTTCCATGTCCATAATATTTCATAAATTTTGGTTTTGTATGGTAGCAGGTGTAACTCCAGAACATACACTGTATTAGAGTATTCATACATACACTGTATACTGTAGATAGTAAATTTCATCCATTCTATAAAAAATAATGAGCAAAATTGCTCTGAATTGTAAATCCGTTACCGTGGAATTGCCCATATGGTACATGTAGGTACAATTGTACATGTACATTTACATGTACCGGTACATGTACTGTACACTAAGTTATGGTTTCTGTGAATCGCTTATTGTGAATTTGTGATTGGTTACATACATTTGTACTGTACATGTTACTGTACATGTGTACATTGGTTACATACTGTATAATGTACATTGTACGTGTATGTCTTGTGGTAACACGGGTTAAGATGCAGGAATCACCTCTTTGAATCCTCACAATCAGGATCACTGTTTATTTAGTGAAAGTGCACCAATGGGAACTTTCATACTGTACAAAGACATAATTTTATTTTAAAATGATCAGCCTGGGATAAACTTACAGAACGGAGAGATTCAATCTTGCCACAGGTCTGTCTTCATAAATGCACATCCATTTCAAATGACCACAGAACAAAGTGGATCATGGAATGTGAAATTTGATCGCAGTGATTTTGAGAAAAACAATTTAGAACCCAACTTCCAAGCAATATTTACCCTATCTTAAGGTCCACTCCTCAAGGATAGTCTCCAGTACTACTCTCCACATACATGGGTTACACGTTTCCTCGGGGCAGAAAAGCAATTTTGTTCGCCGGAAAGTACTTTATTCTTTATCCACGAAGATCCCCCCTACAGGATCATTAGGGGACCTCTGATCCCAAATTCCTGCCCGTTAATTTGGAACAGCCACGTCAACTTTGTCACACAATCGTTGCCAGCATCGGAGGCGACGAAGCGTGAGCCGATAAATGAATCAATTTCCGACTCGGAATAAGGAGAGTGAGGGGTAGGGGGGGGGGGGGGGGGTGTTTTGAGCTTGGCTCTCGGCGCCGAATCAGAAAAGGATCAAGTGTGTCCTGCTGATATAACATGTACAATGTACATGTAGTTGCTCCCTTTCTAGCAATATCCATGTATGTATTTTGTTTGTTTTTCTTCTTGATATCGGGGGGGGGGGGGGAAGAAAAAAAAGGATTGAGCAGGATATGGCATTGGTTATGCTCGGTCATCTCTGATTTGACGAATGAATAATCTGTACTGTGTTAGGGGACTCTGGAATTGTGAAGTTTCGGCTTATATGTGTGTGTGACTGCTGCTCTTGGAAGTATTTCATTTTGGTTTAGGCATGTACATGTACAATGTATGTACTGTATGGGTGCGAGGCTTGTCTTGCTTGATATACATGTACAATGTATATACTGTAAAGTGCTGGTCGCGTTCATTCATGTCATTATCTGAAGGGGGGGGGGGCGCTGGCACCAGTGCTGGCATTTTCAGCCGTGTCCCCTCGGCCACTCCAGAAGGCCTCGGTGGCTGCAGACCTTTATTTCCTCCTACATGGTGTACATGTACATGTACCTCCCTCCCTCCCCTCCCTCCCCACCCCACCTCCCTCCCAGCAAGCCCGTACAGTATAGGACGAACACGGGACGGATCAATCTTGTGTCTCGCTCGCCGGCCAAAACCCGGGAGAAAGAAAAGGAGAAGGAGGAGGTGGAGAAGGAGGAGGAGGTGCAGCAGCAGGGGAAGAAAAAAAATAGAAAATGACGGAAGGGACGCAGGGGAACACGTGCGTCATCATTCTAAGGGACGTTTCGCAGAATGGACCAAACGGGCACCGCTGCATGCCTGTGTGTGGGGTACTCGTGTCGCAAGTGATACACCTCTGGTCCCTCTTCAAAATGCTGATCTTTGAATTTATGTTCGGCTGTCGGGCTGTGGTTGTGATTTGGCCTACATGCATTTGGCCATACTGTGTCAGGGGAGGAGAGGCTTACCCTTTTCCGACAACGTTGTCATACTGTGCAGGATTTGCGATACGCTGCCCTTTAAATGAGCCAGTGACCATGGCGATGAAGCTGCTTAAAGATGCCGGGAGGCATGGCCTGTACTTGGGGGGGGGGGAACGGAGTTGTGGAGACAGACAGATTTCTGCACTTGGCATTCCTATACACTGTACATCTCCATGCAGGATGCTTTATGACTAAAAATGTGTCTCCACATTGGGACATGTTGCTGTTATAAATTTGTCATAGTGGGAATTACTGTATACATTTGTGTACATGTATCATTTTTTATTAACTGCAACATGTTCTGTCATAAAGCTTTCTTCCATACAGGTACACATGTACTGTACACATGTACATGTACCGGTACAGTATGTTTTGTATACTGTACATGTACAAGTTTACATGTACCTGCACGTACATGTGTACATTGTACAGGGTACCTGTACAGTACTGTACATGGTCATGTACATGTACTCATACGTGTACATGTAGTAGGCGTGGCTTTTCTCATGCCATGAGGGCTGGATGGCATTCTGATGCAAACAGACATGTACATGTATGCTCTGCTGTCCTCCCTATCCCATGCAGACTAGACATCACGGACACTAAGCCAACATTGGCCAGACATGGCCTCCACATTTTTTTTTCTCTCTACTCCTCTCTGTCCCCCTCTCTCCTCTCTTTCTCTCCTCTCTGTCACTCCTCTCTTTCCCTCCTCTCTTTCACTCCTCTCTTTCCCTCCTCTCTTTCAGTCCTCTCTTTCCCCCTTTCTGTATCTCTGTCTGTTTATCTGTCTGTCTGTTTCTCTCCTGTTCTCACTCTCTCCTCTCTCAATCTGTCATGTCTGTATGCAATACTCTTTCTCTGTCTCTCTCTCTTTCTCTCTCTTTCTCTCTTTCTCTCTCTTTCTCCTTCTCCTTCTCCTTCTCATTCTCCTTCTCCTCTTTCTTTTCTCTTTTCTCTTTCTCTTTCTCTTGCTCTTTCTCCTTTCCTCTCTTTCTCCTTTTCTCTCTTTCTTCCTTTCTCTCTCTCCTCTCCTCTCCCCTCTCTCATCTTTGTCTGCGTACACATGTACAGTATCTACATGTACATGTGGTCTGTCTGTCTACCTGCCTGACTGTTTGTCTGTCTATCTATCAGTCTCCCTCTATCTCTCCCTCCCTCCCTCTCTCCCCTCTGCCCCTCTCACTACATGTGTATATCTCTGTCTTTCTGTGCGTGTTTGTCTGTCTGCCTCTCTCTGTCTGTCTCTCGGTTTGTCCTACTGTCTGTCTGCCGGTCTCTCTCTGTCTGCCTGTCTCTCTCTGTCTGCCTGTCTCTCGCATGCTTTTTTTTTTTACTTCTCCACTAGGAAGCCAAGTACGAGAGTGGCTTGATTTCCTTGCCCGGGGATAACACTGAATTCCGGCACTCACGACAGGGTTCTCACTCCTGAATTTTTCGAAGCATTAAGCCATTGCAAACTGCCTCTTAAAATGAGTCCCTCCCTAAAGAAATTTCCCTAATGGGAATTTTTCCCCGTAAAACAGTGTCACTGGAAGGCTGTCAGTTTTCTTTTTTATCAAAAGCTGGATAAATTATTTACATGTACATGTACATGTACATGTAGATAAGGAGATGAAGGGTGAACATTACCAATTTTTTCATGTTCTTACATGTACTGTACTTAAGGTGATATACACAAATGTTGCAAACTGCTTACTGACTAAAATTACCAAGATGTAAATCTTAAAATTTAGTGGGCCTGACGTTTCGATCCTAGCAGGACCTTTCTCAAAGGCAGAGAGAGAAAGGTCCTGCTAGGATCGAAACGTCAGGCCCACTACATTTTAAGATGTACTGTACTGTACTTCTTAGAAATCCCAAGCACACGCACATTGTACAATGTACATGTACATGTACATGTACATGTATGTATGTATGTATGTATACATAGTACATGTACAGTGTACAGTACATGCACGTGTGTACAGTCCTGAAGATACATGTACATGTACCGATACATGTGTACGTACATGTACACGTGTATACATACATGTACATGTACATGTACATGTGCATGCCTGCTTCACTCATTTTACATACATGTACATGTACCGGTACATGTGTACAGTACATGTAAAATGCATTGGTGCAGCACATGTACATGTACATGAACATGTACATGTACATGTGTACTGTATACATGTACTGTACAGTACAATATTTACATGTTGTGTACCGTACCTGTACACTGTTAGTGTACATATGTACATGTACATGTACCTCATGTTTAATTCTCACGTACACGTTTACATTGTACATGTAAATGTACATGTACATACATGTACATGTACATGTGTACCGGTACATGTACCGGGCCCGGTACATGTACATGTACATGTACATGTATGTCTAAGAGCCATAGGCAAATCCTCTAAAATACATTTTCCGGTACTGTATATTTAAATGCATTTTCAGATAATTTGTTTAAGATTACATTGTGCATTTACAGTGTACAGTGTACATGTACATTTCACGTACGTGTACATGTATGTACAGTTGTACAGTTGTACAGTTGTACATGTACACTTACGTGTACACGTGCAGTACAATGTACATGTACAGTACAATAGTTCATCATCAAACATCATTGTGTACGGTGCACAATATTCAAGCAATAATGACTGACCTCAGTAAAGTACCTGTACTGTACATCCTTATTGCTTGTGTGTGTACATGTACAGCTTGTATAGATGATGGTTTTGGGGGTCGTTATACCGGTACATGATGTACTGGTACAGTAGTTTGCCAAGCTCTTCACTTGGAGAAAGGGAAAGTGCACGTGTACATTTACAGTACAATTTAGAATTGATTTATGAGTTTGGGAAAGGTCAGTTGAATAGAAATGAATGGCATTGTTTTACAAACATTTACAATGTACAGCTCACTGGCTCAGAGTACATGTACATGCACATCAAACCGTTGTCACTACTGTACCGGTATATGTACACTATATAGTGTACATACATACGTGTAAATGTACATGTACTTTGTACTGTACAGTACATTTTGTACGTACATACACTGTACATTGTACATGTATTTGCACAAACGATGTACAAATGGGCCCACAATAATTCAATTCAAAATTATACTGTAATTTGTCTTGTACGTACATGTACATGTACATGTACATATACAATGTACATGTACAATGTACATGTACATGCATGTACTGTACATGTACATGTACACATGCTCATGTACACATGTACAGTACTGTACATATATGTACACGTATGGGTGTACATGTACATTTACATACATGTACACGTATGGGTAGTACCGTACATGTACATGTACACTGTATCCTCTGTTTTCCAACTCATTACAGGTAGTTTCATGTACATGTACGAATGCAATGCAGTGTACATGTACATGTACATGTACATGTACTCTACACATGTACATGTCGTGTACATGTACATGTACATGTACATTATACATGCCGTGTACATGTACATGTATGTACATGTACCAGTACAGTACATTACATTTCCCATTATGTACAATGTATGTTTTTGTGTAGGCACCCTACTTTGAATATAAAAATGTAATATGCCCCTGTAACGTGGCGATTCAATGCCATCAGATATGAAACTGTTTGCTCATTGCTGTCAGTTTCGATCATAATTTGTGGCGATGACACGAAAATGAATTTTTATTCCCCAGACCCCCGCACTTCTGTTAGGCCATGTCCTAGCAATGAATCAGCCCCATACAATGGGCTGCTACTGGTATGGGGCGGTTGGGAAATATAATATGGAAAAAATGGGAGAAGAAAGACAGGGCAAGTTGAAAGGACTGAAAATTGACACTCTGTCTTTCAGCTCCGCTCCCATGCCTGTTGTATTGCACTGGTGAAATGAAATGAAATACGTGTACATTGTGCCGGCCCTGTGGTCACATACAGTATGTATGCAAGTCGCTGTCAACTTGCCAGGGAATGAGATTAATACTGCAGGACGTGTTTGGTTGTGGTGTCGGAAAGCCGATAGAAAGTATCTGGAATTTGGATCTTAAAGGAGTGAGGTCGTTCTGAAATGTAGGGCTCCCTTTATCTGCCCGTTCCTCCCATCCTTCCTCCCATCCTTCCCCCTTCCACTGTCCACTGTCTGCATCACTCCTCCCTCACTGTCTCCCTTCTCTCTACTTGCCTCCCTGCCTGCCTGTCTCCTCCCTCTTTGCCTCCCTCCCTGCTGCCCTCCCTGCCTCCCTGCCTCCCTCCCTGCCTCCCTGCCTACATGTACATGTACATTTACTTCCCTCCCTGCCTCCCTGCCTACATGTACATGTACTTCCCTCCCTGCCTCCCTGCCTACTTCCCTCCCTGCCTACTTCCCTCCCTGCCTCCTCCCCTCCCTGCCTCCCTGCCTCCTTCCCTCCCTGCCTCCTCGCCTCCTCCCCTCCCTGCCTCCCTCTGTTCACCTTCCCCCTTTCCTCCCTCTCCTTGCATCCCTCTCCCTTCCTTCCTTCCCCTCCATCCTCCATCCATCACTCCATTCCTCCATCTCACCATTCCTCCATCTCACCCCTTCCATCCCACCCTTTCCATCCCACCCCTTCCATCCCACCCTTTCCATCCCATTCCTTCTATCCCACCCTTTCCATCCCACCCCTTTTGTCCCAACCCTTCCATCCCACCCTTTCCATCCCACCCCTTTTGTCCCAACCCTTCCATCCCACCCTTTCCATCCCACCCCTTCCATCCCACCCCTTCCATCCCACCCTTTCCATCCCATTCCTTCTATCCCACCCTTTCCATCCCACCCCTTTCGTCCCAACCCTTCCATCCCACCCTTTCCATCCCACCCCTTCCATCCCACCCTTTCCATCCCATTCCTTCTATCCCACCCTTTCCATCCCACCCCTTCCGTCCCAACCCTTCCATCCCACCCTTTCCATCCCACCCCTTCCGTCCCAACCCTTCCATCCCACCCTCTCCATCCCACCCCTTCCATCCCACCCTTTCCATCCCATTTTTTCTATCCCACCCTTTCCATCCCACCCCTTTCGTCCCAACCCTTCCATCCCACCCTTTCCATCCCACCCCTTCCATCCCACCCTTTCCATCCCATTCCTTCTATCCCACCCTTTCCATCCCACCCCTTCCGTCCCAACCCTTCCATCCCACCCTTTCCATCCCACCCCTTCCGTCCCAACCCTTCCATCCCACCCTCTCCATCCCACCCCTTCCATCCCACCCTTTCCATCCCATTCCTTCTATCCCACCCTTTCCATCCCACCCCTTCCGTCCCAACCCTTCCATCCCACCCTTTCCATCCCACCCCTTCCATCTCACCCCTTCCATCTCACCCCTTCCATCCCACCCCTTCCATCCCACCCTTTCCATCCCACCCCTTTCGTCCCAACCCTTCCATCCCACCCTTTCCATCCCACCCCTTCCATCCCACCCTTTCCATCCCATTCCTTCTATCCCACCCTTTCCATCCCACCCCTTCCATCCCACCCTTTCCATCCCACCCCTTCCGTCCCAACCCTTCCATCCCACCCTTTCCATCCCACCCCTTCCGTCCCAACCCTTCCATCCCACCCTTTCCATCCCACCCCTTCCATCCCACCCTTTCCATCCCATTCCTTCTATCCCATCCTTTCCATCCAAACCCCTTCCATCCCAACCCTTCCATCCCACCCTTTCCATCCCACCCCTTCCATCCCACCCTTTCCATCCCACCCCTTCCATCCCACCCTTTCCATCCCACCCCTTCCATCTCACCCCTTCCATCCCACCCCTTCCATCCCACCCTTTCCCTTCAAACCCCTTCCCTTCAAACCCAGCCCTCCCCCTTTCATCTCATCCCATCCCTCCCTTTCCATCCCACCCTCCCCTTCCCTTCAGGCCAAGGTGGGCACGGTATAGCCCATCTCTAAGGAAAGCCCTACCCCCAGGTAGGACATCATTATTGAGGAGGGGTTGTATACAGCGGCTAGTGACCAGGGGGCACCGAGGCAGAAGCTGTCTGTGGCCTTACTGATGTCTCTGCCATATTATCTACTGTATGAAACCCATCCATACATATGCATGCATGCATCCACACAGTTGGTAAGAGACCAGGGATTGGTTACCCTTTCCCTTCCATACTGTGCATTTAAGATGCCAGGGACATTTTGCAATGCTGCAGAGTCCTAGCCAGTGGCTATCAGGGGAACACTCAAAGAAAAAAAGGGATGGGTAGAGCTCTCTTTTTGTAGTAAATAATATGCAAAAAAAATGGTGAATTGCTTACTGACTAAACTGACTAAAATGCAAATATCAAAAATCAGGAGGGCCTGATGTTGTGATCCTAGCACTGCCAGTACAGTACCTTTCTCTGAGGCAGTCACTGCTATTCACTCCCTATGATTGTTTTGCATAAGGTGATGCAGTGCAAACGAAATGTGCGTGCAAATACCCGCTGCACATGTGCCCCTGCTGAACATGTGCTTGGCATATGGAGGTCAGCGCCGTCTGGTTCATCGGCATTACCTGTGTGCTGGTGTCACGAACCCGGGCTGGAGAGAGAGACAGATTAAGAAAGCTTAGCTGGCTATGTACAGTTTGCCTGCAGTGCTACAGTACATGTACATGTACATACACACATGTACGTGTACATGTACATACTGTACATGTACCGTACATGTGCATAGTACATGTACATGCACATGTACGGTACATGTACAGTGTACATTATGTACATGTACATGTACACTGTACATGTGCAGGTACATCTACGGTACGGTACTGTACATGTACATCTTCTGTACATGTACATGTTTACATTTTACATGTGTGTTCATCATACATGTGCACATGGCTGTGCCAACAGGTACCATACAGTGCTTGTACATGTACATGTGTATATACAGTGTATAAGGGGAAAAGACTCAAGTTCACCTTCATTTGACCTCTGCTTTTGCACTGTATAGGTACAGTACATATGTAAACATGAACATGTACATGTACGGTTCATGCACAAGCACATGTCTACATGTACATGTATATGTACATGTACAGTGTGTACATGACGTACATGTGTATACATGTACATGTACATGTACCCGGTACATTTGTATGTACATGTACATGTACAGTACATGTTCTGTACCTTTATACTGTTTTCATTCCCTATGTACTGTACATGTACAGTATTCCATGTACCGATGCAGCGATGCTTGTACAGGTGCACATGCACTGTACATGTACATGTTCATGTACCATACATGTACACATGTTATGTACAGTACATGTACCATACACTGCATGTACAATGTACATGTACATGTACAATGTATACCGGGTATGTACATAATTTACATGTGTACACATGTGTACATTGAACATTGTCAAAGCTTTGAGGATCCAGAGTTGTGCCGTTTCTTGACCCTTGAAGTTGTATTGATCACACCACCAAGAAGTCCCCATGTACATGTACATGTACTGTACATGTACATGTATAGTGTAAACATTACCCACACTACAATGAATCTGATTATTAATCCTTGCACTCAATATCAGCTGATCACGCACCCGTATGGGGCATTGTCTAATTACCGGTGGCAAAACTTAGAGCTGCATTGGTGCCGTTAATTGAACTTCACAGATGTTGTCGTTGGAGAATCTGAAATATACACACTGTACATGTACAGTGTACATGTACATGTACATGTACATGTACCTGTACATGTAGACCTACATGTACATGTACATGTACAGGTACATGTACATGTACATGTGCATGTACTATAATTTCTTATCTTCATTAGTCAGTTAGTGGCAAAAACACGTACCACGGCACACTGTACATGTACATGTACATGTATAGTATTAGTACATGTATGTACACTGTAGTGACTGTACCCTGTACATGTACATTGTACATGTACCAGTGTGTACATAATTGTACATGTGTACATGTACATGTTGGATATGTATTATTCTTTATTGATCTTAAATTCTAAAGTTTCAAATGAATTTTGAAATTCTCATATTGAAAAGGTTGATACCCGTTTTAAAATACTGTTCATGTACTGGTTCATGGAGTTTAAAATGAATTCAGGGCCAGTGAATCCTCTTTCCAGGCCAGTAAACAATTCCTCTGTCTCCTCCCTCTCCTTCCAGCCTCTTAGATCAGATCATGTCTCCCTCATGAGCCCACCCTGTCCTCCTTCCTTCCTTCTTCCCCTTGCGCTCTTCCCCTCCAGTGTATAAACGTACATGGACACATGCCTAGATGGTACCGGTACATACTGTACACTGTACAATGTACATGTGTATAATGTACATGTACATTGAGGCACGTGCCATTCCCTCAGTGGCTTGGCCATGCCATAGTGGGTGTCACTGTGTGTCAGGGGAGAGAGAGAGAGAGAGCTGATGAGATCAATACACGTGTACATACACTGTATTATACATTGCTGTCAGATACAGTAATATTACTGATACCACAGCCCCAATGCTGCTACACGTGTACATGTACATGTACATGTACATGTACATGTACATGTACATTGTGTACATGCATGTACAATGTACCTGTATGTACATGTACATGTACATGTACAATGTACATGACATGTACATGTACATGACATGTACATGTACTTGTACATGTACATTTGTAGATCATTAATACTGTACATGTACAGTGAATTTCCTGAGCATACAATGTACATGTACATGTACAGTAGTTCAAGTGCACACGCACACGTTTGTATTGCAGCATGTACTGTACATGTATAATGTACAGTAGGCATTGTTTATTTTTTTCTACACAATGTACCGTAAAATCCCGGGTATAATGCGCACTCGTGTATAATGCGCACCCCCAACTTTCGCCTTCATCGAGAGGGAAAAAAAAAATCCGTTGCATGGATTGCAGAGTCCATTGTAAAGTTGTTTCCATCCCACAGTGGGAAGGATGATCACCCTCCGAATAGAAAATTACTTTATTTCGAGCCTGGCCCAGGCGAAAAAAAAGAGAAGAGAGCATACAGTGGGGAGGATCCTCACCCTCCGAATAAAAAAATCCATTTCAGCCCAAGTTGCCTCGCCATGACCCGGGAGAGTTTGCGGTGGGGACGATGAATGAAAGCTCCATTGTTGAAATGTGATACAAATTACAATGTAAGGTCGGCTTCCCTTAAAAAAAAAGTATGTCTATTGACTGAAAAAATTCTTCCACAGTGGGAAGGGATGATCCCCCTCCCAATGAAAACATCCATTTGAGCCCAAGTTACCTCGCCGTGGGAAAAATCAAACACGGAAAACTTGAAAATTCCACAGCGGGAAGGATGATCGCTCTCCGAATAGAAACATCCATTTGAGCCCAAGTTACATGTACCTCGCCGTGGGAAAAATCAAACACGAAAAACTTGAAAATTCCACAGTGGGAAGGATGATCGCTCTCCGAATAAAAACATCCATTTGAGCCCAAGTTACATGTACCTCGCTGTGGGAAAAACCAAGCACGGAAAACTTGAAAATCTCACAGCGGGAAGGATGATCGCCCTCTGATTAAAAACATCTATTTTAATTTTGAGCCCAAGTTACCTCGCAGTGGGGGAAAACCCGGGAGAGTTTGCATTGGGAGGATGATGGACAGCTCCAATTTAAAAAAAAAAAGTGATACAATGTAACAACACATCGGCTTCTATAAAAAGTGTCCAGACTGAACAAAATGCACATCCATGGTGGCTTCACAGATATGCCTCAATTTGTTTCATTTAAAAAAAAAAATGGGAAGGTTGATCATGGGAGGATCACCCTCCTAATAAAATAAAATAAATTTGAGCCCAAGTAACCTCGTGGGGAAAAAAAAACCCAGGAGAGTTTGCAATGGGGACAATGATTGACAGCCCCATTGTTAAAATGTTATACAATGTAAGGTCGGCTTCTGTTTGATGACTGAAACCCCCCAACTTTTGATTTCTACTGTGGTGAAAAAAAGTGCGCATTATACATGTGTACCTGCCAGGATTTTACGGTACATGTATGTACTGCTAACACATTCGATGAACGGTGCAAGTACAATGTACATGTACATGTACATACTGTACATGTGTATATGTACGGTATGTGACCCGGCACATCATAATGAGGAATAACCCCCACTTTTGAGATTTTAAGATTTTCTAATGATGTGAAAGAGTGTACATGTGTACCATTAGCTTTCCAATGATATCAACATTTCCTCCAATACATAAACCTTCCAAAAATGCAAAAAAAAAAGAAAATTGATTTTTAATCGAATTGAGAAGATACTTTGACTTTAGGCGCTGTTTACTC
The DNA here is from genome assembly GCA_949987565.1 of Luidia sarsii. Lineage (NCBI taxonomy): Eukaryota > Metazoa > Echinodermata > Asteroidea > Paxillosida > Luidiidae > Luidia > Luidia sarsii. Next base: position 12,361,005 of record OX465108.1, on the reverse strand, counting down.
AAAAAGTGTTTTGGTGGGATAGTCCTCATGTCGCTGTGCCGTGTCACATATTTGTACACATGCATACGTACATGTACATGTACATGTACATGTACTGTACATGTACTCTACCATGTACATGTACATGTACATGTACATGTGATGTACAGTGTGTATTGTACAATGTACATGTACCGGTACATGTACATGTACATGTACACATGTACATGTACATTGTACAGTACATGTACATGTATGTGACTACGTGTACATGTACGTGACTACGTGTACATGTACATGTACATGTACAGTAGCAGGTACATGTACAAATGTACATGTACAGTACGTTACAGTATGTATGTACATGTCTATGGCCATAGTACATGTACATGTACATGTACATGTACACACTCAGGTTGAGAGTACATTGTATGTTGAGAGTATGCCCTGCCTGTGTAGGAAGACAGACAAGAGTTCAATGCACACAGAAATTAAACCAGACAGTGTTAAGTCCCACTTTACCCCCAAAAGATAAAGATCCTAACCATTGATTTGACCCAGTTGAGAGGCTCGATTTCCCCCTTCCCCCTCTCTCTCTCTGGAAAAAAAAGGAGACCGAGAAATAAATGGGCCCTGGGTAAGGAAAGACAACCGCGGAAGTAACTGGGCTAACCCAGCGCCAAACTGTCAGCTATCTTCTCATTTGTGCGATGCCTGGTAAACAAAAACGCCCGATGTTGGGAGATAGACCTCCCTAATTGGCCAGTATTATGCACATAGGCATGGTGGTGTGGTTGGGGGGTTGATACATTGTACACTGTGCTGGTGAGAGGTTCTGTGTTTATTTTGAAAATTACAGCTTTGCATATTCAGGACTATGGATTCTGCTAACTCTGCTGACAGTTATCCGGCCAGATGTTGGTGCAGACTTTTTTTGGACACTGGTGGGTGGAGTCTGCATGATAGTCTTTGTGCTACCGTACATGTCAATGTACAATGTACAGTACATGAAATTCATGAATACGTTGACAATCATACCGTTAAGCCAAAATACATGTTCTTCCTACAGTACATATACGGTACAATAATGTATGTACACCACAGTAATGTACGGCAGTCAGCATTGAATGCTGCCATATTTTACTTGGTAATACTATTCAATTAGATTTTTAATCTCAATAATTTAAAAGGCCTGACATTTTTATCCGAGTAAGACCTTGCACACACATACCGGTACATGTACACTACATGTATACATGTATATTTGGAGACACAAAAGCCTTGGACAAAAACCAAGCGATGTTTTCCCTGCTTCACTTGTTTTTCAATCGATGCTCCGACGACTCTTAGTCTTGTGGTAAAGGAGGGAGGCAGGACTTAATCACCTGCCGTTGATGCCGAGTCTGTGATGGTCACTTTATCGCCGACCGGTCAGTGGTCAGACTATGAAAGGGAGAGAAGAGGGAGAGAGCGGGTGAAGGGTGGGGGGAAGGCCTGTAATGGTGAGGCCAGGCTTGGATGACGGCTATGCATCATGGTACTGGTAGGTTTTAACGAGTGCAAGAAAAAAAAAAATAATAAGGAAGGAAGACAGAAAGAAAAGAAGCAATTAACCTCTCAATGCCAGTTTGGCACGTCTCACTGCCAGCGACGCCTCGCCAAGACGTAACTAGAGGGCAGAGTGGGAGGAGGCAAAGGAGGAGGACAAGAAGGAGGAGGAGGAAGAAGGAGAGGAGGAGGAGGCGGGGAGAGACAGGAGATGGTGGAGGAGGAGGACATGACAGATGGAGGGATATGGCTCTGCTCTGAGGCAAAGGGGCCAATGCTTGGAGATTCGGGGAGAGGGAGAGCGAGAGGGGTCAGGGACTTGGCAGTGATGGTGGTGGTGGTGGGGGGGGGGGGGGGGTTGATGGGGTGAGGTTGGGGTTGCAGGTCATTTGTGCTCTCCTACTCCATATGATCAGCCAGACAATTTACATACATGTACATGTAGGTGGTCACGAGGCGTACATTAACCAGGTTACTGAATGACTGGCTCCGTCGCACAATAAGCCTCCTCTGAAAGTATACTCATCTGATCCACAGCTCCGTCATTTGTCGCACCCTGGTACGTTTGTACATTGTACATTGGTACATGTACGTGTATATTTGGCCCGAATCAAGCAAGAATGCCAGTTCATGTACAGTACCACATTATACCACAGTATTGGATGGCCAAAAGCAAGGTGAGCAAGTACTAATGGCATTGAGGGTCAGGTTGTGGGTTGTGTCCACTCCACTGTCCAGGTACAATCCAATTCCTCCCACCCCCACCCCCTCACTATCCTTCCAGCAATCACCCTCATCTGACCCTAACACTCTGGCATTCTGCTGAATAACATTTGGGATGATTGATGTCTCCCCCTCCTCTCATAATCTACTTTCATGTTTATTGGATTTTTGTATTTTCTAATTCTTTTCTTTTCTTTCTTTCTCTACCCCTCACCATCTTGATAACCCCTGTGCCCTCTGTCTGGAATCCAATCATGTCTTGGACTTGCCGTCAACTCGGTGGGATGTTCAGTGCACTAAGTCCACAAACCACTGCCACTAGCGCCAGTGCTACAGTGTACATGTACATACATACGCACCGGTAGTCGTTGGTAGCCATAGAGCCAGTGCCTGCTCATGTTGGCAGCCAGTGTATTACTGTACAGAAATCCTGTTATGGTACATGTACTGTATAGTAGACATTAGTAGACATACATTTTGTACATGTAGCTTGGAGCTAGTATACATGTACAGTGTACCTGGTTTGGTACATTGTACTGTACACATGTACATGTACATACAGTATGTACATGTACATGTACTGTACCGGGGTACATACATGTACATTGTACATTGTACATGTACATGTACATGTGTGTACACACATGTACATGTACATGTACATGTATACGTACACGTACATGTATACACGTACATGTTTACATGTACAAGTACATGCATTTGTGTACATACACTGTACATGTACATGTACATTGTACAAGGTACATGTACTGTACTGTACATGTACATGTACAAGGTACACATGTACATGTACATGTACAAGGTACATGTACATGTACATGTCAATACTCTGTCAAAATTGAGACTTCAAGTCAAACGATTGCCTAATGATTGCCTGTACACATGTACATTGTGTACTGTATCGCTGTACATTGTGTACTGTCTCGCTGTACATTGCACAGTATACAGTAATGTACATGTACATGTACAGTACAAAATGTACATGTACATGTATGGCATGTACATGTACACAGAGTGTGTATTCTGTATGTGTACAGGGTGTATGTACAAATGTAGTACAGTGCACATGTACCGTACATGTACCGGTCATGCCGGTATTGTACATGTTTTTATGTGTATGTACTGTACACACTCATCTGCCCTTCACCTTGATTGAAGGTGTATGGTTTTTTACTTACATGTACTGCACACTCATAACAAGAACAGCAGTCAACGGATGCTGGCAGTGATTTGTGTGTATTCTGGCATGTCATAAGGCCTTGTCTAGCCCGGGTCTCTCAATCACACGCCGGCCTTTGAACTGCCTGTCATTACATGTGAGTGAAAGCACATCATAGGGATGCGCAGACGTGTGCCTGCACGTCTCTTGCGAGTGCCATTTACCGGTATACTCAGTGCACTCCTACTTGACATTACACCTCATGATAATGTCCAAGCAGAGGAGATGAGTCAGTAAGACCCAGCTACTGTACATTGTACATGTACATTGTACATGCACATGTACATGTACATGAACTGTACATGTACATGTACATGTATGATTGTACGTACATGTATACATAATCACTAATCATCCAACCAACCAGCCAAGCCAAACCTTTCTCCCCTTTCCTTCCCCATCCATGTCTACCTACCAGTACATGTACATGTACATGTATGGTGTAATGTACATGTACCCCTACTCTACAGTTATACCTACAGAAAACAGATCATAGTCTTCGGAGCCAGATCTCATGTCTGGAATGCAAACATTTACCAATGCCGCTGCCACCACCACCACCACTGCCATGACTTCTAATAATCTAAGCCCGGCAAGCTGAGTCGGTTTGGCCGGCCCAGTACTCCCTCGAACAACTTGGGCGTGACCTTGGGAGGGGAAGGCTACATGTAGATTGTTGCCTGTTTGAGCGTAGTGACTCTGGGGTTATGGGGTGTGCTAAGTTTATTTCCAGTTGGAAATGGGATGTTTCAGTCAGCACAGTGGATTTTATTTTCTTACTGCACAGGTGTACCGTACATGTACATGTGGGTCCTTGCAGCTTTTAGAGATGACTCTGTTCTTTGCAGTCAGAAAGGACAAGCCCTAATTTAATTACAATGTACGTATTCATGTACATGTACCATTCGAATATGTGTTACATTCTTCTACATTAGGTTGGAGTTGTGGCCCTGGGGTTTGTGTTGTGGCCGTGGCCTTGAGGTTAGGCCTTGGGGTTGGGGTTGTGGCTTTGGGGTTGGGGTTGTGGCCCTGGGGTTGGGGTTGTGGCCTTGGGGTTGGGGTTTTGGCCCTGGGGTTGGGGTTTTGGCTTTGGGGTTGGGGTTGTGTCCCTGGGGTTGGGGTTGTGGCCTTGGGGTTGGGGTTGTGGCCTTGGGTTGTGGTTTTGGCCTTGGGGTTGGGGTTGTGTCCCCGGGGTTGGGGTTTTGGCCTTGGGGTTGTGGTATTTAATTGTGGCCTTGGGGTTGGGGTTGTGGCCTTGGGGTTGGGGTTTTGGCCTTGGGGTTGTGTTTGTAGCCTTGGGGTTGCGGTTTTGGCCTTGGGGTTGGGGTTTTGGCCTTGGGGTTGGGGTTGTGGCCTTGGGGTTGGGGTTTTGGCCTTGGGGTTGCGGTTGTAGCCTTGGGGTTGCGGTTTTGGCCTTGGGGTTGGGGTTGGGGCTGTGTCCCTGGGGTTGGGGTTGTGGCCTTGGTTGTATGTACACATGTACAAGTTGTATATTCCCACTCTTCAAATTGGATGCACAGGATGACCTACAACATTCCTGGGCTGTACACACTGAACTTAAAAAGGTCAAGTTTCCCATTTGCTCGATTAGTTTCTCCCAGTACCCCCGTAGACCAGTTCAGTGGTCAAGTGGCAAAGGCATCTGCCAACAAAGCAGTAGATAGGGGTTTGAATTCTGCCCAAGCCGCCTGCTTTTTGTCAAACAGGCAGTTGGGCAACGCGCTGTGTAAGTGACCATACAGAGGGATGTACATGTACATGTGTACATACAGTGTACACGTACATGTTTACATGTACTGTATGCATGTATCCAGTGGGGCAAACCCGTCATTGAGTTGCCGTACATTCTCAGTTCTCACTGATGCGAAATAAAAGAAAAATGTACACGTACAGTACATCAATGGCAGTCACAATTTACACATGTACTCCCACATTCTCCCTCATCCTTTCGTCCGTCCCCCAATGATTCCATGCACCTGTTCCCTCATCATGTTCCATCTCCTTCCTCCCCTTCCCCTGCTCTTCGATCCCCTACCTTCCCTCCCCCTTCCCCGGTTTGGAAACGCTGCCAACCACCCAAGCCACAATGGGCGGGCACCCCATGTCCATGTAATTATAGACACTTTGTGCCGGCAGAATCAATCTGGATTGGACCGAGTCAATGACAGTCATCAGTATGGTCTCTCTCTCTCTCTCTCTCTCTCTCTCTCTCTCTCTCTCTCTCTCTCTCTCTCTCTCTCTCTCTCGTCCCTCTTCCTCTCCCAGAAAAGAAAACCTTCCCGGAATATGTACAGTACATGTACAGTACACACTGAGTGTATCCCCAGAAGTACCGTAGCATACAGTTGGATGTGCTTGCAGACAACCACTTTACGAGCTAGCCCATTGCATTATCACTCCATATGTTTTTTTTTTTCACCTCCTTCTTTCCAGATGCACATTTGTGCTTTATTTATTTATATATTTATGTTATTGTAGGGGTGGCACATGTACGTACTGTACATGTACATGTACACACTGTTGTACCGGTACACATGTACTGTACCTCTCTGCTAAAAAAGACGATTTATGGCCCAAACTACATTTACTGTACATGTAGTGAGATGGAAACATTGATGGAGTGTACTTCTTGTTAGTTGTCCCTGCCTGCTCCACACGGAGGCTCTGGTGGGGGCTCCAGCAAGTCGATGCATTTTGCAAAAGTAGCACGCAAGAGTGACTGCGATGATTGCTCCCGCTGTCTGCATGTTGTAAGGGGCGCAGCTGTGATAAGGTGATATACAATGTATACCGGTACATTGTATGGTTTCTGTGCACTGCTTTTCAGGTCCAACACTGGGTCTCCTGTGGTTCTTTGACAGTCGGCACACACATACAAAACAATTTTCAGAAAGTCAGCAAATTGTGCACTGTAGGGAGCATGTGGCATGTTCGGACAAATGTGTTTGAGAGTTTTGGTCCTCTCTGCCCCCTCGGTGTACTGAAATTGCACTGACATCTACCGTGTGTAATGTGTATCGCTATGGTTGACTTTATTCTGTGTAAATATTGGGTTCAAATTTGCTTTTACTGTACATGCAGCAAACGCTCCAATGGCAAAATGACAGTTGGGTTTGTCTCATGGCATTCCCAAACTGGCACAGCTAGCCAGTTGAGAAAAAAATAGGAAAACAAAATAGGAAAATCTATTTTGAAAAATGGCAAAGAAAACCTTGACCAGGACTTTAACCTGAGACCTTTGGTTTTGTGTAGCAACGATACCGGTAACACTACAGTAAAAGGTTGGATGCCTCTGGATGGCGCCCCCACCCCGGCAAAGACTAGTTGGCCACATGCATTTGGGAAGGCCACCATCTAAGGGCTGGATAGTTCAGACAGTAAGAGTGTTGGAACGCAAAACCAGAAGTCTTGGGTTCAAGTCCTTGTCCAGTCAACGTTTTCTTAGCCAATTTTTTTTGAAAAATTTGTTCGAAAGTTCCCAGCCAGTTTTTCCTTAATTTGTTTGAGAGAACAAAAATCGAGTGAAAGCTCATATCGGATGCATATCTAGTACATGTACATGTACATGTACATGTACACTGTACATGTACATGTACATTGTAGATGCAGGCCCTTGCTCTATCAATACAGTTTGCAATAATGCCTGACAGACAGCTACCGGTACATGTACATTGTACATGTAGTTGTGGCCTTAATCCTCCAGAGGGTTGGCGTGCTCCTGTAGGTTGTTTTTTCAGCGTGATCTTCGAAACATTGCCATGCAGTGGCTCGATAAGGCAGGCCAATACAGGCATACATGTATGTGGTACAAGTAAAAGAGAGAAGAAAAAAAAAGTGTGCATGAGAAAACTCGGCCGTGGTTTATAATATTGAACTGCTTTGAGTTTGTCGAAAGAAATTGGGGACAGTCTTGGGAGCAAGGTCAGTCAGTGTGTACACATAGTCACATACTGTACATGTACATGTATTGCCGTATCTGTGGTCTTGGCAGGCAATCTGTATCATGGGAACAGTTATGCATGCGTGTTACTTCAAGCATGTTTGTATAGACAAGGTGAAGGTTACATGTATAAAACAAAGATATGAGGATGCTAGTCTCTCGAGAGCAGTGTGTACCAGTTGTGAAACTACTGTATACTACATGTACATGTACATGTACAGTGTACATGTGTGTGTACATGTACATGTACAGCTGTACAATATATGTACACGTGTACAGTATGCACATGTACATGTACATTACAATATTGTGCATGCACACTAAAGGCCCGTCTTTTAGAGAGACTGCCAATACAGAAACATGTGTACATATATTGTGAACTGTGTATTAAATTTATGGTTCAGTTCATGCCTTATCAACTCGGCATTCGAGTTGATACGATTTCATACATGTACACTGTACATGCGAGGTAAGGCAAGGTGAGGCAGGGCAAGGCGAGGCGAGGTGAAGCGAGGCGAGGCAGGGCAGGGCAGGGCAGGGCAGGGCAGGGCAGGGCAGGGCAGAGCAGGGCAGGGTAGGGTAGGGCAGGGCAGGGTAGGGCAGGGCAGGGCAGGGTAGGGTAGGGCAGGGCAGGGCAGGGCAGGGCAGGGCAGGGCAGAGCAGGGCAGGGTAGGGTAGGGCAGGGCAGGGTAGGGCAGGGCAGGGCAGGGTAGGGTAGGGTAGGGCAGGGCAGGGCAGGGCAGGGCAAGGCAAGGCAAGGCAAGGCAAGGCAAGGCAAGGCAAGGCAAGGCAAGGCAAGGCAAGGCAAGGCAAGGCAAGGCAAGACAAGCTCAAGCTGTACATTGTACAGTATACATGTACATGTAATTGCTTGACTCCATTACCATCTTAGCCATGCATTACCCAGCCTGGACTGGTAAATTGCACAGTCGTATCTGGACCGTCATAGTCCCTCCTGGCCCCATGTTTAGTTGGACGACAGACAGGCGATTTTAGACAGGTCGCAGGACGTGGACACGCATGCAATTACTTGGACCTGCTCATTGGGAGCCAGTTGGCTGTCGCTAATCAAACTTCTATGCATTTTTATGGGGTGTGCACAGGATGTGACATGCATGCACACTGTGCAGTACCTGTACATGTGTGATATAACTTCCATTCCAGTGCCAACAGTACATATGTACAGTATGTGATGCCTTTGAGAAAGGTCAGGACTGATGGTGTCAAAATCTCAGCCTCTCCAATTATGTATCAAGTGTTTGCACCATTTTTTTTCTATGTTTTCTAGGTTTCATATACGTACATTGTACATGTACAGTTTGATAATGTACATGTATGTATGCTTTTCATCCGGTTGACAATTTACAGTCAGCTGCCTGTCACTCCAATTTTAGACAGAAGGCAAGAGTTGACACACCTTTGACAGCTTAATGAATTGGGGCTAAACTCTTGGTCTTTGGCCCTCTGAATGTTTCTTGGAACACTGGCAGGCAAAAGAGTGATCAGAAGAAGATGGTGGCCAGTTGAGAATGGCCTTCTACTGGCTCGAGATGACCGTTTCTTGGCCACTGCTAGATTTGCGCCCTGGGTAGAGTGCTTCACCAATTGTCACTTTTGTCATCTGATCGTGTGTCTTCTTCTTTTGATTCCTCTGTCATTGTCAATGCAGGTGAGAAGGCAGTAAGCTGTGCTGCACAGACATGGCAAGGCGCGACGCAGCCCAGTTTGACGACGCCTTTGAGGACGCCGAGAGCGACCTGGCCAACCCCAAGTTCACCTTTGACCCCAGCCTCGGCACGGAGACTGCCGCAGTGCCGTCGGCCCGGAGCAACGGCGAGCTGCCAGAGTCGGAGAAGTCGGAGTCGCAGTGCGGCGAGGAGCTCAGCGCCGAGGCCGTGAACGGCGAGGTGGGGGCGGACGAGGACCGGATGGATGTCTACTACGATAACGATGATGAGGAGGAGGAGGAGGAGGAGGAGGAGAGGGAGGAGAGCCACCACCACCACCACCGTCGCCAATCTACCGAGGCCTACCCGCAGGACAGTGTGGCAGAGACCAATCGGGACCTGCCCGAGCAGTTCCAGACCGGAGAGGACATGACGGAGAGTGACAACGACCGCGACTACCCCGCGGTAGAAGGGGAGGCGGACGAGGACCCCGGCCCGGCCGGCCTGACGGGCCGGCCGGGCTACGAGCGCTCCGCGCCGGAGGACCAGTTCTCCCCCGAGGAGGTGGAGAGGTTGCCGGCCGAGGGAGAGGAGGCCGAGGAGGACGGCATGGCCATGGAGATGCTGCGAGGCGGCGGCGTGGCGGTGGAGGCAGGCCACGAGGGAGTCCAGTACTTGAACAACAACGGCGGGGAGGCCGGGCCGGAGGAGGAGGAGGAAGAGGAGGAGGATGAGGCGGAAGGGGAGGACTTCTTTGAGGAGGTGGAGGATTTCTATCTGGGCGGCCAGTCCGTGCAGAAGTCTGCTCTGCCGGCTCCCGAGGAAGAGCTGCCCCAGTCTGAGCAGGCGGAGAGCGATTCCTACGAGCCGGCACCAGAGTTCACCGCGGACGGCCAAGCAACTCACTTCAGCCACTACAAAGCCAGAGAAGGGTACGGGCTGGACTCTAGGAATCTCGATTTCCAAGAGGTTGCCAAAGAAGAGGACTTGTCTCGAGGTATCCCCGCCGCTGCCGATGCCCCTGCGGCTGCCGTCTCCTCCTCTCACTCTGCGCAGAGTTACGCCCCAGGTCTAGCCTCGTTACACATACACGCCGACCAGGGCCAGAGCGATTCGGCCGAGGCCGATCAGGAGGACTTTGAGCCGCCCCTCTCCGCCGACCAGGCTCGTCAGCAGCAGGAGTGCGGAGAGCCGCCGGAGGACGAGCGCTTTGTTCCGGACGAGCAGGAAGCCGACACATTCAGCTACGGCAAGGACGGCAGCACCAAGGAGAGCAAGTACGTCAACGTGGTGCACCCCAACGTGAGCCGGTTTGCCGAGGCCCAGGCAGAGTCGGATTACGACAGCCTTCGGACCTCGGTGCCCAAGCAGCTTAGCCAGGAGGAAGGCCCCCACATAACTGCCCGTCCAAAGAGCCCCAAGAGAGCGGGCCACCCCGCACCTCGTCCCCTGTCGTGGGGAGCCACTGCCGGTGCTACCGCTCCATCCCAGAGGCCTGTTGCCGTGCTGCAGCAGTCCACTACAGCAGCAGCAGCAGCAGCTAAGCCCCGGGATGCCCAGGTTGCCAGGCCATCCACTAAGCCGGTGGCGGCTCCTGGTCAGACGGGTCCTCGCAGCCCGACCAGACGAGTGCCTACCCGACAGCAGCAGCAGCAGCAGCAGCAGCAGCAGCAGCTAATGCTGGCACCGACCTCTCCCACCAGAGCTCCTGCACCGGTCACGAAGCAGCAGGAGAGGCAGGAACCGGGCAGGCCCGACCCGAGAGGAGCCGGGCCGGGCCGGGCCCAGAGGAGGCAAGTCCTCGATTCGGCCGGCACCGCCTCTCCCGTCAGCGGCGAATCCAGTCCGCTCGAGACGCACCAAGACAAGTCCAAAGAGAAGACGCCCGACGCCCAGAAGCCGGCCCCACTCCCCGGCGGCGCCAGACCTGTCGCCTCCCTGAAGTCCCGCTTCCAGGACGAGATGAAGGAGATCTTCGACCTGGAGAAGAACCTCTGCTCCAGCACTTTCAAAAACCCAGCAACTCAGGAAGCGAGCAGGCGGACGCCCAACGGACAGAATGTCAAGAGCCCCCAGCAGCCGGGCCAGCGGACCAGTCCGGTCCGCACCCGCCACAATGAGGAGTACGCCGCCGTGTCCTCACTCAGACCGTCGGCGGAGAAGACCAGCACTGGAGCAGCGAGAGCACAGGGGCCGCCCCAGCAGCCCCTCACTCAGGCAGCAGCAAATGCCAAGAGCCAGGCACCAAAGAGAGCCGGCCAGACCTCGCCCGTCAAGCGCATCACCAGCTCTCCCCGGGTGCAGTCCGCTCAGCCGGAGCCGGCTAGGAATAACTCCAACGCCAACAGCCTGGCCAGGGCATCCACCACCAGCAGCAACCCTAGTGCCTTGCAGCAGCAGCAGCAGCAGCAGCAGCAGCAGCAGCAGCAGCAGCAGCAGCACAGCAGGACACCGCCGCCGGACAAGTACAACTTCAATGTGAGCGAGCTCTCGGATGGCGCCAGCGGCGAGGTGGTCTTTGACGACTGCGATGAATGCGGCGCCTACCTTGATGAGCGCATGGGTGGCAGCTCTGGCGATGTCGAAGTCGTGAAGCGGCAGAACAAGCCTTTCAACGGCGGCGCGCCCCAGGAGCGGCCGCGGTCACTCCGGCGCCGCAACAGCTACGAGATGGCCAACCGCGAGACCAGCAGCGAAGACGAGGCGGATGAGGGGGAGTTCAATCGCGTCGACGAGGGCTACGCGGCAGGCAGCGCCGAAGACAGCTACACTCCGTCCCACCAGCGCGCCACCAGGAAAGAGGATCTGAGCGTACCGACCGCCGGGGGCAAATACGATCTCGATGTAGACGGGAGCACCGACAGCGACGACAGAGCGCCGGTCATCCCGCCGACCGGCGTAGACGACAACCTGCTGGCCCGGCTGGCTGCCCGTGAGCTGGCCAACCTCTGGAAGTCCAACGACAAGAACAAGCAGAGCGCCGGATCGGACAGCGGCGTCCAGCCGGACAGCAGCCGGCAGTCCTCGGAGTACTCGGGCCCCAGCCCGCCCACCACGCCCCAGGAGCACGCCGGCCTGGGGCTCAAGCAGGACCAGCGCAAGGCCAACCTGCCCAACGTCAGCCCCATGGAGTACGACGTGGTGGGCGTCCGTCTAGCCGGCCACGCCGAGAGCAACCTGAACGTCAGCAACCTTCCCCCTCACCCCGAGGAGGACCAGTTCTCGGACGCCGACGAGGAGGACGACCCCAAATCTGCCGGCGGGGCGGCGGGCAGCGGCGCCTCTGCCACCACCACACCCGACAACTTCCCCGAGAGGTTCAACTTCAGCCCCGGCTACAAGAACCTCAACCTGGCCAGCCCGGTCACCGGGAGGTACCCCCAGAAGCCGGCCAAGGAGGCCTCCCCGCCCCCGGCCCCGGTCCCCAAGCCGGTGGACGTCAAGGACGCCATGAAGGAGCTCCAGCAGGCCCTGTCCAGCAGCAAGACGGCCTCCATGAAGACACCCTCCTTCTACATCCAGGAGCAGCGCCCCCAGCCCATCTGGGTCATGCAGCCCGAGACGGCCCAGCGGGCCGCCGAGGAAGACAGACGAAGGAGGATCATGGAGGAGCGCAAGAAGAGGTGAGCCATGACCCCACTGACATTTGACCTTTAACCTTTAACCTTTTATACCAGGAGCCTGCTTTGTGTTTACGTCCACCTGGATTCAATGACTATTCAGAGTGTACACAGTGGACAATTCAGTGACCCTAGCTGCCTGCATCTAGTTTATAATACTATAACCTGGCCAAGATTTGGAGAACCAGTGGCTCTCATGGCTCCTTTGAAGGTGCTTATAAGTCTCATGTTTTTTTTTAACACGGACTTGTATTAGTTACTTGTATCAGTTACGTATCTTTCAAGGTTAAAGAATCCTTTTCATTTTTTTTTTCATGTTTTCGGGACGTCTAAGATTTAAACAGAAATCAAGATGTAATACATCTTTATCCCAGCCTCTCCCTTCACTAGAAGGCCTTTCCCCAGGCATACAGTATCCTGTTATTTCCTGTCTTGAGGGTGAACTCGGTCTCCCTTGTACGGGAGGATTTCAGAAGACCTGGGAAGAAGACAAGGAGAAAGAATGCCCTGTATTCATTTGGCAGACTATAGTACCCAGTTCCCAGGTGTGGAGTTACGTTGTCATATCCGCAGTACATGTAAAACCATCCCCCCTCAAAAGAAATGAAAAATCACGCTCTACTTTCCTCCTTGTCAGTCACCCCTTCGACAAAAAAAAATGAAAGTACCGGTATTTTTTGTGCAATAACATGTACACATGTACATGTACAGTGTAGTGTACATGTCCCAAGCAGGACACGTATATGTACAATGTACATATGTACATGTTTATGTACATGTACAGTGTACATACAGTGTACGTACCAGTACATGTACACACATGTACTACATACATGTACATGTACACACTGCACAATGTATACATGTAGCATTGTGCATGTACATGTAACAGTATGCAGTATGCCCGTACTGTACCATACATGCACACATGTACATGTACATGTACATGTGTAAGTGTACATTACAACCTAAAGTCTCGATCCTCACGAAACCTAATTTTCCTCACGTGTGCGTGTATTCAGCTGTATGTGCATACCCATGTACAGTACATGTACATGTACATACCGGTACTGTACAGTGCGTACATGTACATGTACATGTACATGTACATGTACATGTATACTAGTACAATAAATACTGGTACATGTACATATACATGTACATGTACACACGGAGAAGTGTCTGTACATGTGCATCATTTCCTGTGAAGTTCACTGTTCATAAACATGTGCTGTAGTCTCAGCAGCCATCAAAATAGTCTCAGAAGCCATTAGAATCTAACGTTTCAATAATATGCCCAGGCTGGAAAATGACGTGTGTATTGTGCTTGCACATCATTTCCGGAGATCCAGTGAAGTTGCATCAACTGACACACAAAGGTATGGGCTTTGAGTTTCCCAAATACATGCATGAGAGCAGCACTGGTGTTTACAGTGAAAGTGTTTTGCCAGAAAACACGTTCTCTTGTACACTCAGAGCATGTACATTGTAAAAGGCTGTGGTTGTTTACACACGTCCATTCAGCAAGGACCTGTGCGAGGCAGGGAATACTACGCACGGCGCGAGCTCCTGTTTACCCAACCCAGATAAATGCGGCCAGGATCAGTCTGCACTGTCCCATCCAATGTGTGCACTCCGTCACAGACCCGTGTGCGCGCGGCGCATCACACAGCGCAATAATGTGCCCCTGTCCAGGCTGCGGCACTTCTTACAGCGGCACTTCTTACACGAGGATGGCTGCCGCGAAACTGAGATCTCTTGCGCACGATCGACGGGATGACCTGTCTCGGGCCCGCGTCCATGCGATTGATCGTGCGGCGCCACCGTTCAGCGTGAACCTCTGATCCACCAGCCTTAGGTGCAGGTCTTACAGAGTTGCCTGCGGCGGGCAGACGGGTCAGATATTGAGGTCTAGATCTGTTTTCGTATTTATGGCTTCAGACAGGGCCGCCTTCAAGCTCCTTCATGTCAGCACGAGTCAACTACTCACCGAAGAACAAAACAAAGTAGAGGGCCTGACGTTTCCATCCCAGCAGGATCCTGCATATTATCATCAGACGCCTTCACTCAAGGCCTGGCCCGGTCCAAATTTTTGGGGTTTAGAACTCAATGTTCTTGTTTAAGAATTTTGATCCTAGTGGGGCCTTTTCTATCCTCTTCTTCGTCTTCTTCAAGAGTCCTTTCTCTCGATTAAACTTGACCTACATTTAACAGATACTGGACGCAGACGACCCCATTAGGTGTGAGGCTGAATGCCTTTGAGAGAGGTCCTGCTATACATGTACATGTACACGTATACACACCACACTGTACATGTACATGTACGGTACACGTAGAATGGAAACAAATTCTTTTGAAAAAGCTCAGACTGCCTCTGGACAAAAAAATTCTGGCCCTTTACATTTTATAAAGGAAAACTGACATGAAATAAATTTTTAATTTGTTGTTGTTGTATACTGTATATCCTACAGACAGGAGGAGTTGCGTGTTCTGCGGCTGAAGCAAAGAGAGGAGTACATGCAGAGCACCAACCCGCAGTGCTACCAGCACATTGTGACTGACGAGGATGAGGAGGCGGAGGAGGGGCTGGAGAGCCGGCAGCTCATCTCCAACCAGGACCAGGCAGGCGGCAACTACCTGAACAAGCAGCGGCTGGTCATCGAGCCCGACATGCGGGTGAGTAGCGGGGGGGGGGGGGGGGGGGGGGGGCATGGGTCAAGGACGGCAAGGGTCAACGGTCAGTTGGGAACTGGTCGCTTGAGTTCCCCTTGGTTGCTCACTGAAGCATAGGGAACATTTTTACATGTACATGTACCTTGTAAAAAGATTCTGAAGTTCTCCCGAGCAGTTGAGGAATATTTATTGACTTTACACAAGGCAGACTGGGTCATAGGTCAAGGGTCAGATGGGACTCTGCCCCTAGGGTCTTAATGTGGTCACTGGAGCATGGGAAAGGTTTCTAACCCCGCTTCCTCCCCCCCCCCCCCCGACCTTGGATAAGATTTTCTCCTGAAGAGTAAAGAGATTCCTTTCGGTCTGACTTCAGGGTGAGTGGGTCACAGGCCAAAGGCCATGGGTCAAGGATTAATTGTGGAATTCCTGTGGAGTGATGTGGTGCTCACTGGGGCATGGGGTTGGATTTTAAAACCTCACGGCCACCTTGGAAACAATTCCTGGCGGTCTCCTGAATGGCAAAGGATAATTTACTGTCCGTAATGAGGTACCGGTACATGTACAAGACTGTCTGATGTGAGGATAAGTGGGTCAAGGATGACTATCAGTTTGGAGACCATTGGGTGCTCAATGGAGCCTGGGATAGGCTCTCAAGCGCCCCCTACATGTAGCTTGGGAAAGATTCTTGAACAGTCGGTAGAACGTAGAGTCTATAGAACAGTAGAGTATTCTATACCTCCATGTCTCGATACATGTACTAAGGCCGATAAGGTAAGTTAAGATGGCCACCTTGGTCTCTGGGCCCCCACTGGAGCATAGACAAGGTTTATAAAACCGCCCACATGTGCTTCACCTTGGGTTTACGGTCCTCCAGAATCAGGTTTTCCTGGAGTAAGGTATTCCTTTAAAGTCCAAAGCCTGATGTTTCAAAGGACTGTATACATGATCCTCTCCGTTTCGTCCTAACTTTCTCTGAAGACCGAAATGTCAGGCCCTCGAAGCTCTCTGATTTCCCCTGCATTTCTGGAAATCTTTAGTCCGTGTAAACCAGTCGGATAAGCTGTTCAAGGTCTGAGGCCGTAAACAAGTATAAGACTTCCTGGGGAGCCATCCCTTCCTTCCAGCAACAACTGTTGTAGCATTATCACCTCTCATGTAATTCACATTGCTGTTTAAAAGCAGGATCGAGCAAATTGCCACGTGTTATTGTGACGGTACCAACGATGCCAGGGGGCTACTGTATACATGTATGTTAATTATGTGCAGAGCAGTGTATCATGAATTCATTCATTCATTACCTGAGTGGCTCGCTCAGTTACAGCGACAACAACAGCACCTAGACCGATGCAGTTCAAGCGCTGACATATCCAGGGCCAGATTGCCTCTCTCGCAGGTCGGAGGGTTTACTGAGCGTCCGAATCACGAACCGAAATGGATCAGTGCAATTTGTGAAACAGTGAGGTTGGCTAGGAGCGTTTTCTCTCCTCCACTCCTCTCCCCCTCCCTCCACACAGAAATCCCAAAGGTCTTGTGCACATGGGCAATTCCCGATCCAATCTTGTCAGTATCGCAACTCGGTCCAAACACAAACAAACACACACATACTGTAGACATACATGTACATCAAGTCACAGATACCCTGCCCTGCCCCTCACTGCCCATCCCGCAGAGCACAATTCTGTAAGTCAACAATCAAAGGCGAGGCTGATGCCTTTTTCTGAGGGGAGAGGGGGGGGGGGTCTAATCATGAATAGTACTTGTGTATATACCGGTATGTGCTTTTTAGAGAGCTGTGCATGTGCTTTGGAGTATTTAGATGCGTGTCCCCCCCCCCCCCCCACCCCACACAGTAAGAGCAACTGAGCCGCCTGGTGGAGTCAAACAGGCAACTTCAGGTGAAGTAGAAGGAGGAGGCAAAAAAAATGGCAACGAATAAATCAAACTGACAATGGAAGAAGTCAGCTGCCCCTGTCCTTGAATGTGTGTGTGTGTGTGGGGGGGGGGGAGGAGGAGTGTGGGTTGCCTGTCAAGAATATCTTGACGGTGGTGGCATTGCGAGTCATTTTTCGGCCGTCGGCCGCTGGGAGTCATACGTAGGTGGCAGAGGCAGCAGCTTGCACTCGGCCGTGCACCGTGATGCGTGGCTGCGCCTGGCTCTCTCCCCCCCCCCCCTCTCTCTCTCTCTCTCTCGCTCTCGCTCTCGCTCTCCGGAGTCACACCTTTGTGTCAACCCTGGCCGTGCAGATGGAAGTAAAAGCACGCACGCTGTGCACATTAACTCCAGAAGGGGTGCTTGTGCTGGGAGAAGAGCAGAGGATGGGGAGGGATGGGGATGCTGGTAGGCTGGTGTTAGGGGGAGAGAGAGAGAGAGAGAGAGACAGAGAGGCTGAGAGATGTACATGTAGAGAAGACACAGTGAGAGACTGACGGTGACAGACTGCCAGACAGTGACAGAGAGAGACAGTCTGACAGTCAGAGAAACAGACAGACAAAGACATAGAGAGAGGGAGAGACAGACATAGAAAAAGAGACAGAACATTGAAACATAGTGAAACAGAGAGAGACAGAGACAAACAACAGAGAAAGACAGACTAAGGGAGATAGACATAGGGAGATGAGAGAGAAAGTCTAAGAGACTTACAGTAGCAAGAGATGGAGGGAGAGAGCGACATGGACAAAGTGAGACATGCAGACATGTACCGGTAGGCTCAAATAACAGAGACATAGAGAGACAAATTGCCGGACAGAAACATATGGAGACAGTATTTTTGTTTGAAAAAAAATGCCTATGATCTACGGCCGTCTTGGGGGTCTTAGGCCGGAGATTGCCAGGCAATGCCATCTTCAGCAAGCAAAGGCTGCCAAGTGCACCTGCGGGCCAGGACACCCCCTCCCCACTGCTTAGCACCTGCAGACAGACACCATCTGCACGTGCAGACGCCGTTATTAAGAGGTGGGATTTATCCGGTGCCTCATGCATGTTCAAGCAGGCAGATAGGGTAGGGTGGCCAGCCTCCGTCCCCACCCGCCAGCCTGCCCTTCTCCATGTTTGTTTTATCTTGTCTTTCATTTGAAATCTCACTCGCGTGTTTTCTGAAGTACATGCACTGTATCCCTGGTCTGTGCGTCGCGACGCTCCCTCACTATTAACTCACAACCCTGGGAGGAGAAATGTGATATTTTAATCAACCCGGCTGGTTAAAGATGCAGTTCTGACAGTTGCATGCATCCCTGTCCATGTCTCTGTGCCTGTGCCTGTGCCTGTGCCTGTCCCTGTGCCTGTCCCTGTCCCTGTTCCTGTCCCTGTCCCTGTCCCTGTCCCTGTCCCTGTCCCTGTTCCTGTCCCTGTCCCTGTCCCTGTCCCTGTCCCTGTCCCTGTCCCTGTCCCTGTCCCCGTCCCCGTCCCTGTCCCTGTTCCTGTCCCTGTTCATGTCCCTGTTCCTTGTCCCTGTCCCTATCCCTGTCCCTGTCCCTGTCCCTGTCACTGTCCCTGTCCCTGTCACTGTCCCTGTCTCTGTCCCTGTCCCTGTCCCTGTCTCTGTCTCTGTCCCTGTGCCTGTCCCTGTTCCTGTCCCTGTGCCTGTCCATGTTCATGTTCATGTTCATGTCCCTGTTCCTATCCCTGTCCCTGTCCCTGTCCCTGTTCATGTCCCTGTTCCTATCCCTGTCCCTGTTCCTGTCCCTGTTCCTGTCCCTGTTCCTGTCCCTGTTCCTGTCCCTATTCCTGTCCCTGTCCCTGTCCCTGTCTCCTTCCCTGTCCCTGTCCCTGTCCCTGTCCCTGTCCCTGTCCCTTTCCCTCTCTCCCCCCTCTCCCCTCCCTCACTATTAACTCATAACCCTGGGAGGAGAAATGTGATATCTTAATCAACCCGGCTGGTTAAAGATGCAGTTCTAACAGTTGCAAGCATCCCTGTCCCTGTTTCTATCCCTGTTCCTATCCCTGTCCCTGTTCCTGTTCATGTCCCTGTTCTTATCCCTGTCCCTGTTCCTGTCCCTGTTCCTGTTCATGTCCCTGTTCCTGTCCCTGTTCCTATCCCTGTCCCTGTTCCTGTTCATGTCCCTGTTCCTATCCCTGTCCGTGCTCCTGTCCCTTTTCCTGTCCCTGTTCCTGTCCCTGTTCCTGTCCCTGTTCCTGTCCCTGTTCCTGTCCCTGTTCCTGTCCCTGTCCCTGTTCATGTCCCTGTTCCTGTCCCTGTCCCTGTTCCTGTCCCTGTCCCTGTCCCTGTCCCTGTCCCTGTCCCTGTCCCTGTCCCTGTCCCCTTCCCTGCCCCTGTCCCTTTCCCTCCCTCTCCCCGCCCTCTCCCCACCCTCCCATCTCCCTCTGCCCTCCCTCCAATCTCCTTCTCCCACCCTCCCCTCTCCCTTTACACACCTCCCCCTCACTACACCTTCCCCTTTGCACACCTGCCCAGGCAACAATCATATACTTAGCCTTGAAGGGAAGCACATTGCCTTCTTGGCTTTCTTCAGACAGTGACACCCACACACTCGTAACCCGAGGAGAATCCTTCCTAGGGACGCAGGCAAAGAGATCCCTCCAATATATGAAGACTGCTTGTCAGAAGGAGAAGACAAGAGAAAAAGGAAAGAAAAGCAATACAACACCCTTTCCTACGGAAACAAGCTGGTGGCCTCTTTAAAGTGTGGATGGATCCAGGAGGGGGTTAATTAACCTGAAATTGGGGCTAATTCGCCATGCCCTGTAGGGGCAAGACTCCTGGCTGATGGATAACGAGTTCTGCCGATTGGCTTATTAGGGGAAGAGAACCCAAACCAACCCAACCGTGTGTGCAAAATGAAGAACAAAAAAATAAATAATCCAATTTTACTCTGATCAGAATACTTTAAGAAAAATAAAAAAAGATGCCGTGCCGGTGAAATCAAAAGCGAGCCGCATTTTGAAAACTAAGCTGGCATTTGTTTAAAAGATAAAAGAAAATATGGATAAACTAGTCCATTTTCCTTTTACTTTAAAAAAGCCATGAATTTTGACCAAAGGCAGATTGAGATGGATCTAGCCAATCTTCCTCGAAAAAGTCAGGCCCTCGAAATTTCTTCATGATTTGCATTCAGATCATTTTTGGGCCTACGCGTGCCGGCCATGTAAGTCAGTACATTGTAAGCGGATTCCAATTTTTATTTGTAATTTTTGAACTGAGATCTCCATACAAATAGTCATGTATAGGGATTTGTGTGTGGGTGTTTTTCCCATTCAAAAGTGATAATGCCCTCGAATCTGGGGTCTCTCCCCGGGGGGGGGGGGGGGGGGGGATACTTGCTGATCAGCACACCGGGTTATAACCCGGCGATGCAGTCTTCAATCCTCACGTTGCCCCGGCAACAGTACGGATGCTGTGGTGATATGCAAATTGGACTGACCGAGGTGAGGTGCCTTTCTCAAACTCGTGGCACTTTGGTTCCGTCTCTGGCTCCGTAGAGTGACATCTGATGGAGCGACGACTGCCCAAACCACACTCAGTGTATATCTTTGGATATTTGAGGCCTGAAAAGAACTGTTACGAACCTTGGGGACAATTCATGGCGTTTGCTATTCAGCTGTTTGAAGTAGACAGAGGCAGACAGAAAGACAATCATAAAGTGACCTTTTCCCACCTTTGTTGGACGTTCATGTGCTGTATTTTTACCGTTGAATTGAATTTTTTACCTTTTAATTGAATTTTTGGTATGCTTAATGTGTATTTCCTTTGGGGGGAAGCAAACATATGAAAACTGGTTGCAGAATGGGGACAGTTGAAAACAGAAAAAAGACAAGGACAAAAATAAAACAAAAAGGACTTGGAATGAAAGGACTTCAACAATTTTGAAAAATGTCAAAGAAAACTTTCACTGGACCTGGACATGAACCAGACACCTTCGAGAAAAGAAAGAATTAAAATAGTAGGCAGGCAGTCAGGTAGTCAGTCAGACAGGCAGTCAGGCAGGCAGTCAGGCAGTCAGGCAGGCAGTCAGGCAGTCAGGCAGTCAGTCAGGTAGGCAGTCAGGCAGGCAGGCAGGCAGGCAGTCAGTCAGTCAGTCAGTCAGTCAGACAGACGGACAGACAGGCAGTCAGGCAGTCAGGCAGGCAAGCAGGCTGACAGGAAGTCAGCCAGGCAGTCAGGCTGGCAGGCAGGCAGGCAGGCAGGCAGGCAGGCAGTCAGGCAGGCAGTCAGGCAGGCAGGCAGGCAGGCAGGCAGGCAGGCAGGCAGGCAGGCATGCAGGCAGGCAGGCAGGCATGTCATGTCATGTCATGTAGCACCCCCATGCTAATTTGATTGCCTTCATGACTCCATTCAATTAAACATCTGCATGAATATTTTTCTCCCTCTCTAAATAATTCTCATGGGGCAAGGTCAGCGCCAAACGAGGAGAAGTCGCTTTTTATTGGATTGTCGAGGCAATCTGGTTAGCGTGGGGCAGAGTGAGAGAGGTGGATGGGGAGGAGGGAGGTGGGCTGTTATGAGGAAGGGGGACTGGTGTCGTCTGCCAAGCTGTGTTTACTTGGCTGAATAGGGCAGGCTGCTGAGATTGCCTCTAATCCCGCCGGTCCGATACAATAGGGACTGGCGGAGTGGGTGAGAAGGGGGGAGGGGATGAATTATTTCCCGACGACTTCTTGTTACAACAGGTCGTCTGCCAAGAGTTGGGGGGGGGATGTCTGGGGGCTTATTAAGTCGCCGCCTTAGCCAAACAAGCCCTATTTGGCAAGGGGAACCTCTTGCTGGAGGGTTACACACTTCAATGGGTGAAGGGGAGGGGTTTATATGTCTTGAATGTGTTTGGCAGGCTTTGGTCACATAGATTTATTGAATGTAGGTCATTGGTGATTGGATAGGATATTTTGCGATTGATGACAGCAGTTACATTTGTATGATACACATGTGAGGTAAAAGGAGATGATAGGCCATTGATGGTGGAGGTTTTGGGGTCATAGATGGTCATAGAAGGTCTCTGGTGAAAGAGGTGTGGTTTCTGAAGTTGAAAGGTCACTGTTAAAAGGTTAAAAGGTTGAAAGGTAATTGCTTCTGTGAGGTCATAGAGGTTGGGAAGACATAGAGGCTGTGAGGTCATACAGGTTGTGAAGTCATACAGGTTATGAGGTCATAGAGGTTGTGAGGTCATATAAGCTGTGACGTCATGAGGCCATATAGGTTTTGAAGTAGTAGAAGTTGTGAGGTCTTAGAGGTTGTGAGGTCATTGTAGGTTCTGAAGAAGTAGAGGTCGTGAGGTCTTAGAGGTCATGAGGTCATAGAAGCTGTGAGGTCATAAAAGCTGAGGCCATAGAGGCTGTGAGGCCATATAACAGTTGGTTAGGCCATGAAGGTTGAATGGGCTTAATAGGCTTTGGGTCATTGATGGTAGAGGTAATGAGATCATTTGCCTGTACATCACTACATGCACCTCGACCAGCTCAGTGTTCAAGTTTGAATCCTACCTAAGTTCAGTGCACTCATTTCCAAGCAGGCAAAAGGCAAAGCATTAAACTTACTCTTATCTGGAACAGCAAACTTGCATACAATGTAGCATTACATTCTCACATCCGCAAATCATAAAAATGCATGTATGCCAATAGCTGGAGGTCAAGCTATTCATGAAGTGATCTGAGCGGAAGTCCAGCCATACGCAATATGGGTTGATGGTCATAGGATCCTCGCTGTTATGACAGTCATGACCGTCCTCCAAATGCGTTATAGATGAATTCTGTCACAGTAGGCGTTTTCAGAATCGTGACCAGGTTGTCTGGAGTCCTCTTGTCTGAATTCCTCTCCTCACTTCCGCCTGGCTGACCGGCCCCCATCCCCGCCGTATACCACTTCCCACTCTCCTTGCATTAGCCTGTCAGCTTCGCTCGCCATGAGTCATGCACACAGGGTCATGAACTTCATTTGGAACCCTCCCCGTGTTTTTTTTTGGGAAAACCGAAACAAGATTTTGGCCATCCAACTTTCCTCTACCCCCTTAGGATATAATTTTCCAAATGTCATTTTCAGTGTAACTCTCCCGCTGAGCCTACCTCACCACCCCCTCCCCTCGATAACCCTGTGAAGATGTGTAAACGGAGGGAACTAGTGGGTTGTGTCCTTTGGGTGAATTCTGTTCTGTCTGATTATCAAGTACAGTGTACATGGACATGGACATGGACAACCTTATATACACATTGCCTCTTTAAGCTCTGGCAGGTGATGGCTTCTCCAATGCCCCTCATCCATTATTTTCTTTCTGTCAATCTATGTCCTGTCCAGTGCTGAAGATTGCTCCCCTCCTTTCATGTCCTCTACTCTCAACTATCCCCTCCCTCCCCTCTCCTCTCCTCCCCTCCCCTCTCCTCTCCTCTCCTCTCCTCTCCTCTCCTCTCCTCTCCTCTCCTCTCCTCTCCTCTCCTCTCCTCTCCTCTCCTCTCCTCTCCTCTCCTCTCCTCTCCTCTCCTCTCCTCTCCTCTCCTCTCCTCTGCTCTGCTCTGCTCTGCTCTGCTCTGCTCTGCTCTGCTCTGCTCTGCTCTGCTCTGCTCTGCTCTGCTCTGCTCTGCTCTGCTCTGCTCTGCTCTGCTCTGCTCTGCTCTGCTCTGCTCTGCTCTCCTCTCCTCTCCTCTCCTCTCCTCTCCTCTCCTCTCCTCTCCTCTGCTCTGCTCTGCTCTGCTCTGCTCTGCTCTGCTCTGCTCTGCTCTGCTCTCCTCTCCTCTCCTCTCCTCTCCTCTCCTCTCCTCCCTCTCCTCTCCTCTCCTCTCCTCTCCTCTCCTCTCCTCTCCTCTCCTCTCCTCTCCTCTCCTCTCCTCTCCTCTCCTCTCCTCTCCTCTCCTCTCCTCTCCTCTCCTCTCCTCTCCTCTCCTCTCCTCTCCTCTCCTCTCCTCTCCTCTCCCCTCCCCTCCCCTCCCCTCCCCTCCCCTCCCCTCCGCTCCGCTCCGCTCCGCTCTCCTCTCCTCTCCTCTGCTCTCCTCTCCTCTCCTCTCCTCTCCTCTCCTCTCCTCTCCTCTCCTCTCCTCTCCTCTCCTCTCCTCTCCTCTCCTCTCCTCTCCTCTCCTCTCCTCTCCTCTCCTCTCCTCTCCTCTCTCCTCTCCTCTCCTCTCCTCTCCTCTCCTCTCCTCTCCTCTCCTCTCCTCTCCTCTCCTCTCCTCTCCTCTCCTCTCCTCTCCTCTCCTCTCCTCTCCTCTCCTCTCCTCTCCTCTCCTCCTCTCCTCTCCTCTCCTCTCCTCTCCTCTCCTCTCCTCTCCTCTCCTCTCCTCTCCTCTCCTCTCCTCTCCTCTCCTCTCCTCTCCTCTCCTCTCCTCTCCTCTCCTCTCCTCTCCTCTGCTCTCCTCTGCTCTCCTCTGCTCTCCTCTGCTCTCCTCTGCTCTCCTCTGCTCTCCTCTGCTCTGCTCTCCTCTGCTCTCCTCTGCTCTCCTCTGCTCTGCTCTCCTCTGCTCTGCTCTCCTCTCCTCTCCTCTGCTCTCCTCTGCTCTCCTCTCCTCTGCTCTCCTCTGCTCTCCTCTGCTCTGCTCTGCTCTCCTCTCCTCTGCTCTGCTCTCCTCTGCTCTCCTCTCCTCTCCTCTCCTCTGCTCTCTCCTCTGCTCTCCTCTCCTCTCCTCTCCTCTGCTCTGCTCTGCTCTGCTCTGCTCTCCTCTGCTCTCCTCTGCTCTCCTCTGCTCTCCTCTCCTCTCCTCTCCTCTCCTCTCCTCTCCTCTCCTCTCCTCTCCTCTCCTCTCCTCTCCTCTCCTCTCCTCTCCTCTCCTCTCCTTTGTTTGCTTGATTGGCCAACAAGGAAATGACTGACCGATTGACCAACCCAACTGACCAACTGAATGGGACAACCAACCCATTAACTCATTGCTCAATCAACCAACCAACCAATTGGTCAATCAACCGAGCAACCAATCGGTCAATACACCAACCCACCGATCGCTCAATCAACCGTCTAATCAATTGATCTTCTTTTTTTATTTTTGACAGAAGTAACTGATCACAATTCATTTAACGTTCAGCTGCCTTTTCTCCCCTTCCCTTTGTATTGTGCAGGCCCCAGATCTTCCTCCAGCGCCGGGACGCATCCAAGAATGTAAGTACAGCGCCGCTCAGAGTCTCCCCACTCTGTTTGGTTTGGTTTGTTGTATTCTCCCACCTACTCCCCTTGAATCGCATGCACATCTTGCAGTGTTGCCGACTGTGCTCTTTGAGAGCGCAGCCAAGCCAAGCGTGAAGGGATAGAGGAGGAGGGGGGATTGCAGGGGCTCAGTCCAATCCAATAAGGTCTGTGTATTATAAACAGTATGATCCCCTAGATGGTAGGCTCTCTGGGGAGTTCTGTGTCAGGTGCAGGTGCAAAGATGGCAGGGAGGGAGGGGGGGATGGAGGGGGTGAGGGGGCGAGGCTGGGTGGGGGTAGGGGGGGTTAATTTTTCGCTGGAGGCTCTCCCCACAGGTCTTAGGGTGTACGTAGGTAGGGCTTATGTAGGATTGTGGAAGGGGGGAAAACTCTGGATGTACGTGGATTGTACACAAAAGGAAAGCTCTGTCGTTGCATTTTTGCACAGGAGAGTGTCAAATTTGTCCTGAAAACCCCCACCAAAAATGAAAGGGTTGAGGAATTTTTGTTTTAAGGAAAATTGATTGATAGACTCCGCGATCATCGTCGCACCTTTGCAATGGATAATGTTGCAATTCATCACAGGTTTTTTTTTTTTTCTGCATTTGAGTCTATCAGGTGGCACTCCTGACAACCACAACTTGGACAGGCCACGTCGGGCTTCTGTCTTTTTGTCCCAAATTACCGTTTCAGGGGTCTTGAAATTTGGCTTGAAAAGACTGCAGACCACAGTTAAAAAGCACCTACAGTTGAGCAACTTGTGCGCCAAGCAGTACGGTGGAGGGGTTTCTCCTGCCTGGCCCTTTTGGCACGTACTGACTCCAATTTGTGAGATCCACGGAGCAGCCAGAGTGCATGGCCACATTCTGACTCAAATTCAATCGACGTGATCGACATGCTAAATCCAAATCAAAAATAATGGCAAAGAAAGTTTGACTTTACGTTCGTTCGTTCGTTCGTTTGTTCGTTCGTTCGTTCGTCTAAACTTTTATTTCTACGTTGTTATGCAATTACACAGTGATGACTAAACTGCATTAATTATGTGAATAGGTCTACAACAAGACAAAAGAGATGATACACTGTAGAATACTGTACATGTAAGTGTATAGGGCCTATTAAACTACATGTAAGTTGACCCAATAGAGCATGCGAAGACCAGACTAGACATGGACTTAGCTTTTCAGTATACCAAATTATCAGACTCCGGCTCAGACCCTCCCATCTTTGGGGGAGAATCCTGCCTCAGTCCAATATAGTGTGCGGCTGTGTGCACGTGATTCATGCCCGTCTGTGTTACGGTAGGATCAAGATCGGGGGCCGACCTCATCAAGACACCGATGGCTGTCGGAGGATTTTTAAAAAAATTGTTTTCGGGTCTCAGATAGATCTTCAGACTCATCACATGGTGACGCACCAAGGATTGGTGTCACATTTCTTCACCTTTTTGCCTACCGGTAGATGTAAAACAAGATCCCTCTGTATTGCAATCGGGGAGTAAGAGGGGGGATTTTCCAGGTTTTCATGACGTACATCTTGCGTGTTGATTATTGTCAGTGACTCAGAGCGTTGATGTGTTCTTCGACTCTGAGTCACGGCTGGGAAAAAGAAAAGAAAAAGTGAGGGTTAAGGCAAGGTCAGGAGGAGATAACCACCCGATTGGATGGATGGATGAATGAACGGTTGAAGGAGGGGGGGGGGCTGGTAGGTTTGCAGGTATCAATCACTGCTGCATTGTGGGAATGCCACGTACGCACTTGCAGTGCATTAATGCGCACATGATGTCCACACTGTGTTCATTCCACATGTATCTGTACTTGCATATAGGACACAGTGCCTGTACATGTGCTAGAATTGCCCAAACAGATGCTGTCATATGCACATGCATTACACTCCTCAAGCCATCTACATGTAGATGTACAAACGTACAGTGTACGTACTGCATCGTTAATTTTGTTTGTGACATTGGATTTGTCATGAGCATGACAATGTGTGGAGAAGGGCAGAGTGGCCACGGTATTGATTTTTCAGAATTCCAGCAAACGTGGACGCATACGGGCACTCTTCTGATGCCTAAAATTGGTGTGTTGCCAACTATAGCACTACATGTACATGTGTACAGTGTACATGTACATGTTGAACAGTACTCAAGAATACACATACATGTACACCTGTACATGTACACTTTGTATACATGTACATGTTACATGTACATGTCTGTATACATGGATATGTACTGGCAAAGTGTACACAAACATGTTACCCAGTACATGTACAATGTACATGTAAATGAATAAGCACAAGTTGATTAATTGACTGATCATGCAGTCATTGATTGATTGAGGCGATCGGTCAATTAGTCAGACAGTCTTGGCAGGGGTTTCAGTCCAGCTAACAGATACATGTACTGTACATGTAGTTTAGAGAATACGGTACATTCAATATGCTTAAGATCAGAACATGTACTGAGTTACATGTACACAATGTACATTGTACATGTAGTTTAGAGAATACGGTACATGTACCCGGTATATTCAGTATGCTTAAGAACATGTACCACTACATGTACACATGTACATGTACTGTACCATACATGTAGCTCACAGGAAGATGCTGAACGTACATGTACATGTACATGCCCACTACACATGGTGCTATACAGTTTTACACATACACTGCCCAGTACTGTGCATGCATGTGTAATGTAAGCATACATGTACATGTATATTTATATGTATACATGCATATGATACATGCACGTGTATGGACTGAATTTAATGAAAATGTCATTAAGGCAGTGGGATTTATTGCAGTACTGTAGGTCATCCTTGCAGGCCATGACTTCTCGATAGGATGGCATACATTTGGGGGCCGCAGGGGGTTATTCTTTTCTCCTCTTTGGCACGCCAGTTGGTTTTGTGGGTAAACAGGGATCTTGCAGGGCCCCTGGATCACCGTGCCATTCCCTCTGAGCCCCGCCCCAAGGCACCAGTGCCATCCCTGCCCACCTCTTTCTACTTCCTCGATCGTTCGCACCCTGGTCCTGGCCGTTAACTCCATACCTAATCCCCGCCTGCGTGCCGGTAGTCGCTGATGTAGCTGAGCAAGTCGTTCCAATTAAAAAAAAAATAAAAAAATAAAAAAAATTAAGAAGTAATCAGCGAGGTTATATGCGGACCTGAATCACTAGATTTACTTACCGGAGGTCATTTTTGTATTCTCTTTGTCTTGCTCTCCTGGACGTTTTTACAGGGATGTGAACGGGTACACAAGCAAAAGATTTTTTTGGGGGAGAGAAATAATAAAACAAAATTCAAGGTTCACCTCTGGGGGAAGGGAAGAGAAAGGGTGGGGGAGAATGTGAAATTATCTACGAGTTTTGAGAATGGGTCCTTGGGGTTTTTGGATGAGGTGGGAAGCTGGTCGAGATTGTTCGGAGAGGGGAGGGGGGAGGAGGAGAGAGGGAGAGGGATGTGAAGGAAGAGGCAGCGGTGTATTGGGAGGAGTGGACGGAGGATTGGGAAGGCAAGGTGGGAATTGGA
This sequence comes from Luidia sarsii, assembly GCA_949987565.1. Lineage (NCBI taxonomy): Eukaryota > Metazoa > Echinodermata > Asteroidea > Paxillosida > Luidiidae > Luidia > Luidia sarsii. The sequence goes on along the minus strand of OX465108.1, from coordinate 12,332,024 downwards.
GGACGGGGGGGAGCGGGAGTTAGTTTGTTGTCTTTTAATCGGAGCAGTCGTTCACGCCTGTTATTGCTCAGTCGCTGGATGTTGTTTTGTTGAGCAGAGGGCTGTGGGTGGTGTGGGGGGGGGGTGGGGGGATGAGGAGAAGGGGAATAGGAAAAGTAGAGTGTAAAGAAGGGGCATTGGTTAGTGTTACTTGATTCCCGCACAGTGGTATAACAGGGACGCACGTAAACGCAGACACACCCATTGACTTGCCAGTCTCTGTAATAGAAAAAGTGGCAACTCCAGATTATCAGTAATTCGTTCAACCGGATTGAAGGTTTTAAGACGAGATTAGCAGGGCGTGCACTTTGACCCAGAGGACAGCTAGACAGAAGAAGACAGGAGAGTACAGAACAGGAGAGAAGAGAGGGGAGGAGGGGAGGAGGGGAGGGGGAATTAGAAGGGAGAGGTGGGAAGGGAAGGGAAGGGGAGGGGAAGAGGATTTGGGAGGGGGAAAGAAAAAGAGATATATCGAACCGTAATATAAATCACAGCACCGGGGGAATAACCCTAGTCCAGGCCAGGATGATTTTCTTTGGGAATAAGGGGAGGGGAAGTTCCCAGGGTCTTAGGGATGGGACGCAGAGCGTACTTGGGCAGGAACTGTTTTGACTGGTAACACCCTTGTGAAAACAACCTCCCAGCCAGGGCCATCGATCAGAAATTTTGCCGTCTTGTGTGTGAAGAGTGTTTCCTCACGGACAACATTTGGCGCGGTGGGGAATGGGGTGGAAACAAGGAAATAGACCATTGAAACATGCAGAACCACATTCATCCGTTTCAATGAGGGTTTGGCCTGCTCAACGTACATGTACATGTATAACCAGCACTGCATGTTCAGTGCTATGCCTGATTGCCTGCTGAAAGAAAACAAAATACAGGCAGCTTGGGCGGGATTCAAACCCACGACTCCTGCTCTCTTGTGCAGGTGTCTTAACCGCTGGACTCCTGGGCAGGTTGAGCTCATGTGGTGGATTCGAATCTGTACAGTGGTGGGTGCCGCATTGCATCATTTTCAGCAGGCAAAGTGGCAAACGTGTCATGCACATGTGCTAATTTTAAGTTGAGCAGGGGGAAAACCCTCACTGAATTATATTCTCACTGACGCAAATATTATTGTATAAATGGAAATGGCACAATGTATATACAATGTACATGTAGCTTTGATCAGTTATTCATGCGACATCACTAGGAGTAAACAAACAAATGACTTACATGTAAGAGAGCATGTGCCTCTATTTTATAGCTGCCTGAAATTAAGTCATCATGCACAGGGAGCTGGCATGGAGCTTACCTGTTTAGCCGTGTCCGCACTGGACTTATTTTTTTACCGAGCCCGAGGGTAACATTCCAATGGGTAAATCTTCCCGGCGTCCGCACTTGGACTTTTCGACTCGGGTAAACTAACCGAGACGATCGGTAAAACTAACCGACTCATGTACATGTGCATGTACTCTAGGTACACAAACACGTTGTTACCCTGCGCCCGCACGAGTCTTGCATACAGTAACGTAACATGCGGGGCGCCGGATGTGGTTTTTTACCGAGTCGTTTACCGAGACGTCATGTCCGGATTGGACTTATCGACTCGGTTAAACTGACCTGGTCAATTTAACCGGGCAGAAGTTGGTCGGTTAAACTACCCACTGGAGTCGGGCTGTCCGCACTGGACTTAAAATGGTCAATTTACCCATTTGCTCGGTTAGTTTACCCATTTTAAGTCCAGTGCGGACGCGGCTTTTGACAGAAAAAGAAAAAAAAGCCAAAAGATTTTTTCAGTTTTAGTTTTTGTTGGTTCTTACATGTGCAATTGTGCATGATGCAATGAATTCATTTTCATTCTTCTGTGGCTGCTTGGTTGCAGTAAGAATAGCCCACGCTTCCTGAAACTCCCCTGACCTTATCACAAGCTGTTGGTGTCAGATTTAAGAAAACACGGAATGAAGACACGTGTGAAACAAAGCCAGTCTTATCGGCTGGACCGAGCGCTGTCGTCATTCCATTGTCTGCAGAGGTTATTATCTCTCTGACTGACCCCTGACCCACTGATTACCCCCGACCGGCCGACGAACCCTCTCCACATTGCTCGGCATTTACGCAATGCGGTCTCTCCGCAGCCCAGATTTCCGCATCGCAGCGGTCCATTGCATCTAACCCATCTTGACTTGGGATCAATCGCAAGACGATGGGTGATGTGCAGACACCATATGGCCAATTTCAACATGGGACAGGTTTTCAGTCATTAATTGTGTGAGGATGCATCGTCAAATGGCTTTGTGAAATCCACACCTGGGTTGCCAAAGAGAGAGACAGAGAGAAAGAAAGAAAGAAACAAACAAAACTAAAGGAAGATGGTTGGAAGCTGATCACACTGTTATTCAACTGACATTGTTTGGCAAAGAAATATTTAGAGAGGAGGGCCTAAACTGTACTGTGTGAAAAAAAATGTACGTATTGTGTTACTGACTCAACCTAAACGTATCCCGGTACATGTACATGTATCATGTACATTGTACATGAACATGGATGTGTGTACATGTACATGTACATGTACTGTTGTACAGTATACGGTATATTGTGTAAGTGCACAATGCATACATTATATGAATACATTAGACAATTGTGCATTATGTACATGTACATGTACAGTGTACATGCACCGATCGGCTCAGATTTCATCAGCTCGCGGACGGACTGCAAGTCGAGGGTTCTTTCCCGAAGGAGAACGTTTTTCTGATCGGACGGTTGTGAGTTACAAAGCTGTTATCACATCCAGTGGGTGGTTCTCTCTGCAGTGACCGTGCCTTATTCATGTTTTCAGAGTCAGAAGTCTGGGTTGCAACTTGCAAAACAACCTTGTGTTTGTCAGTGGTCATAACATACACATGTACATGTACAGTAGGTATGTTACAGCGGAACAGCAAATTCACATAGGCTTGCATATACATGTATTATCAGGCAGTATTAGATGTGTGAACGGGTTAAAAGACTTCACTGATCTTGGATTTTGAACTTCGGTACATGTACTATTGATGTGCATTGGGCATTTCGTGTTTGGAAGACATTTCAGTACTTGAGAAACTGTGCAGTGTTACATGTACTGTACTGTACATGCACAGTACATGCACAGTACATGCACAGTACCGATATGTACATGTACAGTACATACAGGTACTCTCTCCATTGCAATGAGCATGTTTAGTCCATTGACCTGTGCTCACCTCTCCTGAGCCTGCCAATAGAGGGGGCTATTTCACATCTCCGCTGAGCTGAGCTGCCCTCAACTGAACAGCCCTGGTGTCTTGAACTGAGACGCCATCCCGCGCTTGACCTGAGACATGTTCCCGTGTACATCCTCCCAACTCCCCTTCTGTTTGAATTTCTCACATAATTTGGAAACACGAGGCTGCTCTTTTATGCATGAAGAAACCTTTGTGTTGATTGAACTTTATTTTTCAAAGAACACTGCATTTTAATTTTTATGATTTGAGCATGAAATGCCAGCAATATAATTTTGGTTACCACAAATTTGGCCTTCTATTCCTGTTCCTAAATCAATGTCAATTTAATAAGTGAGCGTTGATGGTGAGAATTGTCCCCTCCATGAGGCTCCATCCTTCAACAGTATGCACAATGTAGTCTTGTCATCAGGAGCTCACTCGCCCTTCCTGCCAGTGAGAGAATGAAGTGAGCCCTCTTGTGTTGGTTAAGTGGCAGGTTGCATCACCACATGATTCTGTGCACTGGAGAAGCATTCCGGGCCGGGGTGGTGCTGCTCTCTCGCCGGGTCTGGTATCCCGTCCCGCCTGCAATTTGTTTTGTGCAGGGGGTAGTGTCCTACTCAGCGCCCCCCCTGAGGACACAGACAAACATTGGCCAACCATAAAACCAACTCCTAGACTGTTTGATGCCCCGGAGCCCAAACCACAGATCATTACAGGATGACTCTGTATTGGATTGCATGTAGTCTACTGATGGTTGATTGTATTCACATGAGTGTTGAGCATCTTCACAGTTGGCCTTACACGTGGGGAAAAGAACGGAAAAAAATTGATTAGACAAGACGGAGTCATGGAGTCATTAGTGTGTTAGGGACATATTTTAAGTGCTCACAGCAGCTGCAAGGTGAATCACCTTGTGTGGCGAGATTTCATGGAAGAAGTTTGCCGTCGGGACAGATAGCATTTCAAATAAGTACGCAAAGAATGCCAAGGGCACCGTGTTCATGACTGGTCAGTCCATAACAGACTTCCTCCAGTTTAGAAAAAGAGTAAGAAGTGAAGACACCAGGACGCAAACTAATGAAAGATTGGCTGCGGGTGTTTAAGGATGATTAAGGGACTCCTGATCTCCCTCGCTATGTTTCCATCTCTCCCTTGTCTCCTCTCCTCCCCCTCCTTCGTCAAAATTGCAACCTCTTGCCAATTTTGTAGAGCTGCTTGAATAGCATAAACTCTCGCTTGAGGATTCCCTGCTTAATGCAGCAGGGATGCCAGTCACAGCTCTGCCTGTATTCCACGCCAGGCAAAGAGTGGTTTTAGTATTTTGTGCAGCGGTCAAAGTCAATCGGTACCGCGCAGCATGCAGTGTGGTTGGTACACTGTAGTCCCTTCCAATCAAAGGATAAGAGGTTAACACACTGAGGAGCTTCTCACGCTTTATGCAAGCAGCTCCACCACACCGGTTACTGACTCAACCTAAATGTATACATGTATCACGTACATGTACAGAACATGAACATCATACATGGATGTGTGTACATGTACTGTTGTACAGTATACGGTATATTGTGTAAGTGCACGATGCATACATTATATGAATACATTAGACAATTGTGCATTATGTACATGTACATGCACCGATCGGCTCAGATTTCATCAGCTCGCGGACGGACCGCGAGTCAAGGGTTTTCATTCCCGAAGGAGAGCGTTTTTCTGATCGGACGGTTGTGAGTTACAAAGCTGTTATCACATCCAGTGGGTGGTTCTCTCTGCAGTGACCGTGCCTTATTCATGTTTTCAGAGTCAGAAGTCTGGGTTGCAACTTGCAAAACAACCTTGTGTTTGTCACTGGTCATAACATACACATGTACATGTACACATGTACAGTAGGTATGTTACAGTGGAACAGCAAATTTCACATAGGCTTGCATAGGCTTGCCCTGATGGTGACGGTGATTCCTGCCTCATTTTGCGGCAGAGTTTAGAGGGGATGAAGAAGATGGGTGAGAGGCAGGGGGGGGGGGTTGGGTCCTCGTCCACAGACTTGGAAACTGATTCTATCAATATCAGCAATCCTTCCCCGCGCATCCTCCTGCTATCCTCCTCCATGTTAACTCCCTCTCTCCCTCCCCTATCCCTCCTCCAACCCTCCCCCCGGCCTTATCAAAGCCCTCCCCCCTGGAAGGTTAATGTGCCCTTACTTGGTCCTACGGGCGATGAAGGATGCGATCTATCTGAGTGAGGGAGGTAGAGAGAGAGTGAGGGCGAGAGAGATAGAGAGAGGGAGGGAGGATAGGAGGGTATTTATAATTGAAGCAGTTTTCTCCATCCACAGCCCACAGCATTTAGACGCGCAACGAGGCCCAATCGTTTTGCTTAAATGGCTTCTGGATAAATAGAACGGTGACTCCCACCCCTCTCTCTCTCTCTGCTCATTTTGTTGCTCTCCCTTTTTTCCCCCCTTCTTCTTCTAAGGAGTCGGACCTTGTTTTGACTGCACAACCAAAGTAGAGCCTATTTGGACCGGGATGGGGTTGGATGGGGTGGGAGGGAGAGGGGTTGGAAGTGGGTTAATGGAGGGGCCTTTGATATAGGAAGGGTGTTTTGATGAATAGATAGCTGTCTGTTTGACCATTAAGATATTGAGAGTAGGAGGGGGGAGAGATGACATATTTGATGTTTGAGGGCTTGGAAAGTGCAGTAACTGTTCTGGTTGCTCTTTCCCTTGTTCAGCTTCTTTTGGCACGGTTTGGGTTGGAGGGGTTGCTGTGACCTGGGTTCAGGGAACTGTGTTGGACAGATCTAGGCCTCTGGGTTACTGGGTGGAAATGGACTTGTGTAAATTAGTGGGGTAGATCTGTGGCTATGGGTGGCGGGGGGGGGGGGGTCCGATGTGCCCCATGAGAGGTACTCTGTGCCCCTGGGTAGATAAACTTGAGCCCCTGGTTAGGTGGGTCTGTGCCCCTGGCAAGGTGGACCTACTGGTACCCAGGGTACATTGTATGTTGACCTGCACTCCTGAGTAGGTGAACCTGTGCCTGTGGGTTAATACCGGTAGGCCTGCGTACCTGAGAGTTGGATCTGAGCCTGTGGGTAGATACAGTAGACCTGTGCACCTGAGTGGTTGGACCTGAGCCCCTGTGCAGATAGGACTGTGCACCTTAGTACGGTAGGTGGACCTGAGCACCTGGGTAGATAGACCTGTGCACCTGACTAGGTGGGTCTGAACCTCTGGGTAGATAGACCTGTGTACCTGACTAGGTGGACCTGAGCCCCTGGGTAGATAGACCTGTGTACCTGACTAGGTGGACCTGAGCCCCTGGGTAGATACAGTAAACCTGTGCACCTGACTAGGTGGGTCTGAACCTCTGGGTAGATAGACCTGTGTACCTGACTAGGTGGACCTGAGCCCCTGGGTAGATAGACCTGTGTACCTGACTAGGTGGACCTGAGCCCCTGGGTAGATAGACCTGTGTACCTGACTAGGTGGACCTGAGCCCCTGGGTAGATACAATAAACCTGTGCACCTGACTAGGTGGGTCTGAACCTCTGGGTAGATAGACCTGTGTACCTGACTAGGTGGACCTGAGCCCCTGGGTAGATAGACCTGTGTACCTGACTAGGTGGACCTGAGCCCCTGGGTAGATAGACCTGTGTACCTGACTAGGTGGACCTGAGCCCCTGGGTAGATACAGTAAACCTGTGCACCTGACTAGGTGGGTCTGAACCTCTGGGTAGATAGACCTGTGTACCTGACTAGGTGGACCTGAGCCCCTGGGTAGATAGACCTGTGTACCTGACTAGGTGGACCTGAGCCCCTGGGTAGATTGACCTGTGTACCTGACTAGGTGGACCTGAGCCCCTGGGTAGATAGACCTGTGTACCTGACTAGGTGGACCTGAGCCCCTGGGTAGATTGACCTGTGTACCTGACTAGGTGGACCTGAGCCCCTGGGTAGATAGACCTGTGCACCTGACTAGGTGGACCTGAGCCCCTGGGTAGATTGACCTGTGTACCTGACTAGGTGGACCTGAGCCCCTGGGTAGATAGACCTGTGTACCTGACTAGGTGGACCTGAGCCCCTGGGTAGATTGACCTGTGTACCTGACTAGGTGGACCTGAGCCCCTGGGTAGATTGACCTGTGTACCTGACTAGGTGGACCTGAGCCCCTGGGTAGATAGACCTGTGTTACTGACTAGGTGGACCTGAGCCCTTGGGTAAGTGGACTTGAGCCCCTGGGTAGTAGTAGCAGCACCAGCAATGTAGTATACCGGTAGCACACAAAATGCACGTAGTGATAGACCTACATGTACATGTACTAGTGTAAGTTGAAATTGAAGAGCTTAGACTACATGTATGAATGTCTGTTGATATTTTAAACTTTCATAACTTGGCATGAACACACAGGAAAAAAGTAGTTTTTGAGAACTGAGAATGTAGTTTTAATGACAGAAGTGAATTGTGAAGCATAGAATGTGCTTCCTGGTTTCATGCTCATCTGCTTTGCAGTTCACTTCATGCCCAATTAGAGTGCTTGTATGGCAGCTCCATTACACATACATGTACATGGATGTTCTACCTGTTACCCTCTAGCCTCAACCACACAGACGGTGTCATCACTGTGACCCCCCTGAGCACAGAACCCCATTGATTTGTCTGAGTGCAACACCATCCGGGCATATAACCTCTGCGACCCCCCCCCCCTCCCCCACCTCCCCTCACTTATCCTTGGCTTAATATGCATCTAATTTGCATCTCATTTGCCATTCATAGCGGGCCAGATGTGCTGTTCATCAACCAGCCTGCCCTCCAGTACCCATCTCTTATCAGTTACCGGTTTGTTATGGATTAATAAAAAAAAAAAATTTTGCAGAGAGCATGCATGAAAGTGAATGATATGACCCTGTCCTACCATATGGTTGGGCTTGACAGTATTCAGTGCACATTGTTCAACAGCTTCTCTCATACTGATTGTCGAATGGATGGCCGGTATTTATAACTTTGACGTTTTTGGACACCGAGAAGATGGATCCTCACCAGTTGCATGGATTATAAAATGACACGCTCACATCTTCTTCTTTTTTTTTAACCTTTTTTTCCCCCCGTCCTGCCTCTCATATGCCTGCTTGCATGGACTTATACACCGCCGGTGAGTACAAGACAGAAAAGAACACCCATCCAAATTGCCAATTATTTGTGGTTGTTGGTTTTTCTAGACCCGTGTAGTACGTCAAATCACGTTTTGCTCATTTTTTGTTTTCTTCTCTCTCTCCCTCACCCCCTCACTCTTCCGTCATCTTTAATTGCACAATTCCCCCGGGTGTGTGGTTGCTATCTTATCCCATGTCCCAATCTCTCCACAACCCTCCCCCCTTTTGATCTACTTTCTGGTGCTCTGCGCTCTATATATTTTTTTTCTCCGTGAGCGTTTGCTTTCATGCTGTGTCCGTTCTCTTCTCTCGCCGTTGTCCCGTCCTTGTTTCCCCTCCACCCGTCTCTGCGAGGGGGCTTGTCCGATTGCAGCGACTCGGTGACCGCCGTGCGACGACGCCTCACCCCTGCCGTGACCTTGCCCTGCACTCTCTAATGCCAATACCACAAACCTCCGTGTCAGCGCTCCGCCAGAGATGCTCGAGCCGCCGTCACTCCACTTTCCCTCTCCCTCTTCCCCCCCCTTCTCTCCCCACCCTCTCCGTCACTGCGGTACCCTCGCCCCATTCGCCGTTGAGCCGGCCGTATGAGCTCCTGTGTGTGTGTATGCGTGTGCCTGTGTTCATCTCTATCCGTGCAGCGCAGGCGGTATAATACGGAGCCACATGCGGAAGTGTGTCAACCTTGTGTGTAGTCACTTGCCCTCCCAATAAGGAGTACTGACTTCTGTTACGGACGCCGACTGTTGGAGTTTTGTTTCCCGGACCTTGTGCGCTGTTTTATACATTTCCGTACACCTCTACGGAGACAGGTTCATTAGTTCATTGTTTTCAGAGGGCCTGTCTGTTATTTTTATTTAAATTTTTTTTTGGGGGGTGGGGTTCCTCTTGCACAACATTTGTGCTCTACCTACCTGGGGATTGTCTTATCCCCTCTCCCTCTCTTCCATCGTGGTCATGGCAGAGGTGGGGAGGGGAGGTAAGGCGCAGCAGTCAACGGTCACCTGGTCGAAGGAACCCGCAATTTCTTCCCTCGATCACACCGGAATGTTCCTCCAAATGCCGTCCAGTGGATTTATAATTTGTCCGAAATAAAGCGAAAGGAATCTACCCTTCGACTCTCCCCTTCCCCCCACCCCTTCTCCGTAAAAACCCCCCCGAAAAAACAACAAAAGGGGTGGGGTTCTTGATCTGAGTCGGCCGCTACCATGATAAGATACGAAGGGCCGACATTGCTGCTGGATTACGACTATCGGATCACTATAGACGGTAAGTTCTTTGACTATCCCACCCACCTCCCCTGTTTGCTAATATTGTCGAGGCTAGCCAAGATGGCATGTGACAAGCAGATGTTTCTCGAAGAATAGCCATTGATTGGTTGCGGGCAGGCCTCTTTACTCTACCCGGCTCCTCTTGTCTTCCATGTTACCATCTCCGTGCTCTCACTGGGGGGAGAGCCAAAAGGAGTAGCCATCATTCTCCCTGCGCTTATAGATCTGAAGTGTCGCTACAAAAAACCTCCAAGTCCAATCCATTTTATTTCAAGAGATCGATAGGGCTTTGAAGCTTTCACATTTCAAATGTTGTTTATGCTACTACATGTACTTCTTCTACAACTACTACTAGTACTACAACTATTCTCTACTGGTACATACGATGTACATGTATACTACTATTATGCATGTACATAATTATGCTTTTAATGGGATTGTACGTCTACTGTAAATGCATTTCTGCTACAGTTATTGTACATGTACTACTATCATGTACATGTTCATGTACATATGCAGTTACCAGTATACAGTGTACTCCTAGTGCTATTGTGCACTACTACATGTATGTACAGTATTTTGAGGAGTATTTACTACTTGCACTATTATTACTACTGTTTTTATGAGCATTTACTACTTGCACTATTATTACTACTGTTTTTATGAGCATTTACTACTAGGCTACTACCTGTAGTACTTCTTTTGTGAGGAGTATTTGCTACTAGACTACTAGTCCTATTTTGGGGGAACATTTATTACTAGACTACTACTAGACTACTAGTCCTACTATTTTGAGGAGAATTTACATGTACATGTGCTACTAGACTACACCCTGTACTAGTAAGTCCTACTATTTTGAGGAGCATTCACTACATGTACAGTACATGTACTAGACTACTAGTCCTACTTTTTTGAGGAGTATTCACTACATGTACATGTACTTGACTACTAGTCCTACTATTTTGAGGAGCATTTGGCCAATGTCGTCCCAGGCCCCACAAATGCATCCTCTCCACACCAACCTAACCAGTGTGGCAGTCCCAAGTTCTTCATTTCTCTCCAGCCCCCCCCCCCATTTTCAGTGAAAGGATGAGACGGAACAGGAGGCCGGACTGAATGCCAGTAATCGTGTCTCCTTCCCTTCTGAAAGAAACAACCACAACATAAACACCAATCATAACATTCCTATTCCTTGGTCAGAAATAAACCATATACCCTAGAATGCCCCAAATGGAACAGGGAAGAGACAATGACATGCCAACAGTCGGTTTAAAAGAAAAAGGAAAAAAATAAGGCAGCGTTATCGTAAAATTGGAAACCTGAGTAGCGAGCGTATAGATTGGCATATAAAATATACCCCTCTCCCTCTCTTCATCTCTCCAATAAGTCGACGGACCGGTTTTGGTTTATCGACCCACAAAGAGACAGAAACCAGAACACAGAAAGAAGGAAACATTCCAGCCTTTCTGGGCCTTTTCTGTATCGGATTGCAGGTCTCTGGACGAAACCCGCCACTCCGGGAGTGGATTTGCCCACTCAGAACATCGCCAAATGGCTGCTAAATTGGCCTCGGAAACCTTGTCACCAATCACGCCAACTATTGGTCTGGCCAGATTAAAGTAGAAGGTAAACACTGCACCTCGCCGGGCAGAAACCTCTGGCTCACGGCTGGTCCACGCAGAAGAAAACAGAGGACATTATCAAAAGGAAATGGTTGAACACAAAGGGGGTGCTGACCCTTGCATCCCCATGGCGCTCGAGTAGTGCGAAAGAGGTACATTTGTACATGTACATTTATCCGCAATACATTACATGACCCCAGTTTGAAAGCATCGTACATTTGTAAGACACACAACAGACCAGCTGTCCATTTCACCATACCCATCGTAACTTACAATCAATCACAAGACAATCAGAGATGCACAGAAACCATATGACCTACCGTACATGTATCACAATGTACAGTAGGGTGGGTTATCCATCGTAAGTTGAGTTACGATGCATCATAAGGCTTTGTGAAATCCACTCTTGAACCACTTGTTCAAGGTCAGGATGAAAGACATGGTTATGTGTGGTTTTTTTTAAACATACATGTATACATGTACCTTTACATAACCAGCATACATCAGTGTATAGCCAACCTCTACCAGACTGCACTGTACACACTCACAAAAAAAAGGACATTAGCAAATTTGTCATGGAGTCTCCTCCCTCCTAGTTAAACTTTGCCCTGCCCAAGTGTGTTTGTGCGTCTGTATGACAGCGTGCTGCGGAACGACGTCTGCGTGCATGTACACAGCACATACTCGCTAGTGGGCGGTGCAATGTCGCGAGGACTCTGGCAGTGACATCGCGGCTAGTTGCCGTCATCCCGACGCCATTTCCAAGCTTGCTAGATTGGCGGTCTTGCGGTGCATTTCGCTTTGGCAAAAGGCTTTGTTTGTCCCAATTGGTGCCCAATTTAAAAAAAATGTGAACGTGTTTTTACATGCAGTACCAGTAGTTGTTTTGGGGGATGTGTTTTGGCGGTCACAACCAGGAAATGGTTTGATTTTTATTCCACCGATTGAGTTTATGCCCGGCAGTTTTAAGTTACGGTCAGGGTTACACTGGGTGATATGCCAGGCCCACATGTTCACAGCACCAACCCAATCAGAAACAACAAAACCAGTTTGTTGTCATGAGTTATCAGTTTAACCACATTGTACTGCCAAAGTGCACCCTCGTTAATGGACTATCCAAGCTGTGTTCACCATATGCTTGTGGTGTGCTATTTTCTTAACTTGCATGCACTACAAGCTAGGTGGGAAACATGCATACGTACATGTACCATCAACTTCTCCTACCATATGCTTCTACTCTTATGTCTACACATTGCTCCATTGATAAGATTGGAATCAACAACTGCGCTTGAAGACATGGACCTTTTAAATGCATGCACTGTAGATGTAGATTGTGCCTGTCCCTGCCCATAGCTATGATACCATCCACCATTTCTTTGATAGTTTGGGCTAGTGCTGTATAGTGGCATTGACCCTTATTGTGGCAATTGCCCTTACTGCTCCATAGAGGCCCATAAGTACCAACGTATTGGCCAATAATGTGCAGAGTGCCACATTCATTACATGCCCTTATTGCTCGGAACTATCTACATACATACACGTAACTCAATATACTGTACATGTAGCCCCCATATTGGCATTTATTACATGTACATTATGTCTGCTCTTGTGGGATGCTACACTGTATATCCCATATATTGGCCTGCAGTATCCTGCTGCAATGTATGCCCTCAAATTGGCCTGTGGTATCCCATATTGCCTCCAATTGACCTGTACTTATCAAATATTGCCCCATATACATGTACGTAATGTACATGTAGTTGTGTGATACATGTACCCGGTATTTCATATTGCCACTATATTGACCTGTGGTATCCTATTTTGCCCATATATTGGCCTGTCGCGTTTCATAATTCCCTCATATTGATCTTCAGTATCAAATATTGGCCCATATTGGCCTGTACGGTACATGTACATGTACAGTATGTACATGTACGTATGTACATGTACTGTACATGTACAATGTAGTATTTCATATTGCCACCCTATTGACCTGCGGTATCCTATTTTGCTCTCATATTGGTCTGTAGTCTTCCATATTGTCCCCATATTGTCCCCATATTGTCCCCCTATTGGATTGAGGTATTTCATATTTCCCCCCATAGTGGCCTGTAGTATCCTACATGCACATGTACAGTACATGTATATTGGCCTGTGGTATCCCAGATTGCCCCCCAAAACTGTCCCCAATACCGCCCTCAATACTGACCTTCCAGAGTAGCTTTTCATGGTACATGTATTCCTGTACTATGTCAACTAACAATGTATCCCCCCACCAACCCAGCCGCCCCGCATCCACCCAACTATTGTCCAGCAGACAGTAATGCATTCAACAGCATGACAGACATGAGGGGGAAAACAGATTCAAAAGCATCCCCTGGTGGGTCTGCAAAATTGCATTACACATGAGTCTGCACTACCAATGCATGTAGGTGTATGTCCTACTCATGTACAGTGTAAGATGATCTGCCAGGAACTCCGAACCAGTTGGCATACAACTCACAGGCCCTGACGTCTTTGAATTTTTTTTCTTCTTCATCTTCTTCTTCTTCTTCATACACGTGCGGTCTTCTGGTTGAAGTCCACAGGTGCAAATGGACTTGTGGGTTGGGCGCAGTCAGCGAACATAAATAGCGGACTTCCTCGGAATACATGTTGACGCAGTTCCTGCCCTGGGTATTATTTCTCCCCGCCCCTCCGCTCTCTCTCTCTCTCCCTCCCTCCATCCTCTCTCCTCCCCCCTCTATTCCTCCCCACCTCCCCGCCCTTCTGTGCTGGCACCCCCCCCCCCCCGATAAGCGGGCGGTCGTGTACACCAGCTTGTAGAAGAAAAAAAAAAACAGCCCACCACCAAATCCTTGCAGTTTGCGGGGCGTGAATCTAAGAAAACCTGATTGATGTTGTCCTGTGGTCCCTGAAGATTGTTACATGCAGTCTGCGATCAGCGACAAGTTGTGCGTTTTGATTTCTCAAAAATGTAGTGGGGCCAATGTTTTGAAGGCGATTGAGAAGTCTTGCATTTTGGTCATGTTAGTCATTATTAAAGCAATTTTTTTGGGGGGCATCCTTTTAGTCGATTGATTTTTTTTTGAGGGGAGGGGGGGGGGGGTGGCCTTCCTTTTAACTGGAGAACATCCCTGCCCCTTTTTGTTTTTGTTGACTCTTGGGTCTCGGATGTTATTACGCAGGTGTCGTGCGCGTGGATGGAGGAAACCTTTTGTTTGCACTGCACCTTGTGTGCAATTTCATTTTAGCTGGTAGCCTGCATTGGCCGTACACATTGCCGGGACATTTTCAGCTTTCAGCACCAGTTTGTTCTGTTGTATGCCCGCTGGCAAACCAAACGGTTCTTTCCGCTCTCTGTCGGTTCCTCTTTCTCTTACTCTTTCTATCTCTGTCTCTGTCTCTCTCACTCACCCCTCTCTCTTCACCTCTCCCTCTCCACCTCTCCCTCTCGCTGTCTTCACTCTTTCTCCTTCCCTCTCTCTCTCTTCCCTTCTCTCCTCTCTCCTCTCTCTCTCTCTCTCTCTCTCTCTCTCTCTCTCTCTCTTGATCCCTTTCTTTCCCTCTCTCTCTTCCCCCTCTCTCCTCTCTCTCTTCCCCCTCTCTCCTCTCTCTCTTCTCTCTCTTCTCTCTCTCTTCTCTCTCTCTCTTCTCTCTCTCTTCTCTCTCTCCCGCTCACTCTCTCTTCCTCTCTCTCCCTCTCTCTCCCTCTCTCCCCCTCTCTCCCCCTCTCTCCCCCTCTCTCCCCCTCTCTCTGTCTCTGTCCGTCTGTCAGTGTCTGTCTGTCTGTCTGTCTGTATATCTGTCTGTCTGTCTGTGTCTCCCTCTCTCTCCCTCTCTCTCCCTCTCTCTCTGGCTCTGTCTTTCTGTCTGTCTCTGTCTGTCTGTCTGTCTGTCTGTCTCTCCCTCCCCCACTCTCTCTCTCTCTCTCTCTCTCTCTCTCTCTCTCTCTCTCTCTCCCCCTCCCTCCCTCCCTCCCTCCCTTCCTCCCCTCTCTCTCTCTCCTTCCCCCTCTCTCTCTCTTTTCCATCTTCCTTCTCACTATCTCTCTCTCTCCCCTCTATGTCTCTGTCGTCCCTCCCCATCTCTCTCATAGAGCAGAATGAGCCTTTTAGTGGTATTTCAATTGAATACCATAGTGCCTTGTATTGTCTCCTCTACATCCAGTCCAGTGTAGGAATTGCGGAAATGCGTGTGCACCGATTGCTTAACGATTGGTCCGTCATGCCACGGCTTCTCCCTGCATATTAAACTGTGAGGTGGCACACCTTGGGTACCTGTCTCCAGAAATTACCGCCTGGGGGTTCGGGGGGGGGGGGGGCGTGTGTGTCAAAATCATGGCAGGAAAAATGGACACAAAGCGAAAGCTTTTCAGCATTGTGCAAAGTTCATAATATTCAAGACTTTTCCTGGCACATTATGTGTGCACCCACACTTACACGTATACTTGTGGGGTATTTCTTTTGTTCTCGTGTACTAAAAAAAAACACTCAAGCAAAATTCAAATCGCTCCCTTTCTAACCAGAATCATTTTTCTAGGCTGAATTTTCTAGCGAACGTCCTTTATATAAAATAGTTCTCTTCGGAAATTCCTCCTTTTTGACTTACAGTAATTCCAAATAATCCGTTTCGTGAAACCCTTATGGGGTACCAAAAAAGTACCCCACAAGGAGCGGTCCCATTGTTCTGAGGACCCATCCATTGTTCTGGTTCCCCACAACCCACTGTACTACATGTATGTAAGTCCGCTGTATCCCGTTTCCACATGCACATATACATGTAATTATTTCAGTGCTTCAGACTCGTTCCCTATCCAATCTGTCAGCCAGGGATCATTGAGCTAGCACGTCCATACTACAGTACGTGTAGAACAAACTCATTTAACAGTGAGCAAATTATCAGTTGCCACCATGGACTCACAAATGTCAAAGGGAGCCCTGTGCCAAGGGATTAGTATAGTCCAATCAATAATTATCCAATTGTTATTGGAATTATGATTATTGGAATAACATGTACATGCAGGGACAGGGGTGGGAGGTTGAGGGAACGCCTTTGTTTGCACAGGTCCATCCTATAATTGAGATTGATGTTCAGGGGCACTATCCTCTCCCGGTGAAAGCTCATCGGAGCCCCTTCCCTTCACCCCAACCCAGGAGAAGCATTTTTTTTCCGCTTGCCGGGGTCGATTTCATCAAACCCATCGTAACTTACGAGTGATGCTCAGAAGCCATACAGCCCATCAAAACTTACGATTGGTTATCCACCGTAAGTTGTGATACGATGCATCGTATTTAGGCTTTGTGAAATCCAGTCCCTGTTAATTAGTGGCTCCTACATGTAGGCCAGCCTGTACCTTCAATCCTCAGTTGTTTGTGTTGACCGTTCCTAATCCACGGACCGACCCATCCTTTCCAACCCCCCTCCCCCCACCCCAACCAATTCAATCTTTTACTGGCCATGTTATGCCAGCTGGTGTTTTCGAAAAGGATGTTTCACCAGAACATGGCTGGTTTGAAATAACATTTGAGGGGTTCCTAATTGTCAATGGGGCTTAGGCAGAACTGTGTAAACACGCCGCCCCAGCGGATACAGCGCACACATGTCCATAGTACCTTTACATGCATTTAATTGCCCTCAGAGAGTCGCCTTGTGCTATTGGATTAACCTTCCCCTTTCATCCTCCTCCTCATCTCAATACCAAGGGCACAATGTATAGTCATTCCTTAAAAAAAAAAAAAGAAGAAGAAGAAGAAGAAAGAAATACAAAAGTCTAAATCTATTCTTTTGTGAGGCTTGCGGTACTCCCTCTGCAAGACTCCTCCGGTGCTTTGTATAGAAATGCCGGATGCATTTGAGACGCTTTGATTGGATCGCTCGTACTTGCAGCTCCAAAAGTGAATAAGTATGACGGCTGAGCTACTGAACCGTTCCCATCGGTACGCTGATTTGGGAACGCTTGCTCGCCGGCGAATGATCCTCGACAGAGGAGAAAATCGGATGTTCGGAACCCTCTTAAGTTGATCAAGCCGGATGGGAATTTCATTTCTGGCATACCTGGATTGGATAGTCAGTTCTTGTGGTCGTCCGCTGATGGCATTGTTTACCCTTACCCCGGGAGATGCTCCTGGAATAATTCCATTGTGATTTTTTTTTTTTTTGAGAGAGAGGACCGATGAGGTTTTGATTTGTTTTGAGATGTGCATTGTGCATTTGACGTACATCAGCAGAATTCTTGGATTCCTGGTGATATTAGCCACGGGGCTTTGTGGGCGATTTCTGTCTGCCCCATAGGATGGCTATTCCTCCTCCTCCCCCCTCCCCTATTGGCAAACAGTAAGGCCATTTTGACTGTTTATCTCTGTCGGTCTCTCTGTCTCTCTCATGTAGTCTTGTCCTAATCCTCTGTCTTGGGCTATACCTCTCTGTAGAAATCTCTTCCTATCTATCTTTTTTTTTTCTCAGGGACATTTTCATTTGATCTCAAGGTTAACAAGATATTGTTTTTCTTTGGTATATTTTGTGAGTGAAATCAACAATTTGGGAGAGTTGCCCATCATAGATCTCTGACCTACATTGTAGTACATGTACATCCAGCAGCTTGCCAATTTAGATTTTTTTTTTTTTTTTTTTTTTTTTTTGGGGGGGTTAGTTGAAACATCTCCTTTTGGATGCTTTTCCAAAAATGTAGCATGCCTGATGTTTCAGTCTTAGTAGTAATGATCTGAGTCACCGTGTGCACCTATTTGCTTTTGAGAGAGGTCCAAAGTATATGGTCCTTGTCTGCATTTTTTTGAGTCGGTGCGGCAACCTTTTTAAGTATAATACATTGAGTATAATTTGTAATATTTCCTCAAATCATATCCATTTTGGTCCATATGGTGAGTTGATTATTTGTTTTTTCTCCTCTACTTTTTCTATACTCATCTATGTTCGGATGCCCCCGTCCTGGTTTTTGTGTCTAATGCCCTGAATCCGTTGATGATTTGCGCACTTTTTTTGTTTTAATGCGAAATGCAGTTTATCGTGTATGATTGCGCTGCAAGTCCTGGCTACAGCAGAGAGGGAGAAGAGATGACGTCTGTGACTGACTTGATTTCATTTATTAAGTTGTCCCCCCACGCCCCTCTCTTTATCTCATTCACTCTCTCTCTCTCTCTCTCTCTTTCTCTCTCTCTCTCTCTCTCTCTCTCTCTCTCTCTCTCTCTCTTTCTCTTTTTCTCTATCGCTCCTGGCCGTGCCCCAGTTTTAACCCGAAATCCAGCTGGACCCACAACGTTTTGGCAGGGACTCGTTAATTTTGTCCCGACCGACCGATGAAGGAGCAGGGTTGGAGGAAAGGAGGAAGGGGGGGGGGGGTGTCGTCGTTTGAAAGCGGAGTGGCCTGCCAGTAACAGAGTAGACCAGGTGTGAGGTCTAGCATCCCGTTTCTCCCCCATTGCCCGTCGTCTGTAGGCGCTAGCTTTTCTGCCCGATATTTGTGACTCGGGACCAGACTATTTTGCTTCCCCCTCGAGGGGTTTGGACAGGGGGGGGGTCGGGGTTAGAGGGTGGGGAGAGAGACGGTCGGTCGGTCGACACCTTTACAAAGGTCGCTCATCGGACGGGATGGGAGTGATAGGTTTTTCGCTGAAAGGTGGTGGTTTCATCTGGAGGGACTGTTGAGGTGGGGAGGTGGGGAGGTTGGGATTGTGATTGACCGATCCTCATCTGGCCGCACTGACCCCGGGGGGGGGGGGGGGGGCGGTTCCAATCCCACCCCGATGGTCAGCTCGTGGATTGGGTGTTCGCTGTTCCAACTCTGGTTACTGTAACGGATACAGCCTGACATTTCTCTCCTTGTTTCAAAAGGATGCGGGGCCCGACCCGCTCCATTCTGACCCGATCCAGTCCCCTCGTTTTAGCGACACGAATGAAGCACTTTGACTTATCAATACACCACTGCTGGTGCGGTTCAGGAGAGAAGGAACCGTCTCTTCCCCTGTAAAATGCATCAGCTCGTTGTTCCCAAGCAGCCTCTCGGTGGGCTGCTCTTCTCCCATTTCAATACCTTGATATCACACTATTTATGATTTGAATCGGATGAAATATTGGTTGCGCGGAAAACTCATGCTCTCTTTCCAACTGCTGAGTCTCTGAAGTGCTCCCTTTCAGTCATTACTATTCATCAGTTGGACTAACACAGCTGTCTTGATGCAACTGTTTTGATTAGGATTGCTGTCTATTATATTGGAAAGAACCGTTCTTTGTTTCACACGGCATCCTTAAAAAGATACCAGTGGAAAGGAAAATGGACTGGGAAATGGGATTGGCTGATGGACTGGGAAATGGGATTGGAAATGGGATTGGCTGATGAAAATGGCAACAGTATCATTCAGTTGTATACACATGATCATTTTCTAGTGAGTCAGGGGTTTCTGTGTTTGCAATTTATTTGCATTACTTTGCAGCACAATATAAAAGGAATTGATCAATTGTATGAACTCTGTGCAGTTCCAGCCAATGTCTCAACCATGCATGTGTGCATCTTCCATACTCATCATCTGAGATCGGAGATCTTCCAGTTGCCAAATTGCATAACTGTATGCTAATTGAATTTGTTTTTCCATATTCATGAGTACAAGGGTCTTAGGAAGGTCTTTCTTCTGAGGCCGTTTACAAAATGGAGGCTTAGGCTCGGACTTAGGCTTTGGTCGCCTTTCTCTTAGTACCCGTTATACTGTCACAGGCATCTAGTCAACATGTCTTTGGTCCCAGTTTCATGGGGAATACTCATCAAGCCAACAAACCTTCAAATTTGGTGATAAACCACAACCTGTATTTTCAGGTTTTGTCAGACGGAGACGGAGATGAAGGCAGAGCCTGATCCATGGATTTGAAAAGGACACTAGACTAATAATTACATGTGCGTATGCCTGTGCATTGATTTTCATCAGCTGCTACTTTGCATAATCAATGCTTATTCATTTATGTGAATATTCATGAGAGGGGGCTTGGTGTGCCATTCCAGACTGGTGCCTGTGTGTTGTCTGCACCGCTGAATCCAAGCTCAGCTAGGGAAGCGCTGTCTTGATGCTACATGTGTAAGTAGTCAAGGTTCAATGCTGAAAAGCTCAGTTAGGCAATGTTCACGCCAGCATTTGCTTTGATTTTGCCATTCAAACATTGATTTTGTGTTTGTGTGCGAATGCTAAAATCTTACAAATAATCATGATTCAAATCAAATTCAAATCCAGATTAGATTCAAATAAAATAGCAGTCTGTCTGGTGGTGTTTTATTTGTTGCTCGCGATTTTTTTGCTGGGCATCATGAACGGTACTGAGATTTGAAAATTGGTAAGCTGCATCCCACAATGCAATACGCACAGATAACCATCCGGTGCCACCCGTTGAGATGATTATTACCCGCATGGTCGTGTCTGATAACAACACTGCAAGTTAATGTGCTCTTGCACTTACACCTTCATGTGCAGTTGGAGGCATGGTATACCGTAGTTTCTGGTGGGTCATATTTTAGGCAGGCAAATTTCAGACTGTTTCAGGCTGGCTTCCCCACAACCCCCACCCCCCACCCTCCCCATAACAAAAAAAAAGGAACTTGGCTTCACAATTCAAATTTCACTCATTTTGAAGTGTGGACGGGCACAATCGTGATTCAGTTTTTGAAATTTATTGAGCCAGCCTTCTGTGTAGATCCTCAGACCAGTTATGCGAATCATTGACATTTTGGGGCAATGACTGCCCAATTTGTCATGGTTTGTTTTGCCCGATTTTTTCTCTTCTCTCTACCCCCCCCCCCTCTTTCCCCGTTCCCACCAGGCCCCAAGGCAACGCTGTCGGCATTTCCATCCTTTCCTTTTAGTGCTTCGATTAGAATTTTAATTCACTCTCTCCTCTCGCCAAACTCCCCACCCCCATCCCCCGACCCCTTCCTTTCCTTTTTTGTTTTGTTTTTTCCCCTTCGTCTGTCTGTAGGCCATGTCGGCGCCCTACATATCCGCAATTCGCGTCGAAACACCCTCCTCTTCCCCCCCTTCCCTTCCCTTCTCTTCTCGTTTGCATAATTTACACTTTCTGCACAGGCGCTAATACAATTGCCATTGCCTGTGGATTGGACCAGCTCACCCCTCCCCCATCTAAGTTTCTCCCCTCCCCCTGCCCCCCCAAAAGATTCCACTCCTTGTCCCCCCCTCCCCCTCTTTCCTCCCCTCTTTTACCTCCCTACACCCGGCTCTCTCGGAGGTTGCACCCCTAACCACCAGTCACCGAGAAGGCAGCTGGTCCCTTTTATCTCGATGCCGACGTTCGCCCGCCCATCCGGTTTATCGAACGGCGGAATTTGCGGAATAACAAACAAACGACCACACAGAAATAACTCGTGCAGATAAAAAAAAAAAGAATAATAAAATAAAAGATAAAAATTCCTTCATCATTTCTTTGTGTCCTAGGGTCGTATTTTAACTCCCTCCCCACCCCACCCTTTAATTTCTTTCCTGATTCACTTTCTGCTTCCTCTACCCGCAAGATTTTTAAGAGAGTTTAAGTCATGATATGCTGGATAACAAACAAATGGCAGACAGGCAGACGCTACCAAGATATATATTTTTTTCTGCTCGTAAATTTGGTTTCTTACGGGGGGTCATATTTGACTTTGCTCCCGACGTCTCCCCTCTCCTTTCCCGAGTCGCTGCCTTCAAAATCTTTCTCCTGTCCCCAGGATGTGATGGAGTTCAGTTGTCTGGACTCAAGTCGTGCGGGTGGGAGTTACCGGTACTTGATAGACACTTGATATTTCCAGGAAGATCTTCAAAATTTACAGGACCTCTCAGTCCCTCTGTGTATCTGTCTCTCTCTGTCTTTCTCTGTCTTTCTGTGTCTCTGTCTCTGTCTCTGTCTCTCTTTCTTTCTGTTTCTCTGTCTCTCTTTCTGTATCTGTCTCTCTTTCTGTATCTGTTTCTCTCTGTCTCCATCTCTCGTTTTTCTCTGTCTCCCTTTATCTCTATCTCTATCTGTCCCTGTCTCTCCCTGTCTCCCTGTCTCTACCTCTCTTTCTCTGTTTTTCTCTCTGTCTTTCTTTGTCACTTTTTCTCTGACTTTCTCTGTCATTCTCTGTCTCTCTGTTTCTGTCTCTGCCTCTCTCTATCTCTCTATCTTTCCCTGCCTCTCTCTATCTCTGCCTCTCTCTATCTCTATCTTTCTCTGCCTCTCTCTATCTCTGTCTCTCTCTGTCTTTCACTGTCTCTCTCTATCTCTCTGTCTATCTCTACCTTTCTCTGCCTCTCTCTCTATCTTTCTCTGCCTCTCTCTATCTCTTTGTCTCTCTCTATCTCTCTGTCTATCTCTACCTTTCTCTGCCTCTCTCTCTATCTTTCTCTGTCTCTCCCTATCTCTCTGTCTCTCGCTGTTTTTCTATGTCTTTCTTTATCTCCACACCTCTCTACTTCTCTGTCTATCTCTGTCTCTCAGTTTGTCTTTCTTGAAGTCTCTCTGTCTATTTTTCGTCTCAGACCGTGTCAGCATTTTGAAATGTCAAAAATTATGGCAGGGAGGGAGGGAGGGGTGGGTGTACATGGTGGTGGGATTTTTTTTTCTTCTTCTTCTTCGTCTACTTTTATCTCTGATGGACTGAGGATGATGGAGAGAGATAATGTGGGCCAATAGCCTGGCGATCTGATTTTGAGACGACAGGCTACCTGTCCTGTCTGGGGAGAAGAACATTATCATTCTGGATCCTAACGGTATTCCCTGACGTTGTCTCAGGTTTTAATTTTTTTGGGGGGGATGAGCGTCTCCGTCCTATAAACTCCTTTTTTTAAAAGCTTCTGAAATTTGGACGAGGAGAAAAGATGGTGGGCTCAGATGGATTTACATTTTTTTTTATGAAGAAGAATCTAAAAAAAAAGATGATTGAATGGAATTTCTTCATCCGATGGAGTTCCTGTAGACTCCAATGTCTTCATCACAAAGCCATACAGTGCGTGTTGCGAACTGTGTACTGAATCCATTCTCGGGAAATGCGTAACTTCACGTTTGCGGTTCAAGTCACACAGAGCATGAAGGATAATGCCGCCACGGCGTTTCACCTTTCCAATTGGTTGTTCAACCTTCCTGACAGCCCTGTTTTGTGCCAACTCGGCGTGCCTCATGCACACTCACTGGATTCCGACAGACCGACACCACTAGCAGTCTGATTTGAAACGGCGCATCAGCGACATCACCAGATTAGAAGTAGATTATATATCCTGGCAGGAGTCGAAACGTCACGCCCCTCTCAGTTGTTGACGTCTGCATCAGTTTGTGGCATTTCTGTAAGCGAAGGGTCAGCCGTCGGGAGTGACACCAGCCTCACCTTAATCAAGGGAGGAGGAGGTAGAGCCAGGTGGCGGGGAGGCAGGGAACTCGCTGAAAGATTTTGGTTACTCATCTTTGAGGTTTTTTTTTGGGGGGGGGGATGGGGAGAGGAGAGGATTGAAGGTGATGATGTATTACATAAACGAGGGAGACGGGGAGCTAGACCTCCTCAGATCCCCCCTTCACTTTACCTCGGTGCAATGCTGTTGAAATATACGCTAAGCCCCGGCCTCCTCCCCACGGTACTTTTTTTTATAGAATGGAGTCAGGGCAATGGGGGAGGGGGTTCTGATTGTGTTCCGTGTTCCAAAGGTCAGGGAATCTGCCCTCTGAGAGAAAGAGAGAAAGACTGTTTGCACACTACTGCATGCGGAATGTAAGTGATGCCGTTCTGTCACAAATGACGCATATTGATGACCTGATTGTTTGAAAACTGACAAACACATGTAACACGTAGTCTCCAGAGAGGACCAAAAAAAAACAACCCACAAAAACCTTGAGGGCCCTCCCAGTTCAATCTGAGCAGGAGCTTTTTCTCAAAGGCAGAATGTGGAGCACTGTAATGTCAGGGGCTCTTCCCCCTCTACATCTGATTTGCATTTCGGTCAGTTAATGAGTGTGTAACCTGTTTGGTAGAGCGGTATAAGTGCTCATTGCAATCATTGATAGAGGGTGTCGGTCTTTTACTTACTCTTGCCTACCGGTACTCCCATGCTCCATTTCAACTTGCTCCCCTCTGTGTCAGTGGTTCTTAATTGAGACAATGTCCACCAACTTCCCTCTCCCCCCCCCCCCAAAAAAGGTTGTTGCTCTGTCCTATATTAAGAGCCACGTGTACAGGGACAGACCAAGAATAGAAATGGGTATGGATTTTTGTTTTGTTTAGGGGGAGTGGTGGGGTGAGGTTATAGGCAAAGGGTTGGTGTTGGGAATGCCGTAATGATCGAGTGGAAGCTAATCGGTTGGAGGAAACTGGATCAGTTTCTTTACGGTACAGTCATGCTAGGCTGGGGTCTCTCTCTCTCTCTCTCTCTCTCTCTCTCTCTCTCTCTCTCTCTCTCTCTCTCTTCTCTTTGCCTCTCTGAAACTCACTCCAACTGCGGACGGCTGGACTGGAGGGTGAGGAGGGGAAGGGAAGAGTGGGTGGGTTGGGGGGGGGGGTCTGCCCCACTGCTCACTCGCTCCGAAAATCGAATGCCAGTGTCGAATATCAATTGGCCGCTTATTTGGGGAGACATGGGGTAGAATGTTTGACGAGCTTCGTCGACGTCCTGTTCCATCTGTCAGTCTGTCTCTCTCTTTCTGTATTTCTCTCTCTTCCTCTTTCTCTCCCCTCTTTCTCTTTCTCTCCCCTCTTTCTCTTTCTCTCTCCCTCTCTCTTTCTCTTTCTCTCTTCCTGTCTCTCTCTCTTTCTCTTTTTCTCTCCCTCTCTCTTTCCCTTCATCTCTCTCCCATCTCTCTCTCCCTCCTCTCTATTTCTCTCTCTGCCTCTCTCTTTTTGTCTCTGCCTCTCTTGCTCGCTCCATCTCTCTCTCTCCCTGTCTTTTCCAGCAGAAACTTTCACCTTTCCAATCCTTTAATGAAGGTCCTGCTAGGATTGGCACATTGGGCCCTCTAAAGAGTTGATACAATTCATACGAAGGAACCCGTGGATGATACCATATTGTCTTCCGTCGCCCACTTCAGAGACGAACGCACCCCCCCCCCACCTACCACTTCCAGAACCTCTGACTCGGCAAACAGAAAGAGACATATTCGAGGTTGCCAATTTGCCAACCTGTTTGAATGTATCAGGGAGTCTCAAGAGAAATCAGGTCAAATCGATGTCTGGTTTCTTTGCCCTTTGCAAATAGAGCGTGTGAGCTTTGACCTTCCACTCTGATGGAACTCAAAACCTCTTCTCCGTCCCCCCTCCCTCATCTTCCTCCTCAAATACATGATAATTGCGTGTGTATCTCCCCTCCCCTCTCTTCACTCCTGATATAAAATGAGAAGCAAAGCTGGCGAAATGTTAGCTGATCTTTTATTTTGGGTTAGGGGGCGGGAATGGGATGGGAGGTAGTGGAAGGCGGAAGATCATACCTTAAGATGCAGGTAAGAGCCTGCTTAGGGATATGCGATTTTGTTTCCCCTTGCCATAGTATAAAAACTCCGGTGATACTTGAGTCTTGCAGCGTGTTCCAGGAGTACTCAGAATTTCCTTTAACCCCCCTCCCCTCCCCCCCCAAAAAAAGACGACCAGAATCTCTCTTTAAGACATCTTTTGAAATTTGCTCTCCTTTTTTCCTCCCCCGGCTGCCCACCTCCTTCTCCTCCATCCCCCCTCCCCCCTCTGTCCCTCCCTCTCTACTCTTAAAGGCGCCCACCTCTGTCTCCAACCCTGGAACTCTTGGCTTAACCTCTCCGTCTGTCCTTCTAATCGCAGCGGTCCATTTCTTGCTCCATCAGGCAAATCAATATCAATTTTTTGGTACTCGGAAAGAATAAGTCTCCAGTGGCTGATTTTTTTTTTTCAATCAATCATTGCGAGTGCTTTGAAAATATATCCAGAGGTGGGTGTAGGTGAGTGGACTGTGGGAGGGAAGGGCTTAGAATGAAATCTTCCAGGAAGCCTCTTCAAGGACGGGTTTAGTCTTGGCAAAACACACCA
>OX465108.1:12215475-12305519 GCA_949987565.1 Luidia sarsii | reverse complement strand
TTTTTTTGTTCCCCCTTTTTTTTAGGCCGCATTTTTGTTTTGCCTTCCAAACCAAGACATTAACCAGGAGTCCAGAAAAAAAAGAACAAATACTTGAAGCGGTCTTCCTTCAGAGTCGCCCCTCCCCTCCCCCAACCTTTTTCTCCTTTTTTTTTTTTTTTTTTGCCTTCCCCCCCCTTTCTTTTGATCCGAAACGGCAAGTTTCCCTGGAAACGCAGCTGTCTGCTCCAGGGGTAGAATCAAAATATCAATATAGCAATATCAAAATATCTCCCTCCTCCCCCTCTCTCTCTTTCTCGTCTCCCTTGCTCCGAGAGTTTATCGTTGCCCTTTTCTATGTTTTTCTTGCTTACACAGCAATTACCGGTCCTTTTTTTTTTACCCCCCCTCCTTCTCCCTTGTCAACTCGCATCATATCTCCATCCCACCCCCTTGTAAAAAAGAAAGAAAGAAAAGGGTTACTAAAAAAGGGAGAAGGAAATGTTGTTGGAAAAAAACTGTATACAGACAAATGTTTTGTTCAAATTTGATTAGCTATATTGGGTTCTACATAGGTGGTTGTGATTGTTTGGAATTTGTTGGTTTTTTATTTGAAGGATGGAGGTATTTGAGCTACTGGGGCGTTCAGTGAAGGCTTCACGTACGCTGGAGGTCATTATATACTTGACACTGGCCATCCACTTCCCCCCACTCCCTCCCTCCCCTCTCTCTCGTCCTCTCACAACCCCTCCTCCCCCTCCCTCCTCCTCCTCTGCCTCCCCGTGGTATAGTACACAAGCCGTGTTGTCGTCGTAATCACCCGAACGTGTCGGAGGGGGAGAGGAGGGGAGGGGAGGGGTTGTTGAAGGGGGAGGAACAGTCGTAGCGGTACACTCCGTAGGACAACGTGTGAGCATTGAGCGAGGTGGGGATGGGTTTCGCATTGGTGGACACTGCAGTGCCTCCATTATATCACCTCCCTTGTTTTTTGGAGTGAGCCTTGGTTCCGTGGATAATACTCACATAGTACACGCATGTCGGTGTGGAGGCCCAGCATGGTCCTATCGGGGACCACGTCCTTCTCCTCCTTCTCCTCCACCTCCCCTTGGTGAGCCCTCCCCTCACCCCCCCAAAAAATACCCCCCCCCCCCAACAAACAAAATAGGATGCTGAGTGTACACGTCCGACGCGCTTACATCCCCATACTGCATACACGTGAGTACTACCCGCTACCCGGCCATATTCCACGGCCACAAATTTCCTCCCTCCATCCCTCCCTACTCCATCTATCTGTGTCACGCCGATTCTCCAAAGAAGAAGAAGAAAAAAAAAAAAAACACCAAAGACCGTGGCATCGCACATTGTGATCTAATTTATATGGCATTAGGAAACTCCAAGAGATGAGATATCCAAGGCCGATGATTTTTATTTTTTTGGTCCGTGCCATGTTGTGGTTTTTACCAATTTTTTTTGGTTCATGCAGGCCCGTGGTTAATGCTTACTAGGTGGTATTCTGTCAGCCTGTCTGTGATTTATAGCTAGAAGGGTGCCGGGCAAGACGGGCATTAGCATTAAGTATTTAGCGTGAAGACACTGCACTCTCCTCAACGGAATCCCAATCAGCTTGCCTGGTAGCCATCTTCCCTCTCCCCCCTCATCCCCCACCCCCACCCCACTCTGTATGTTGTTGTTTGTTCCTTTCGCTTCATCCTTCCTCTAGGGATCTTGCACCAGCTAGCATTCTCTCTCATTCCTCCCTTCCCACCCTCCCCTCCCCCCTAATCATCCTACTCTTAGTACTCTAGGACTAGGGGGTGTTTCAGGGAAGGAGGAGAGGAGGGGGTAGCCGAGAGGTTTTTATTATGGTTGTAAAACAAATTCTCCCACACTTTTGTTTTGCATCCCACCATTGACCTTTTATTTTTCCATTTTTTTTTTTTTATTATTATTTTTTTTTGGTGTGGAGGGGGAGGTTGGGGCTCGGCACGCATGTAATTCACTCTCAACCTGTCTGTGGAGTGTGGGTGTGGGATTTTTTTTTTATGGGATGGTAATCTTGACATTATGTGGCATGATTTTATGTCTGCCCTAAAATTAGGTCTTCGTCTGGTTGAGGATTGGGGATGGGTCGGGTTTGGCATAAGTGCGAGCAAGGGTATACATTCTAAAAGCTGTGGATGGTTATCTTGACCCTGTGTGGTGTAGTGCCATCACGTCCCTGTCCCCAAATGGGGTTCCCGTTGGTCGTAGATTTGGAAGGGATAGGTTTTTTGCAGAACAGTGAGCCGGGAAAGACGATGCATATAGCATTGTAACATTATCTTGCCCAGTTGTCAGGAATGGACCTGCGATTAGTCTACTATTATTAAAAAAAAAAAAATATATATATATATATTTTTTTTGGGGGGGGTGCGTACCGGTATGTTACCTTTTTTTTTGGTTAACGGATGAGTCACGTTTTGTATCGAGAATCGGAACCAGTTTGTAATATCTTATGAGATTCTCATATGTTGTTAAATTCTTATTTCTTTGTCGCATATTTTCCCCCTATACCATTTGCTTTGAATGCTTCTTTTCCCTTCCACTTAGAAAAAAAAAAGACGTCTTGCTTAGTGTGCAAGAGGCACCGCAGTTGTAGTCATTTGAAAAGCTCATGTCTACTGTTTGGGTAGATTCCTACGGTTGTGAACTTAAAAGCCGACAGTTTTTCGTATCTGGTTGTTTTGGGGTTGTTGCGGATTGTTTTCAGTCGGAGGTTTTTTTTTGTCAGACGCTGGCTTCTAACTGGGGCAAGCCAGTTCATGGTCTTTGTGATACATGTACATGCATGATGAATGACCTGCTGCCATTGTCCATGTGTGCTCATAAAGCACGCCAAGAATTTCATCCATCGTGGAAATGAGCCTGTGTTATGAGTACCTGTGATTTACCGTCAATGGACAAACAAGTAAAACATGCTGGATATTACATGTATAGGGCATCTTGGGAACCATCTCACTTTTACTCTCTCTCTCCTTGTTCTCTGTATCATCCTTATCTCCATCCATTTGTCTCTCCCTCTCTCCCTGTCTCCCTCTCTTCCTCTCTTTCACACTCTCTTTTTCTCTCTTTGCCTTTGTCTCCCTGCCTCTGTCTCTCTCTGCCCCTGCCACTCTCTGCCTCTGAATCTCTTTCTCCATATCACTTTTGCTCTCTACCTCCATTTCCCCCTCACTCACTCTCTGCCTCCTCTCTCACTTTGCGCTTTCTCTCTTTCTCTCTCTATTTTCTCTCTGTCTGCCACTGGCTCTTTGTCTGCCTCTGTCTCTAAGCCTCCCCTCCCCTGTCTTTACCTCTACAGTAGCTCTGCCTTCTCTCTTTGTCTATGCCTCTTTCTCTGTCTCTCTACCTCTGCCTATATTTCCTCTCTCGCTGCCCCATATTTTGTTTTTTCTCTCTCTATCTCACCCTCTCATTCTCTTTCTCTCTCTCCACTCAATTTATGCTTTCAAAACAGCGCCATTAAGAGCTGGCGACCTTGTTGACAAGAGCTTCAACACACCGCTTGAACTCTGGTGCAGTGCAGAGCGGGGCTATCGCCTGTCCACACATGTCCGTGTACTTAGCCATGTACTTTGCCCGGGATTGCCTCTGAAAACGGGGAGGAGTGAGCCTGCATCTTAGGCTTCTTAGCCCATGGCAGTCTGTTGCCCTCCTGTCCCCCTGGCCTCCTGTCCCCCTGCCCTCCTGCCCCCCTGCCCTCCTCTCCCCTGCCCTCCTCTCCCCCTGCCCTCCTCTCCCCCTGCCCTCCTGTCCCCCTGCCCTCATCTCCCCCTCCCCTCTTCTCCCCTGCCCTCCTCTCCCCCTGCCCTCCTCTCCCCCTGCCCTCCTCTCCCCCTGCCCTCCTCTCCCCTGCCCTCCTCTCCCCCGCCCTCCTCTCCCCCTGCCCTCCTGTCCCCCTGCCCTCCTCTCCCCCTGCCCTCCTCTCCCCCTGCCCTCCTCTCCCCCTGCCCTCCTCTCCCCCTGCCCTCTTCTCCCCCTGCCCTCCTCTCCCCCTGCCCTCCTCTCCCCCTGCCCTCCTCTCCCCCTGCCCTCCTCTCCCCCTGCCCTCCTCTCCCCCTGCCCTCCTCTCCCCTGCCCTCCTCTCCCCCTGCCCTCCTCTCCCCCTGCCCTCCTCTCCCCCTGCCCTCCTCTCCCCCTGCCCTCCTCTCCCCTGCCCTCCTCTCCCCCTGCCCCCTCTCCCCCTGCCCTCCTCTCCCCCTGCCCTCCTCTCCCCTGCCCTCCTCTCCCCCTGCCCTCCTGTCCCCCTGCCCTCCTCTCCCCCTGCCCTCCTCTCCCCCTGCCCTCCTCTCCCCTGCCCTCCTCTCCCCCTGCCCTCCTCTCCCCCTGCCCTCCTCTCCCCCTGCCCTCCTGTCCCCCTGCCCTCCTGTCCCCCTGCCCTCCTCTCCCCCTGCCCTCCTGTCCCCCTGCCCTCCTCTCCCCCTGCCCCCTGTCCCCCTGCCCTCCTCTCCCCTGCCCTCCTCTCCCCCTGCCCCCCTCTCCCCCTGCCCTCCTCTCCCCCTGCCCTCCTGTCCCCCTGCCCTCATCTCCCCCTCCCCTCTTCTCTCCCTGCCCTCCTCTCCCCCTGCCCTCCTGTCCCCCTGCCCTCCTGTCCCCCTGCCCTCCTCTCCCCCTGCCCTCCTCTCCCCCTGCCCTCCTGTCCCCCTGCCCTCCTCTCCCCCTGCCCTCCTCTCCCCCTGCCCTCCTGTCCCCTGCCCTCCTGTCCCCCTGCCCTCCTGTCCCCCTGCCCTCCTGTCCCCCTGCCCTCCTCTCCCCCTCCCCTTTTCTCTCCTCCCCTCTTCTCCCCCTGCCCTCCTCTCCCCCTGCCCTCCTCTCCCCCTGCCCTCCTCCCATCCTCTCCCCCCCACCCTCCTCTCCCCTTCTTCTTCCTTTGGGGTGGCAAAGCCGTGCTCTGCTCAGTCCTAAGAAGGGAATCTCTGCCTCCGAAAGTGCATTGCCCCCTTCAACCCCCTCCCCCTCCCTCATCCCCTCCTTCCGTGCGGCATTTCCTTTTAAGCACAGGATGTTTCCACAATGAGTGCAGTGCACTGGGATACCACCCCCACCCCTGTTTATTTTTTCGGAGATCAATGGAACAAGCCGCTGGTCTGCTTGCACTTTTCTAAAAAAAAAAAAAAAGTTACCTGAGAGGCCGGGTGGCTTTTTCTATCGTTTTAAGCGGCGGGATGTATGGTCCGGAGAGAGGGGGAACTGTTATTAATGTGTCAGTGTGGGTATGGAGAGGGGTGGCTTGAAGGAGGATGGATTGGGAAGACGATAGTCTGTGATTGGAACAGATTTGACCTCTTGGAAAAGAGCTTTTTGAGAAGGCCACATTGTAGACGGTCTCCTTTTCCTCATTGACTTTCCTTACCCTTGGGCGAAGATTAATTTGCACCCACCAATATGTGAAACCTGTCATCTTTCCCTCCCTGAGATGGCGCTGTTTGGTGTCATTCAGAGGCCATGCGATGGCGTTGTCATTGTTCACACGACAGAGTAAAAAAATAATTGATACCGCCAACACATATCACTTAATGAATAATCGGAAACTCAACATTTGTTGGAAAGTTGTGTCGACATCACGTCATCAATGTAATTTCATGGAGGACATCTTGCCATAAAAAAAAGATCTCAAAGTAATTCCCCAAAAAAATTGCCAAGTGCTGACTGCTTACTGACCTAAATAACTGATATGGACAGGTCAATCATCTACAGGCCCTGATGTTTGGATCCTAGCAGGACCTTTCTGAGAGGCAGGGGAGGAAGGCCCTCCACATGTTGAGATGAAATTAGGTGAACAGCTACAGCTAGCAATGCAACGGGACATGTACATGTAGCCAATGCAATTCTTTGGCTCCACGAATATACTTTAGTCCACGCTACCCTGTCCAACGTGGCAGATTTCAGTTTGTTACCTTCTTTCAGCCCTTTGTCTCTCAGTCTCAGCAACAGTGATAAACTGCATTGCTAGTAATATTTCTGAAATGACAAAGTTATTCCCCCTTCAAACCAACCTTCCCCTTTTATCTCTCAATCCCTTTTCTTTCTCCATATCACAGAGCTTTTTTCTGTCTCTCTCTCTCCTCGTTCTCTCCCTCCCCCCTACCACCCCCAGGCAAGATTTGTATCTCCTCTCCCAAAAAGCCGAGGGATCCAAATCGGAGTTGATTCAGGAGTTTTGACTCGCACATTAGGCAAAATGCAGAAGGGATAAGGAAAGATTGGAAAAAAAAAAATAGAAGAAATTCTTGTTTTTTTGCTTACAAATACAAGATCTTAATCGTAAAAATCGTTCTTGAATAGCTAAGTACCCACACCTTTTAAACGGCACTGTTAACTGATGTTTTTGTGTGTGTATGCGAGTGCTACAACTCATTTGCGTAGCATGAAAAAAGACATTCTTTTTTGTTTTCCTCATATGGAGATCAGAGTGAGTTTAAGGGAATCTCAAGAGGGCCCGACATTGTTGTTTTGATTCGAGCCGGATTTTTCTCAGAAGCCCCAAAGTGCAATTTTTTGTGACGGATTAGTCGGCTCTGCACCGTAGATGAAAAGATGTCCCTGGAAGGTAACATGTACCTTCTCGTGGATTGGTAAATGGCAGATTGGATCTCGACTTTGCTGCAAAATGCCACAGCCTTGGTGAAAGGAGGGAGGGAGGGAGGGGGGCAGAGCTTAACATAAGATGATCAAGCAATCATCACTTCTATAAGATTTCAGGCTGCTCCTTGTGGAGTGAGCGAGTCAAGGGTGGTTTGCGCTGACACCGTGACACCGTGTGAGAACGTCTTTTTTGTGAGTGTGTGTTTGTGTGCGTGCCATTCTATTCAGGCCCGCACATACTCACAAAAGAAGAAATTTGTTAGGCCTACATGGTATCACCGCAAACTACCTTTGACTTAAATTGTCTTCTGTGGCGCAAACATTATATCCATATCGTGTACGTTTTCATGAACTGGGAAATTCGTCTGGCAGCAGAAAAGGTGCTTTTTGAAAATAGCACTTTCGTAGGGGGAAACTTTTATGCCCGTTCTTTGTTTAAGATGGGAAGTGTTTACACTGTGAGTCTGTGGCAGTGCCCCTATTATTCAGGTGTGATGGTTTGGCTGCGGTCTGTTCTTCTGTTTGCAGGCCACACCTGTATTGAGGCTGTCAGGCATAGGATAGCTATCTCTTTGCTCTCTTTCTCTCTCCCCTCTCTCTCACCTTACCTTTCCAGTGGCTAATCACTTTCATTTCCTCCTTCCCCCCACCACCAATCTTTGAACACTTGGTCATCTATTTCCATTTCTCTCTCCCTCTCTCTCTCTCTCTCCCTCTCCCTCTCCCTCTCCCTCTCCCTCTCCCTCTCCCTCTCCCTCTCCCTCTCCCTCTCCCTCTCCCTCTCCCTCTCCCTCTCCCTCTCCCTCTCCCTCTCCCTCTCCCTCTCCCTCTCCCTCTCCCTCTCCCTCTCCCTCTCCCTCTCCCTCTCCCTCTCCCTCTCCCTCTCCCTCTCCCTCTCCCTCTCCCTCTCCCTCTCCCTCTCCCTCTCCCTCTCCCTCTCCCTCTCCCTCTCCCTCTCCCTCTCCCTCTCCCTCTCCCTCTCCCTCTCCCTCTCCCTCTCCCTCTCCCTCTCCCTCTCCCTCTCCCTCTTCCTCTCCATATACCTCTTCCTCTCCCTCTCCCTCTCCCTCTCCCCCCCTCTCTCTCTCTCTCTCTCTCTCTCCCTCTCCCTCTCCCTCTCCCTCCCCCTCTCTCTCCCTCCCTCTCCCTCTCCCTCTCCCTCCCCCTCTCTCTCCCTCTCTCTCCCTCTCTCTCTCTCTCCCCCTCTCTCTCTTTCTCTCTCTCCCCCTCTCTCTCCCCCGCTCTCTCTCTCTCTCTATCTCTCTCCCTATCTCTCTCTCTATTTCTCTCTCTCTCTCTATTTCTCTCTCACTCTCTATTTCTCTCTCCCCCTAGTTCTCTCTCTCTATTTCTCTCTCTCTATTTCTCTCTCTCTCTCTCTCTCTCTCTATTTCTCTCTCTCTATTTCACTCTCTCTCTCTCTATTTCTCTCTCTCTCTATTTCTCTCTCCCTCTATTTTTCTCTCTATCTATTTCTCTCTCTCTCCCTATTTCTCTCTCTCTCTATTTCTCTCTCTCTCTCTATTTCTCTCTCTATTTCTCTCTCTCTCTCTCTATTTCTCTCTCTCTTTCTCTCCCTCTCTCTCTTCTCACTCTTTTGCATTCTCTCTCTTTGAGAAGGTGCAAAAATTGACTCCCCGGAGAGTGATGCTGAATAGTAGGTAACTGTTTGTTTACTGAGCAGGTGGTTTTTAGTTGGAACGGGGAGGAAGAAGGGTGGAAGGGCGAGGGAGGGAGAGGACGGGAAGGGGGTGTTCTCTGTCTGTCTCTCTCTCACTCTTCATAATTGGAATCGGCCTTTAATATCTACTGGCAGAACAAACCACTGCATGCTGGCCTCTCTCTCCCTCCTCCGTCCTCCCTCCCACGTGGAAGTAGAATCGGAAGAAAGTGTTTAGTGGTCAGTCGTCTCATCACAAGGAGAGACAGGTGACCCATATAAAGAAAGAGCAGAACGATGAAATTGATAAAAAAAAACCTGACCATCTCTGCTTTCAAGAAGGGAACGAAAAAATCATTTCATGTGAGTTGCTTTTCCTGCCAGTTTCCAAAGGCCCTAGGGCTGTTATTGTGTGGTTGTATCCGTTTAGAGATTCAATATTCTTTATTGAGGAATATTTGATGCGTGTGACGTACAGAGACTGCTCACAATTTCCAAACGCTTTGCAAACATCGATTCTTGTCTGATCTCAGCTGCTGATCCTCAGTGGTCGTGACGTTTGTCTGCAACAGCTTTTTTTTTCTTTGAACAGGCTATTTTCTCAGGAGTACGTGTACATGTAGCTTGGTGTGTTCCGTACTCTCTGATGCATTTTGTTTACGTACATCAGAAAGTTTATTTTGGATTTTTGTTTAAATCATGGAGAAGTTCCTATATAGTTCCTTTATAATTCCATCCCTCAATATATTGATTTCAAGTTTATTTTTTTCATACTTACACTTTGCGCCTCACCAAAATGCATTGAAATCATTCATTGTTAAATGCATGTATATGAATCGTTCACAGAAAGAACTTATAGTTTTGTGCAGACGAAGGTAATGAGATTGACTTACTGTGAGAATTTACTTTTTAGAAGTAATACTTTCTCAAAATTTAGTGGGCCTGATGTTTCGATCCTAGCAGGACCTTTCTCAAAGGCAGAGTGACAAGGACAAAACAGATACATGTACACGAAGGAGGGGGTGGGGAAGAGAGTGAATAGGACACAGATGAGAAACAAAGGACAAAGAGTAAAGCTGGTAGGGAGAGATCAAAGGGAAGGGCAAGGAGTAGGGTAGGGATTAATGAGAGGAGGGGGAAAGATCAAAGAGAGAAGTGTGGAGGAGTAAACACAAAAGAAGGATTATTAGAAAGCACATTTTCTCATGGCTAAGACAGACAGCATTACTACGGTGACCGAGGGATTCTATGCCCAGTACACTCATATCTCTAAATTTTGAAAAAAATTTAGATTTGCATTTTGTTAATTTTAGTCAGGAAGCAGTTTGTAACATTTTTGTATAAAACTTTAGATATAACTTTCCTACATTACTATTCAAGTGGTACTAAAATACTGTTATAGTCACTAGCACTCAGTGAATAGCATCCTATAGAGATTGGATGCCATTAGGATAGAATCTGAATGCCACAGTACATGTACGTATTTGAATACTTTACATTGGCTTGAGAGCGTATTTGAATAGCATCCAATAGATTAGGTGTTATTTGAATAGTATCTGAATGATAGAGTACATGTCTTTGGATACTTTACATTGGCTTGAGAGCTTACTTGAATAGCATCCAATAGATTACATATACATGGTGTAGGTGTTGTACTGTACCGGTACTGTTATTTGAATAGTACATGTATCTGAATGCTACATGTACAGTATTTGGATGCTTTACATTGGCTAGCTTACTTGAATAGCATCCAATAGATTACCGATACATACATGTATAGGTGTTGTACTATTATTTGAATAGTATCTGAATGCTACAGTATTTGGATGCTTTACCGGTACATTGGCTTGAGAGCTTACTTGAATAGCATCCAATAGATTACATATGTACATGTACATGTACATGTACATATACATGTAGGTGTTGTACTGTTATTTGAATAGTACATGTACATGTACATGTACATGTATCTGAATGCTACAGTATTTGGATGTTTTTCATTGGCTTGAGAGCAAATTAAATAGCATCCAATAGATTAGGTACTATTTGAATAGTATCTGAATGCTGTAGTATTTGGATGCTTTACATTGGCTTGAGAGCTTACCGGTACTTGAATAGCATCCAATAGATTAGGTACTATTTGAATAGTATCTGAATGCTACAGTATTTGGATGCTTTACATTGGCTTGAGAGCTTACTTGAATAGCATCCAATAGATTAGGTACTATTTGAATAGTATCTGAATGCTGTAGTATTTGGATACTTTGCACTGGCTCAAGAGCCCCCACTGCTAGTGTTTGGTGTATACCGGATGAGATGAGTGCACGGCAAGCACTGTGCAATACCCGATGCCTATGTACACGGACACATATACCCCTCGTGTGGACGGCCCTCACCCTCCGGCTCCTCATTATACATGTACACGACGACAACACGCGATCAGGGCACCAGACCCTCATTTACATGGAGTGCAGTGCGGGCAGCGGGCTGGCAGCTCGGCTTACGTGTCATTAATAGGCAGTGCTGCCAGCGCTCTGAATATTTGCCTCTTTAAATTTTTTTAATTTTTTTTTGGTGGTCGTAGAGAGTACGGCACTAATCTTTCTGCGTAGTGGCAGTGGTGTCTCATGCATTGATTACCATGGTATTGCTGTCCAGTGTTGTACGTGCGCACATATGCAGATGCCCTACTGTGTCGTTTCTCTTGCCCTACCTTTTCATTTGGACTTTTAAAAGCAGACATACAGAGACTTAAGGTTTCTAAGAAGCATGATAAGAAGGCATATGTCGGATTTAGGGTTGATTTGGGTAATACCAAGGGCCTGTGTGACGCATTAATTCTGGGCAGGTTTTTTTTTATTTTTTATTTTTTTATTTTTTTTAGAAAGGATTCCCCCCTTCCTGTTTTCATTCAGTTGCAACACAATTGAGTTGCAACACAATACCAGAAAGGTCTTGCTAGGATCGAAACGTCGGGCCGCTTAAAGCCAGAGATTTGCATTTTGGCCTTTGAAGTCAATGGGATGTTTGCAACATCTTGATCCTGTGGCTCAATCCCTCCCCAGCTGCCAGTTTTGGAAAAATGTTTTGTGACGTCGTAGTTTTCAGTCGTTTGTCAAGGGCTCGTTTTCGAATGACACAACCTGTACAACAATCCTTCAACTCAGTTGAAATTCCTCTGCATCCAAATAAAGACAAACAAAACCTCCACTGGCACACCACAACCTCATTGTAATAACCGAGCACGCTCACTGTACATAATCGCCACTTTGCCCGCAGCTTGCGAAGAGCTCTCCTGCTCTTGCTAACAAGATTGTGGGCTGTGCATACACGTACACATATATATGTGCATGTAGCTCGTCGTGCGCATTGATCTATGGCTGCGATTAACCCTCTTCTGTTTTTTTTGTTTTCTCTCTCTCTCTTTTAACGCGAGCGCGGCACGAGAAAATTCGATGAGGGCTTGCATTCATTCTCCCCACCCCCCCACCCCCCGCTGCCCCTTCCCCTCACCTCTCCATGCCGGGACCGGTGGTGCCCTCAAGCCCAGCAACGGTGCTGAAACAGCAAAGAAACACAGAAATTTGCCCTAAGGCCGGCATTTCAACGGAGGGAAACGATATCGAGTCGCTGTACTAGCTGAGTGGACTTACTCAAAGCTGGGCAAAATGCAATTTGGGGGGCTGGCTGCATTCGAAGAGGGATTTGGGTTTGTAGGTTTGGCTTCTGGTTTGTTTTTGTATTTTTCTCGGGGAGCTGACAGAAACAAGGGCATACAAGTGACAGGAGTTCTGCTGGGAAATCTCACTACTTAGGGAGAGGGGAAAGGCTTTCTGCCTTTGAGAAAGGTCCTGCTACGATCGAAACGTCAGGCCCCTCCAAATTTTAATTTGCCTTTGGGTCAGTTCAGTCAGTAAGCAGTTTGCAATATTTGTGCGTATAACTTTGAGAGGGTTTGATGTTACCGTCCTTGTAGGACACTTTCTCAGTGACGCAGCCTTTCTCCTCAATTGTTCAGACAGGTCCCATGCCAATTAGGATCAGGCCTCCGTAAAATGTTGGCATTTTACAATTTAGGTCATTTCAGTTCATTTTGTTTTAAAGCCCCTACACAACATTGGTTGAGGTCAAAGAATAGCATCCATGACATTGTCTGATCCAACACATGCATGAATGAGCACACCTGTGAAAATTTCAGCTCAATCCGCCAACCAAGTCTCGAGGAATCCCTGAAAACCGCTACATTTGTTCGGGAAAAAGCAGCATTCAATGCTGT
Source organism: Luidia sarsii (assembly GCA_949987565.1). Lineage (NCBI taxonomy): Eukaryota > Metazoa > Echinodermata > Asteroidea > Paxillosida > Luidiidae > Luidia > Luidia sarsii. Next base: position 12,292,980 of record OX465108.1, on the reverse strand, counting down.
TCTGTTCCGAAAAATAGTTTAGATCCGGACGAGACGTTAACAATTTATTTTACTCTTTTCTCCCAAAATACAACATTTTAGGCAAAAATATTTCAGTTTGAGGTTTCTACTATAACCATCTTCAAACTGTCTAAGTTTCATGTAAATCTGGGAACATTTCCGTTTTCCGATCTTACCAATGTTGTATAGGGACTTTAAGTGGAAGGTTTGTGGTGACACCATGTAACAACACGTCTCTTTTGAGACGGAATGTGGGTCTGAAAAGAGGAGACTGCTGGATTCCAACTATCATCAGTGCTTATTAGTGTTGTGGAGAGCGTCAGAGCGTGGAGAATCTCTCCCGCCCAGCGTGACCACTAGAGCATGGAGAAGTCTCTCTTTTCTTTTTAGAGGACGTAGGGGAGGTCCTAGGATTTACAGAAAATGTGGGTGTACGTCAAAGAGATGCCCCTGGTAGCTTTGCTGCTAAACCCAACGCTTAGAAGTTCTGACATTTCAAATTCAAGCAGGTGTCTTCTCAAGAAGACGAGACCTTCTGTTGCCTTTGAAGGGCAAGGTCCCGCAAAGTTTAACACGAAATCACAGTCAGATTTTTTTTATACTTTATTTGTTTGACTGAATATAAAGCTGCATCCAGTCGCCAGGTTTACAACCATTGGTTGTTTGCATCTGAATGAAAGCAGGGGGGGGGGGAAGGTGTGATCCATGCAGATATACGGCAGTAAATGGTTGAATTGCTTCTGACTGGCACCCCCCCCCACTCTCTCTCTCTCCCGGCAAAGATCGTTGAAGGGTGCCATCTACATGTACTGTAACAGCTGGATAGCTCAGATGGTCAGAGGGCTGCCATTTAAGTCAATGTTAAAAGCACATCGTCACGTTTTTGGATTACTTCTAGTGTCAGTGCAGAGATTTTTCCCCTCCAACGGTGACACGACTGCGTGTTGTTGAGAAAGAGATTGAAACTGGGACTGCTCTTTCTCTCTTCCCTTAAAAGAAGGTCATGCAAGAATGTTCAGATTCCGCTCATTCAAGTCAGGATTAAAAGCAGTTTTGTGACATTTTTGTACAGGTTTTCTATGAAGATTTTTTTGTTTCACATACACGCGCACACACATAGTAGATAAACAAATCCAAAGGTGACATGACTGGCTGTGAGTGAGAAAGTGGGTTTAGTGTTTAGGGTAGTGGTTGGCATTGACTGTGTGTATGCGCGTACATGTGTACGTGTGTGTTAAGTGCACCCGAGGGTTAGCTCCCACAAGCTTGTTCCCTCCCCCACCCTCTGCCTTTCTTCGAGACCTCAAGGAAGTGCGTATGAGAAGAAAAAAAAAACTGATTCAGGCAATTCACTCTCAACCAGCGACATGAAACGGAATACCCTTGGCAAATGGATTGCTGATTCCTGATCTCATTTGGGTTTTTTTTTCTTGTTTTCTTGTTCAATATTAACCCTTGCTTCTCAGAAGTAATCTGAGCAGCGAGGCGTAAGAGATTTTTTTTTTTTAAGGTGGTCACGGACACTGTCCAGCAGAGCCCTTGCTATTGATTTCTGGCTCTCTGACTCTTTGCAGCGGCCGGATTAGGTTGCTGACAGGGGGAATAGCCCCTTGCCCTTCCTCCCCCCCCCTCTTCTCTCTCTCTCTCTCTCTCTCTCTCTCTCTCTCTCTCATGCCTCTCCCTTCATCCGTGCTGCCAGTGGGCTTCTGAAATAGGCTTAACGCTGATACAATCCACGATCGTTGTGTGTCTTTGGCGTGCATCTTTCTTTTTGGGGAGGGGGTCGGCTTGGATTCCTGCTTCCCTGACATCTTAGGTCGGAGAGCTCTCAGAAGCAACTGTCACACGGGGGGTATTGGTCATCTTCTAATAGATAGTCCCCGAGAAGTCAGCTACCAAGAATCCCCTCTCGTTCCACTCAGCATCATCTGTGTGTGCTTCGGCGTTGAAGTCAAGCCGGCGCTGCCAGTGAGTGACAGTCAGTCGTCATACATTCTAGTCCGTTGACTGTTAGAGAAAGCTCCAACGCAAGCTCTAGCACATTGCCAGGGAGTGTGTACTGTTTGTTCATGGGGCTGCCTGGAATTTTTGGCGCTACCCTTTGCTGACAGGCGACCACTACTCAGCTGATAGGCCAGCTGTTGGTGGACTGGAAGAGGAGGAGGGTGCATGCCACAGCATTTCACCAGGCCGAGAGGGAGCTTAATTTGGAGGGAACGCTGTAGATGTGATCTCGGCTTCTATAGTTGCAGTCAAAGGCAACTTGACTGTGGACAATTCCGAGTGTGTAGAGCAAGCAAGTGAGAGTTTTCGGATCAGAGCCGGCATGAGTCACTCCTGGGCCGTCTTCCTGTCCTGTCTGTGAAGCGAAGGATCTTTCTAGCTGCGCAGTCCGCCCCGAAAAGGAGCGGCCAAGACGGCAGGGGTCAAATGCCACCAGCGTCCTCTGAGGCCCTGACTATCTGACCCGATCAACCTCCATCCCTCCCGCCGCCCCGACACCCCAACGAGGTCCTCGGCCGCATAGATTTGATCAGCTGCCGCTGTTTGTAGCGCATTTTCTGCCGCAGTGCTGAAGCGAGACTTGCAGGCGACTCCTCCCCTCCTTCCCTTTCCCTGTCTGCCCCCTTACCCTTATACTGCTTCTGCCTCGTACCCAGACTCCGACGGCAGCATAACCCATGCAAGGTTTGCCAGACAGTCTGACCCCCCCCCCTACATAACGTGTGTAGTCCTTGTCCCTTTTGTCGTGCCCTTTCAACCCTGTGGTGGTGGTTTAATATATTGACTTTCATTCACATCTGCACGCTGTTTCTCCGCACACCATTTTCATGTAGTTGTTCATGGCGTTTGTATTGTTGCTTCACAGCCGTCTTCTCCCACTTGGCCTACCTTCCTGCCCTTCCTTCCTTCCTTCCTGCCTGCCTTCCTCTCCACGAGTTGTAGCTCAGACTCTTTTGCTGTTTGTTTTTCCACGTAATCTGATTCATTCGCCACGGTGCAGCAATGGCAGCCGACTTCCACACGGTCATTGCCGATCATCTCTGTGCACAGCTTTTCAAATGTACGCCCGGCTCTGGAATCCATCGGTGTTTTCATTTCAGTTGACCCTCTCCATGAGAGAGAGAGAGAGAGAGAGAGCCCCGTCTACAGCTTTGCATAGATGAAGCAACCCTTCAGGAATCTGGCCAGGGGAAGATTTCACTGACGCTTTGTGGTTATCTCTCGTTCTCAGACTCGCGTGGGAGTGAGTTAGCTATTACAGCAGTGGGTTTTGAAGGGCAGCAGCAGAGAAGAGATCTGCGGCTTGCGGTGCGTCTGCAGTACAGTTGTGACAATCGTAGGCGGGGGTGTGCTTTGAGTGGAGTGCACCTCTGTGGGAGACGTCTTGCTTCGGGGCCGTCAGGCACTGCTTGCCAACCTCATGTTCAGCAGTCGCCCTGTATGGGTCGACATGGGAGGCAGTGCCCCCTCCCTTCCAAAGTAATGCCACAGCCTTTGGATGAACCATTTTAATCAAACTCATTGTCACTAACCACCAGTGCTCAGAAACCGCACAGCCTATAACAACTTACGATGGGTTGTCCATCCTAAGTTTGAGTTACGACGCATCGTAAGGCTTTGTGAAATCCGCCCCTGGTCAGATTTTGCCTGTAGCTACACCGAAGCAGGGCGGCCTGGTGCTGCTAGTTCATCGCTGTCTTTTCTCAGGAGAGATAGGGAGTAGAGGAGGGATGGGCTTTTATCCAAGTTATCATTCTTGATTTTGTATGTTGTTGTTTTTTCTTCTTCTGTCTTCAGCTCGTGGTCCTCACGATGAAACAGCGCTCAGCAAGGGGATCATCTACCCAGCTGCCTATCTGGGCTCCACACAGCTGGTCACTACCAAGCAGCCCACCAAGAAAGTGCGCATGCAACAGGCGCAGGAGGCCGTCAACAGAATCAAGGTCAATATCACGATGGGGGAAGGAGGGTTGGTTGGCTGGTTGGTTGGTTTGCTGGCTGGTTGGCTGGCTGACTGGCTGACTGGTTGTTGGTTGGTTGGTCGGTTGGTTTGCTGGCTGGCTGGCTGGTTGGCTAGCTGACTGGCTGACTGGTTAGTTGGTTGGTCGGTTGTTTGCTGGCTGGCTGGCTGTTTGGCTGGCTGACTGGCTGACTGGCTGACTGGTTGGTTGGTTGGTCAGTTGGTTTGCTGGCTGGCTGGCTGGCTGGTTGGCCGGCTGGCTGAACTGATCGAGTTGCTTATTGGCTGGCTGGTTGGTTGGTTGGTTAGTTTGCTGGCTGGCTGAATGGCTTGCTGGCTGGTTGGTTGGTTTGCTGGCTGGCTGAATGGCTGGCTGGTTGGTTGGTTTGCTGGCTGGCTGGCTGGTTGGTTGGTTTGGTGTCTGGCTAAATGACTGGCTGGTTGGTTGGTTTGGTGGCTGGCTGGCTGGCTGGCTGGTTGGTTGGTTTGGTGGCTGGCTAAATGGCTGGCTGGTTGGTTGGGTGGCTGCCTGGCTGGTTGGTTGGGTGGCTGCCTGGCTGGCTTGCTGGCTGGCTTGCTGGCTGGCTTGCTGGCTGGCTGGCTTGCTGGCTGGCTGGCTTGCTGGCTGGCTGACTGGCTGGCTGGCTGGCTGATTGGTTGGTTTGGTGGCTGGCTAAATGGCTGGTTGGTTGGTTGGTTTGGTGACTGGCTGGCTGGCTGGCTTGCTGGCTGGCTGTCTTGCTGGCTGGTTGGTTTGGTGGCTGGCTAAATGGCTAGCTGGTTATATGCTAAGGCCAGATTTTGGCCACTTATTACTTTGGTTTTGGCCATTCATGATTACCAGCTAGATTTCAGTCAGTTTTTAACAAGACTTTTGGATGGTTTTCAGAATGATTTTGGCAATGTGATGAGCTAGTTTTTGGCTGGTCAGTGGCCAGTTTTTGGCTGGTCAGTGGCCAGTTTTTGGCTGGTCATTAGCTATTTTGGGGCTTGTTATTTCTAGATTTTGGATTGTTGCTACCGGTAGCTAGATTCTGACTGGTTATTGGGCCTACTGGTTAAATGTACACAGTTTTGGCTAGTTATCTGCCTAATTTTGGCTGTCAACAGCCAGATTTTGGTTGGTTATTTGCCAGATTTTGGTTGGTTATTTGCCAGATTTTGGTTGGTTATTTGCCAGATTTTGGCGAGTCATTAGCATTTGGTTGTTATTAGTTTTTTGATGCAAAGATTTGTCTGGCTCAGGGGTTGGCTGGTTAGAATGTTTTCTGATTTTTGGCTGGTTTGGGTTTGGGTTAGGCTTTGGGACAGTAAGCTGAGCCAGCCAGGTGTAGATTTTGGCTGGTAAACTTTTGCCCCACTGGGTTTTAGGCTTGTCTGGCCAACTACTGTAGGATTCGACCGCCCCATTGGCGCTGGTTTACAGTCTTGGCTAGCATTTATCTTTGCCACCGGTGAGAATTGAGTTGAACAAACTCAGTCCTGTTTGGTCAAACTCTACAAAGTCTGTCCGTCTCCCCATGGCCCCATGGGCAGTGTGATCATATCGTAGTCAGATTTCCAGTTGAAATCCACAAGATCTTCGGATTGGCCAACACTTAATACAGGCTGGGTCTTTCCCCGACCTGCAAATGCAGGGTAGGAAAAAAAAATTGGGTCAGTCACTCTGCTAGTAATGTTGACTGTCTGTCTGTTTGCCTGTCTGCCTGTTTGTGTGTCTAGCTGTCTGTCTGTCATTGTCTGTCTGTCTGTCTCTCTGCTCCTTATTGTTGGTCTTTTCATGAACTGGATCCATCCATGCAGCAAAAAGAAAGAAAGATGCATTTTGAAAAGAACTCTTTGAAAGTTTCAAACATTTTTCGGAACGCTATCGACCTTTAAAAAAAAAAAAAAAAAAAAAAAAAAAAAGAGAGCATTATTTTTCCGCCATGACTGGCTGTCAATTTTGTCATCCTGTCAGCCGCCCGACAAAGTTCACCCATGCCCAATAATTCTGCTGCTCGAACGGGTGAAATGTAAATGGGAGAGTTGAGGGCGAAGAAAGAACAGGAGGGAGGGGGGGGGATGAGATGAGATTGGCCGAGACACTAAGTGCTGAATTGTGTCCGCTGCAATGAAGTCTGGCCGTAAATTCTGCCAATGGATGCGCCCAACGATTTCCACTCCTGTATGTAATGGTCTGAAAGGTGCGCACATTTCACTGCTCGGTGGTTCTCACGCTCCAGAATTTCTCTCTCTTTTTCTCAAAGATGGAGGGGAGGGGAAAGTGTGAGGGAGAGGGCTTGGAAGGTTACCTTGGGTTACGTGCCTAGATTTTGTTTTAAACCTTCAGTGCATTTGGAATTTTCTCCTTCGGTGTTGGAGTAGTCTCTAAATTGTCTCTGATTCGAACTTCCAAAGACGGAAATACTTTTATCATTATTTACAAGAAATATACTTTTTGCGAATGGAACATTTTTGTAGTAACACTAAATTAAGCTTGATGCCCTTTTTTTTCAACAAGTCATTGATTTTAGGCTGAAAAGATTTGTAATCTCATTTTTATTTTTGCTTTTACAAATAATAATAAAAAAAAAATGTGGGGGGGGGAGGAAACAAGGACAAGATATTTTTAGAGTAAAATGGAAAAAAAAAAAAAAAAAAAAAAAAATACACTTACAAACTAAAATTACCAAAATTCAAATCTTATAATTTGGGAGTGCCCGACGTTTCGCTCCTAGCGGGACCTTTCTCAAAGGCAGGAACCTTCTCGTTCTGTCTTTGAGAAAGTTCCCGCTGGGATCCAATGTAATGTCCTCTCATTGTATGAGGCAAGATATTTTGTTTCATTCTTGCACGTTTCGTTTTAATAAAAAAGTTGCGTCACTCTATATTTTTTTTTTTTTTTTTGGGGGGGGGGTTAGCAGGGGATGTGCATGGGGGGAGGGGGGTGTAGGCAGCCAGCATTGAGAGAGTGTCAGTGAATCTATTCTTGGTGGATAAACATTTACAGCGCAGACAGCAGGAAGTGGCTTAATGATTAACTCGATAAACCACTTACCCTTTGGAATTTGGAATGGGGCAGAGGCGAGCCCTCCGCCCTTCAACTCCTAGTCTCCTCTGTGATTGTGAGTCTTTGCAAGTCTTGGTGTATTTGTGCCGACTTGTTTCTTGGGGTAGTTTTCGTCGCAATACTTCAACTTTCCCTTCGACACCTCGTCATTTTTTTTTTAAATTCATCTCCTTGCGCCCCCCCCCCCCCCATTCTTTTGCGCCGTTCTTCTCGTCAGTCGGTTGATGTCAGCTCTGTTTTTGTGTCTCGCGTTCTTGGGAAGAGGGAGAGATTCTGAATCGGTTTCAGGTCTTGGGGAGAACAGGGATGAGAGATTAATTCTGGATGAGTCTTGGGTATGTGTGTTGGAAGGTGTATGTGTATATGTTCTGTTGTTCCAAATGATTGGCAAGACCACTGTTTTACATACAAGAAGAGCATTGTTAGGGCCACGTTACACTGTATTATTTTCTCTGTCAATGAGTCATTATGTCTTGTACTGGACCTCTGTCTGTTTGATGTCATACCAAGACCGGAGCCAAAAATGATTGCCTATGGCTGTAGCTTCTAGCACCCATGCACATAGACTGTGCTTAGAGACGGCTTTTGCCACTAGCTGTTAGCCCTGGCTGTGACTACGGCCATGGCTACTAGCACCCATGCACACAGGCTGTGCTTAGAGTCAGCCATAGCGACAGCCTGGTAGCACTGGCTATGACTATGGCTGTGTGGTTCCTAGCACCTACATGTACATGTATACCCACGGGCTGTGCCTAGAGAAGTCCATAGTAACATACAGGCTGGTATTGTATCTGTGGCTGGAAGTGCCAGAGGTCAAAAACCCAAAGCCTTTAATACACAGTGTGGTCACATACATGTAGCACTTACATGTACATTACCATAATCTACGATCGATCAGAGGATGTGTAGAGATAGCCCTGTCAGTCTGACTGATGACATATGAAACTGAAGGAGAGCACTTAGGGACTATTACGGGCTAACATTTGGGAAGAGTGCATGACCCTTTGTAGCACCAACTACTTCATCAGATGCAGTTGCTGTTGTGAAACCTTATGCACTTTTCACCAACTCTTTAGTCAAAGTGTTATCATTTTACAGTTGTTTTTATTTGATCAAAAGTTATGAATGAATTGGCGAAACTGATCACAGGTCTACTACTGAAAACCTTTTATGGTGACTGATTTTTTGTATTTATTATTTTTATTTTTTTTAAAGAGAATTTCACTCTTGCTCCAATAATTATGATACAGTTTTTCCATCAGTGAGATTGTAATTCAACGAGGGTTTTCCATGCTCGACATGTATTTGCTCAGTGCTTTGCTCAATTGCCCGCTTTCAGGAAAGGAAACTCGTCTTCAGTTTTGCAGTCAGTCAACATCTACGATAAGTTCAGTTCCGCCACATCTTACACACACAAAAACCCACAAGACATGAAGCATTGGTTGTGAACAATGTCCTATACATAGGACAGTCTTTCATAGAGGAAGATTTTATACATGCCCTACCATCCCAAGTATATTAGATTTGTTTTATTATTTCTTCAATTGGTGATATTTTGGGATTTACAAAGGCGCATTGCAATGCTGACCATAAAGCATGGGTAACCATGGCAATGAGTTTATAGTCTCCCGAAAGCCAACCAAAAATATCAAGGAAGTAGATTGTGGCAGCCCATTCTTGTTCCTTACATGATTTGCCCTGTGCTTTAATCGGATTGACTGTGCAAAATTGTCTCATTAGCTTTTCCACGTTCCCTTGGGAAGATTTGGGTGGATTTTTTTCCCCCACAAGACGTTTTGTCTGCAAGCCAAAACAAGACAGAAATACACGTACATGTCTTAATGCATGTGAGGAATTATTCAGGGAATCTGAAATCTTTCTTCTTCTTTTTTAATCCTCTTTGCTTCTTTCATTGAACACAAAAGGGGGATTTGGATGCAAATCAGAAATGCCTGATTTCCATGGCGACGTTTCATTTGTGAAGGGTCGAATTACACTAGTCTATACCCCACCCCTCTATTTCTTTCTGTTCTGACTTTGGATGACCTTTTTTGTATTTTTCTTCTTACATTCTTACCTCCTTTGCCCCCCCTACCACCCCCTCCCCCTGACACACCCTTCCCATCCCACCCCCCCCCCCTCCTCCTCCTTCTCCCGACCTTTCACCCGGCAAAGTAGACGCGTATTCGGAGGCGTTGGAACAAGGTGGCGTGATTTCTCACAATTTAGATGTTTGGTGTTTTCTCTCATCAACTCTCCTGTATTTTTTTCCCTTTTTATTTATCATTTTTTTTTCCATTTGGTCTTTATATTTCCATCTTTCCTCTTTTTTTTTTCTTCCTCCCCCCCCCACACTGATTTTTCCTTTTCTATCCTTTTCATATCCCCTCTCCCTTCCTCTCATTTTGGTGTGATTGTGATGGTGGTGGTGATTCTGGTGATTTCTGTGATTGCTTTTTTTTTTTTTTTTTTTTTTTAATTTAATTATTTAATTATTTTTGTGCACTAATTCTATAGTATCAGTTGTGAAAATGCACCTTTTTCCTCTCCCTTCTCAGTCGATAGATTAAGTACCGGTATTGGTGCAACGTCATTTCTTACAGAGAATTTGTTTGTGTGCGTATTGATGTAGAAAGCTAAATTATTCTGAATTATCTTACAAAATGTCCTCATTGGTTTTGCCCATGAGCAGTTCTGCGTGTAAGTTCTCTTTCTAAAAGATGCCTTGACTTTTTTGCTTCCTAAATTTTGTCTTCTTCTTTGCTTGTCCTATTTCAAATTACTCGTTGGGCTGTTGGGGTTTTGGTTCTGCTAAAAAATAAATAAAAATAAAAATAAAAAAATCAATATTAAACTGAAAATAGTTCTAAGAAAATGTCCAAATGACAACTACTGTATCTTGAATTATCTTCATTGAAAGTATTTATCATTATTTTTTAATCCTGGGAATTACAATGTTTACATCTTTTAGATTCCACTTTTTGGGGAAAGGTGTGGTACATATTTCAACAAAATAAAAAATGGGGTGGGGGGGGGCAGGAAAAGGATTTGCTTTATTTGCGACAGAAGCATCTCTTTGGCGGCTATTGATCTACGGAGCGGATATCAAATTGACTCAGTCAGACTGGCACCACGCTGCGTCAGTCCCTCGCCGTTTTGCCGTTTCTAGGGAGCGCACACTACGTGCCGTAGAAGAGATGTCTGTGCTGCTTGGCAAAGATTGGCTTGGCAGTGCCCTCCGTAACCTCCCCCCCCACCCCCGTCTCTCGCTGTGTTGTGGCTCCTTTCCTTTGTGTCTTCCTCTCCCTGAAATCCCCCACATGTGTTTAGTGTCTCCGCACCTAGCCCTCAATAGTTGTGCCAAAAAAACCCAACGAGACCTGTGCGTTTTTCTTTATTTCCTTTTTTTGTTTTTTGGGCGGTGTTGCTGGTTCTCACTCCTCAGTGCTGTCTGTTACATTTGTGGCGCAACTTTGTCTGCCCCATGCTTGTGATTACGGTCTGTGGAGTATCTGTGAGGGTCTAGGAAGCCTTTGCATTTGAGAAAGGTCCTGCTAGGATTTGAAACATCAGGCCCGTTACAGTTTTTCCTCAGCGATCTAGGCCACTTAGGATTATCCTTCCCAGAGGATTATCTTTCCCGCCTTCCCGCCTCAGCGACCACCGGCATATACATGTAAGCAGATCCACCAACGAGTCCAAGACATTCTCCTGATGACGGCCAGAGCATACTGGTCGAAACGTCAGAACCACACCTCTTCTTTAAGAGACCGTATACATGGTGTCACCGCAAACCTTTCCTATATTTTCCCCGTTGGTTTTTTGTTAGCTTTGCGGTTTTTAGGTTTTCAATTGAGAAGAGCTGAAATTTGGCCCGCATATTGCTCCGTTCGTCCCCGAAACTGTTTGACTTTTTCGGATAGGTTCTGACGGGATCAAAACGTCAGGCCCTCCTAATTCCTTTTTCCCACTTCCAAAGTAAACAGATTGAAATGAAAAAAAAAGAGAGAAAAAAACCCCGCCCATCACCCACCCTTGTCACGAGTGTTGAGCTGAAAGATGCATCAACTGCAACTAATAAAGAAACGATGCAGCGTAGGAAAAGGCCCAGAGTTAGGTGGCAGAAAATCTGTCCAGGTTTTTTATTATTGTTTTCTTCTCCCATCTGTTTCGAGTGGGCACTCGAATGGAGGAGGGCGGTGAAAGCTTGATGTTGCATCTGGTGTAGTCACCACAGCTCACCACGATTTGATCTGTCCCTCTCTTGCCATCCTCTGGATTGTAATGGGAAGAGGGAAGTGGACGGAGCACTGAGTGTGGGGATTTCACTCAATTCTGGGCCACAAAGCTAAGGACAACTGTGGGAAAGTTCTCATTAAAGCACACCAAACCACAGTTGAAGTGTACCCCAAAAAGATGCAAAGTGTTCACCAAATTTGATCAATCAGAAATTTACAAATCTCCCCCCCCCCAAAAAAAGGGAGGGCTTACACTTGGATCCTACAGTGTAGCAGGACCTTTATAGCAAGGTAGAATTCTAGATAAGACTTGAAGGTTTGCATGGTGGAAATACTAAGTGGAAGGTTTGCGGTGACACCACGTAACACTTCCCTTTCGGGAAGGAGTGTGGCTCTGAAAAAGAGCCTGTAAGTGTAACTCAACGTTTTGGGTAGTGTGTACCGGTACTCTGCCTGTCATCAGGAGACTGCTGGATTCCAACTATCATCAGTGTTTATATGCCTGATGAAAGTGCTGGCAACGGGCAGAGTACACACTACCCGAAATGTACATGTACAGTTATCAGCTTTTTTGCAAAACTACACTCCTTCTCGAAAGAGAGGTGCTACATGGTGTCACTGCAAACCTTCCACTTACAATGTATTAAAGGTAGAATGCCTTTGAGGAAGGCCCTGCTAGGATCGAAACATCAGACCCATTTTGTGACCCATTCAGCTTAGCTTCAGTCTGGCTAGCCCGTAGACTTGACCTTTTCAGTGGATTTTCAGCCAGGGGCTTCTGGCTGACTAGGAGCCTCTATGGCATGAGTGAATACCTCCATGTGCATTAGGACTATTTGGGAAGGCCACCATCTAAGGGCTGGGTATACGCCGGTAGCTCAGATGGTTAGAGCACTGGTACACAAAACCGAAGGTCTCGGGTTCAACTCCTGGTCCAGTCGAAGTTTTCTTTGCCGTTTTTTGCGAAATTGTTCACATAAAATCAGTTCTCAATCAGTTTTTGCCTTTTGGGTTTTTGTTTGTTAGTTGATTCAGGGGTTTGTTTATATTCATTTTGTTGTTTTATTTGTCGGTCAGTCAGTCGATCTGTTGATTTGTCAATTGTGTGTTTATATTATCATATATTTATTTGTCATTCATGAATTTGTCGGTCTATCAGTAGCTTGGTTGGTCCGTGAGTTTGCTTATTTTTTGTTTATGTATCCATCTGTTTATTCGTCATCCGTTCATCATTCATTGGTGAGTTTGTTTGTTGGTCAGCTTGCCAGTTGGTCTGTTTGTTTATTATCTGTTCATATTCATTCGTTGGTTTATTTGTCTGAAAAAAAAAACCCATTGTAGCTGTTCCATCAAATAGTGGCCCCACATGAAGAGGGAAAAGAAGTTGACGTGGTGGTGAAAACGGACCAAGTGAGCACATTGCGCGGTCTCATAGAGCTGCTTAATCATCAGGGTGGACAGAAAGAAGTATATCTGCCAAGCACACACCAAAAAAGACTGGTTTATAAGCAGGATTGCTAACTTACATGTACTCCACCTGCACTGTTCTAATGGATGCTATGCATGAAGTTTGAGTGGAGCTTTGTGTAGTGCAAACCTGGATCATGGGAGATCTGTGATGACACCATGCACGTCATCTCTTTCAACTAATATTGAGTTTGGCTCTGAGAAGAGCCAGTAACTTAACGTTTCGGGCGATGTGTGCTAGCTCTGCCCATTGTCAAGAGCCAGGCGGAGCACCCACACCCCGAGATGTGCAGTTGCCGGCTCTTCGCAGAGCCATACACCTCCTCAACACAGACGACTTTGCTTGGTGTCACTGCAAACTTACCACGGAGTGATTCGTCGTGCAAACCCTCAAGTCTCACAAGCTTGATTTTAATGGGCTTGTTGTTGGGATAAGCAAGCTAAGGTGCTTAAGCAGCTCTGTGGCTCCAGATCTCACACGCATGCCTCTTGCCCTTGTTGCATTTTGGATTGAAAAAAGAAAAAAAAAAAAAAAAAAAAAAAAAAGAACTCCCCACCCCCCAATATGTTAACTATGGCCGCTTGAGATAACGTTTGCGACAAAGAGAGGGTAATGAACAGAAATGTTGCAAACTGCTTATCGACTAAAATATACCCATATGCAGATCTTATAGATTGACAGTGCCTAGCAAAGGCACTCTAAAGTTATAACAATACATTTATGACAATAGACAACCGAATTGACCCCAGAATAACATGCTTCAAACACTGTACAGTATGGCTGTGTCTACCGTAGTTTGTCAACTGTGAGGAAGTGATGTAGTGTTTATTTATAAACATGTTATGCAAACAAAGTAAAGGAAAAACTGACTGGGAACTTTTGAAATTTTTTGGATAAAATAAAAGGGCATAAGAACATTTGAGTGGACGTGGACTTGAACCCCTCTGGCTTGATGTACGTCCAAGGTTAAGGCTCAAGTCCCTTCCAGTCAACCTTTTTTGTGACATATTTCAAATTGATTAATTTTAAGTAAGGCAAAAAGGTTTCCGCCTACTTACTGACTTGCATACCGGTAACCCAAATTGTATGAATCTCATAGAATTAAGTAGACAGATCTACTTACCGGTAGATAGTTTCCCTTCTTGTACGTTGAGTGTTGTTCAGTTTGTGTCATGCTGTTTAAAAAAGTGGCCAAGAAGGCTGCACCAAACAATGGCATCATTGCCTGCTCCAGTTTCACACACAGAACGAATGCCTTTGAGGAAGGTCCTGCTAGGATCGAAACGTCAGGCCCACTAAATTTTAAGACAGAACGAATGAGATAACTACGAGTGCTTGCGCACACTGAGTTTGTAATTTGCACATTTCCTATGTCTGTTCTAGTTTCCTTGTGGTTTTTAGTTGTTTGACTTCTGCCTGCCTGCTTCGCCTTGCCTGCCTTGCCTGCCCTAACTACCTGTACAAGTATGCCCAAACCGCAAAATCGGCTGACGTGTCATTTGGTCATTATGCACGTTTTTTTTTGGTGTCAGGGTTTAAAGCCCCTACACAACATTGGAAAGATCGAGAAGCAGATATGTTCATAGATTCACATGAAACTTATACAGTTTGAAGATGGCTATAGTAGAAACCTCTCACTGAAATAGTTCTGCCTAAAATGTTGTATTTTTGGCGAAATGAGTAAAAGTAATCGTTTACGTCTCACCGAGATCTAAACCATTTTTCGGAACAGTACGGCGTTGAATGCTGCATTTTCGCGGAACAAATGAAGCGGTTTTCACAATTTTCTTGAGATTGGGTGGGCGGATTGAGCTGAAATTTTTACGGGTGTGCTATTTCATGCATATGTTGGATCAGACAACGTATGGATGCTATTCTTTGACCCAATGTTGTGTAGGGCCTTTAAGCAGCATGCTTTCGCTTGTTGAGTCGTGACTTTACTTTTGCCCTCAGCACACACAGATCATAGATAGCATGCGATTTTTTTCTTCTTCTTTTTTTGCCTTGTGTCGGCAGAAGTATAATTCAGTGACGATTTCCCCTACCAGAAAATACAATTAGCACTGCATACTTGGTGATTTGCCTGGTCGCCTGCTGAAAGGAAATCAAATCTAGACAGCTCAGGCAGGATTTAACACTAGGCTTTCTAGTCTAGAAGTCTTTAAAACCACTTGATCACCAATCTGGTCAAGGCAGTTTGCTGGATTCAAATCTGTGTAGTGGCAGCTACTGCATTCAATTGGAGATATAATGTAATTTTTTGTGTTGGTGAGAATGTTATTAAGCACACACAGTCGGTCGAAACTGACTGCAACACTACTAAAAGGCTGTTGTCACTATTATAGTTCAATTTTGGGGGAAAAAATTTCCTAGAAAAAAGCATGCACCCATGACCTCTGTCTTAAGGTACCAATGGTCTTACCGCCTTAGCAATACAGCCCTTAGATAACGGTCTTTACCAAAAAGGTCTACTTATCTACAGTATCTTTTCCAGGGTGGAGGCGCCAGTCAGAAGCATGCATCCATTAAGCTGCTGTATACGTACCTCAAGGGCTGTTGACATTTGTCAGTTTGTCACTGGATAGTGAAAGGTTGTAGTTGGAAGTCACTGACAATTGTGTTGGGCAATCATTTTTCTCAGCTTTCTTATCCCCTGCCTGGGATATTGTCATGTCCAGAAAGAGCTTCCTGAGGAATCACAAAGACCCCCCAAAACCAACAAATCTGAAAGCAAATCTGCCTTTGAGAAAGGTACTGCTAGAATCGAAACATCATGCCCTCCTAATTTTCAAAAAACAAAATTCAAATCTGAAACTGAAACAATTTTTTTTTCTTAATTGATTCTGTCCCACTGCATTGCTGAAACTTTTGCGATTAGTTGATATTTTCGTTGCAACAATTGGGAAAAGCATTGACCATGCCTGTACATCAAGTACACTGTAGGGCAAGCCCTCATTGAATGACATTCTCGCCAGCGCAGAAACAAATCCTATGATAGCCAAGTTCTTTTCTCTTTTGCTTTGCGCTCATTGTTCCCTTCCCGCTAATCCTTCGTCCTCTCCTGAAAGGACCCCTAGAAGCATTTGTGTTTCCTCACCCTCTGTAGCACCCCCCCCCCTCCCTGTCCAATCTGCTATCGTGTGCGTGCATCACATCACATCGTATCACTCCCCCTCTCTCTCTCTCTCTCGTAGACGGAGAAAAAGTGGATTGAACAGGAGGGTTGGGCGGCGTGGGGGCATTGCAAGTGCTTGAACAAGATTTGCGGCGCGCATGCAAACACATTCATCTGGTGGATAAGGTCGTACGTGTATAATGCAATGGAAAGGGGCGGGGGCGGGTGGTGTGTTAAGAGGTGCACCTTTCAAGTGCAGTGTCGGCGTCTGTTGTCGCACGACAGCGTGAATTAAATTCACCGTTGCCTTCCGACTTGGCTTTCTGTGCACGTAATATGATCTGTCCAAATGCGGGAGTTAAAAAAAAAAACCAAGCGTAGCAGCGAAGATCAAGTGCATTCGGTGTGTCTCTGATAGAAGTCTGTCGAAAATGACCTAAACCAGAAAGTAATCACCATGAGCGATGCCATGCCCGTTTTTGAATACTCCCGGCCCAGCCCCAGTCTTCACAATTTCAGAGCTCTGTCTTGGAGAAAAGGTCCTGCTGTGATTGCAGTATCAGACACGCCAACTGTTTTACAAGATTTACGAAGAAGGTCTTATCAATAAACACCTCAAACTTTTTGTTCAGGTCAACGAAGGACTGATCATTAAACACTGCAAATAGATTAAAGAAGAAAAATATTTATTTGTTTACTTTTTGGCAAAAACTCCTAGACACTTTTTCTACTACCGGTATTCATTTATATTTTTCATTCGTTAAATTTTCTTTTTTTAAATGGTAGAGAAAAATTGGCTTGACCCGAGACCTCTGGCTTAACACATCAGCACTCTTACCACCCAAGCTCACCACCTTAGAGGCTGGATAGCTCAGAGGATAAGAGTGCTGATATGCTGACATGCCTCTGGGGTCCATTCCCCAGTCCAGTCAAAACTTCTGCGCCATTAAAAAAAAAAATTAACTTCCCTTTGAGTGTTTTCTTTAAAGCCCTACACAACATTGGTAACATTGAACAACCGAAATGTTCACAGATTAACATGAAACTTATACAGTTTGAAGATGGTTATTGTAGAAACCTCTCACTGAAATATTTCTGCCTAAAATGTTGTATTTTGGGAGAAATGAGTAAAAGTAATCGTTTACGTCTCACTGAGATCTTAACTATTTTTCGGAACAGTACGGCATTGAATGCTGCATTTTCGCGAAACAAATGAAGCGCTTTTTCACGATTTTCTCGAGACTCGGTTGGCGGATTGAGCTGAAATTTTCACTGGTGTGCAATTTCATGCATATGTTGGATCAGACAACGTATGCATGCTTTTCTTTGACCTCGACCAATGTTGTGTAGGGGCTTTAATTTGTTTTATTTATTTATTCATTTTTTTATCGTGCAGTTATATGTTTTTAAGTTGATTCAGACCATCCCATGATGCATCAGTAACCCTAGTTCTCCTTATTTTTTGTTTTGTTTATGCAATTTATTTCCCAGTGGTAGTCATCATTATCATCACCACCATCACCTTCACCGATCACCCTAATCCATACTCCTGCCCCTCCCCGACTGTCAAAATATTCTGCATCTCTGAGAAATGAAAAAGAGAGAACGAGAAAAAAAAAAGTCATGCAATCTCAACACACTGAGAGAGGAAGACATATCTCAGTTGCTATGACGACTGATTCCCGTATTTTTGCTTGTTTCAAAAAGGGCAGATTGCATTTTAAAAAAATAACAAAAAATTTACATGGAGAGTTTGCAGTGACACCGCGTAAGCCATGGAGACTGAGTGTGGGTCTGAGAAGAGCTCGGAGCTGAACAATTTTTTGGGGTGCGGTGTTTCTTCCACTCTTCCTGGACAATGTGCAGAGCACTCACTGCCCCCAAACTTTGGGTCAAGGGCTCTTGTCAGAGCCACTCTCGTTCTCTGAAGAGAGGGCCTGACGTTTCAATCCTAACAGGACCTTTCGTGAGGGTGTTTTTTTGGGGGGTTCACTGAAGTCCGTAAGCGGTAAACAACACACTCCAAAAAGGAGTAGCATACATAAAATTATAAATGTTGCAAAACTGCGTACGAACCAAAGTCATTTTGTCGACTTGTTTCTCGTAAATTGATGAGGCTCTCAAAAAAGGGTTTCAATGGTTTCACTGCAGACTGTTCAACATTGTCATTCTGCCATGCAAAGCTTCAAGACTCATTGTTAGGGTTTTCTTTGTTTGCTAAGCAAAACCAAAGAATCACACATTTGCCTAGGAGCGTGGACTGCTATACATTTCATTGCCAGACTGACAAGCTGCAATCAAGAATTTTTTTATTTTTTTTCTAGCACGAATCATTTTTATTTTCCATATTCTTTCGATAATATGTGTATTTCACCTCAAATCAACCCGCGCAAATCCATGACAACAGCCCCACCCCCCAAAAAAATTAGATTCAAGTTGCCTGTTATTTCCGCGGAAGAAAAAACCCAAAATGCTCAAGTTTTTCGGCCATGTCAGTGTCATTGTTGCACTGTCTTGTAAAACGTAACACGCCCTTACATGTACTTTTTTTTCTGATTTCCGTTTCGGTTTCCGTTTTCTTTTGCTTTCCATCTGAAGAGCCTTGAATTTCTCATTAGATATACATTGTTCCATACAGGTATCTGTGCATTTTCTTTTCCCCATTTCATCTCAGTGAGCAAAGTGAAGTCTATGCTATCTTTTGAATAGGTGTATGCCGACTAGTAAGCACTCACTTTCACCAACTGAATGATACAGTGGCGGAAATGATCAATCTGCTTTTGAAGTCTCCGTCTCTGTTTTCTGTTTTGTTTTTCCAGCCTTAAGTCTCAGTCTTCAGTCGCATCTTCCCCAGACTTTTTTTTTTTAGGGGGGTGTCAAAACTCACCGGTTTCTGTTCCCATTTTAATGAAGGCCAGTGGAAATCACCTAATAAACTTCCCTCTTGGTTATTTTAACCGAGTGCCCAAGTCCACTAGTTACTTTTACCGGCCCACCTCTGCATTGGAAAAGCGACCAGAAAGCGTTTTACCGAGTCGATTAGTCCAGTAGAAACACACTACTTGGTAAAATGCCACTGTGTAAAAAAAAACAAAAAAAACACCCACATCTGGATCCAATTTCATAGGGCTACTTAAGCATGAAAATCTGCTAAGCACGGGAACTCCTTCTCATGTAAACGGGATTACAAACCACACTGGGATGCATTCTCAATGATGTCGACTTGTATTCAACTCTTTCGTTACTTAGCATGAAACAGAAGTGAAGTTTTCTTTGGCTCACTGATCTTCTGAATTCTGACTTTTTCGCGCTTCAGCCAATTTTTGTGCTTAAAGCCCCTACACAACATTGGTAAGATCGAAAAACAGAAATGTTCACCGATTTACATGAAACTTATACAGTTTGAAGATGGTTATAGTAGAAACCTTGCACTGAAATATTTCTGCCTAAAATGTTGTGTTTTGGGAGAAAAAACAGTAAAAGAAATTGTTTACGTCTCACCGAGATCTAAACTACACTGTATTTTTCGGAACATTACAGCATTCAATGCTGCCTTTTCCCGAAACAAATGAAGCGCTTTTCACGATTTTCTCGAGACTCGGTAGTCGGATTGAGCTGAAATTTTCACAGGTGTGCTATTTCATGCATATGTTGGATCAGACAACGTATGGATGCTATTCTTTGACCTCGACCAATGTTGTGTAGGGGCTTTAAGCTGCTCTATTAAATTGGCCCCTGGTCAAATGTCACACGCAAGTGCTGTGCACAGTGTCTGAGTGCAGGCAGTGCACTATGATCAAACCCTTCCACGATGGCAGTCGGAAGTAGTTTATTTCACAGGCTATTGGGGTCATTATGTAACCTCAAAGGTCACCCACAGTTCCCTGGTGAGCTGTTATAATCTGGCCAGCTTTCCACACCCCAAAAAGTCCAATGGTGGTAAGAGTTGCCCATTTGAAAACTAGCCATTGTCTCGGTTATTTAACGGCAACGCTGGCTTTATCCAGATTCATTTTGTGGTGTTTTTTTTTTAGAATACAGCCAGATAGATACAATTTGTTCTCATCGTCTTTGAAAATAGTCATATTTCACTTACAGTATTTCATCCAATGTCTTGTCATCGTTTCTTGCGAGTGAATATGCACAAGCAGGCCCCCCAATGCTTTTAGATGTCCATATGAAGGCAGTAATGCAGAAGATGTACATGAACTGTGTATCAGGCGGCATAGAAATGGTCATTAACTGTCAGACAAGATAGCATGAAATACACGTGCCATTTTATATTCTTATTTTTTTTTTCAATTCAGATTTAATGTGCCTGGAGGCCTTAAGGATTCCAACATAGCAAAAACAACCAATAAGTTGTTTCACGGAATCCCATTGAGTCAAAACAATGCCATGCATCAATTTCTTTTGGTTGTTAATTTGGATTGCGTTGGGTGTGTGTGGTTTTTGTTTTGTGGTCTTGCACCCAGGCTCCTGAGGGAGAGGAGCAGCCCAGCACCGAGGTGGACCTGTCTATTTCCAACGAGAAGATCAAGGTGCTCAATGCTGACACTCAGGTGAGGTCCGCACAACCAGTCGAGGTCAGCCTCCGATTCCCTGGGAGGAGGCAGAGGAAAAATTCAAGGGATGTCCTTCTCTCCCCCTCTCCCCCTTCCCCTCTCTCCTCCTCTCCCCCTCTCTCCTCTCCCCCCCTCCCCTCTCCCCTCTCCCCTCTACCCTCTCCCCTCTCCCCTCTCCCCTCTCCCCTCTCCCCTCTCCCCTCTCCCCTCTCCCCTCTCCCCTCTCCCCTCTCCCCTCTCCCCTCTCCCCTCTCCCCTCTCCCCTCTCCCCTCTCCCCTCTCCCCTCTCCCCTCCTCCTCTCCCCCCTCACCCCCTCACCCCCTCTCCCCCTCTCCCCATCTTCCCCTCTCCCCCTCTGCCCTTTGCCCTCTCCCCCTCTCCCCTCTCCCCTCTCCCCCTCCCCCTCCCCCTCCCCCCTCTCCCCCTCTTCCCCTCTTCCCTTCTTCCCCTCTCCCCCTCTCCCCCACCCCCTCTTCCCCTCCTCCCTTTCCCCTCACCTCTCCCCTTTCCCCTCTCTCCCTCTCTCCTTCTCCCCCCTCTCCCTCTCATGCTCCCCCTCTCTCTCTCATGCTCCCCCTCTCCCCCTCTCCCCCTCTCCCCCTCTCCCCCTCTCCCCCTCTCCCCCTCTCCCCCTCTCCCCTTCTCCCCCGCTCTCCCTCTCTCTCCCACTCTCCCGCTACCTCCCTCCCTCTAACTCTCACTCACTTTCTCTATCACTCACTCTCGCACTCTCTCTCTCTCTCTCTCCTCCCCAGGAGACAATGATGGACCATCCTCTCAAGACGATATCGTACATCGCGGACATTGGCAATATCGTGGTCATCATGGCCCGAAGACGGGTCACCCGGACCCTGGACGAGGCCATGGAGGACAGCGGCATGATGGTGGACTCGGAGGGACGTCGCCAGCCTCGCAAGATCATCTGCCACGTCTTTGAGACGGAGGACGTAAGTCTGCCTCCCGCACTCCACTTGCCGGGTCAGGTCCTAGCCAAAAAAGATTTATTTTTTTTTGGCGGGGGATGGGAGAATTTGTTCCCGAGACTTCTGGTTTAACGTTTGAGCACCACCTAAGGGTTGGATAGCTTAAGTGATTACAGCGCTGGTACGTTAAATCAGGGGATGGGGCATCCTTCCGTTGTCGGGTGAGGGGGGGGGGGTGTGCCGCCAGTCACAAGCATATAACCATTGTCTGCAGTGTATCTCCAATGTGTACGTGCTGTTCTCCACTCTCTTTATGGCACAGAAGGCGAACTATTCACGTTGGATTGGTTTTTATGCGGGAAGGTTTTGATGACACTGTGCGAGTAGTCTTTTTCGAGGAGGAGTACGGCTCTGAAAGGAGCCGATAAACTGGACGTTTTGTTCAATTGCTTTGCTGTGCAAGTTGCTCTGAGTCGGCCATTACACCTGAGTGACCGCATAATTCTCGGCTGTAAGAACAGATAATTTCGCGCCAGTAGGCTAACTCCGTGAACCTTGATTAGATTGTTGGCTTCTGGGCTAGTGCAAATTTCCTAGAGTCTGTGCCCGAAATGACGGAGACTCTATTCCATGTCCAAAAAATTTAGCGATAAATTGTCTACCCCCCCCACCTCACTCCCTCCCTCTCCTCCCTCCCTCCCTCCCTCCTTCCCTCCCTCCCTCTCCTCCCTCCCTCTCCTCCCTCCCTCCCTCCCCTCCCCCCTCCCTCCCCTCCCTCCCTCCCTCCCTCCCTCTCTCCCTCTATCCCTCCCTCCCTCCCTCCCTCTCCTCCCTCCCTCACTCTCCTCCCTCTCTCCCTCTCCTCCCTCCCTCCCTCCCTCCCTCTCCTCCCTCCCTCCCACCCTCCCTCCCTCTCCTCCCTCCCTCCCTCCCTCTCCTCCCTCCCTCCCTCCCTCTCCTCCCTCCCTCTCCTCCCTCCCTCTCCTCCCTCCCTCCCTCTCCTCCCTCAAGCTGCCAGCTGAAAATTGCATCGTTGATGGGACACAGGCTCATGTTACAGATTCCGTGGAGAGATCCTGTAGGACCCGCATAAGGGTCTGCTGGCCACTTTCTTAAAACGGACTCGAGGATCTTCATGAAGTGTTTTTGTCTGCGGATCATATGATGCTGCGCGCAATTTCAACCTCTCCAAAGAGGAGTGTGGTTGAGCAGAGGGTGGCTTTGAAATCCAGAAGCAGATTGACCCGAAATCTGACTTTTCAAGAATCCCATTCCCCCGCCATCTCCTTCTCCTTAAATCCTTAAAGATGTGTCTCTTTGCTGTCTATGCAAAGGAAGCCACGGGAGATTTGACCCCTAGCCTCCAACCCCCACCCCCCTTCTCCCTTGCTTCGTCAACCCCCTTCCCTCCTCTCTGATACTGCCATGATGCCAGGACCTTCCTTCCCCTCTCTCAAAACCCCGGCTCAATTTGGCTCAGGCTCCAGCTTTGTCTCTGCTATTGAAAAAACAACAACTGCCTACTGACTAAAATTACCAAAATGCCAATCATAAAATTTAGTGGGCCTGACGTTTCGATTCTACATGTAGCAGGACCTTTCTCAAAGGCCTTTGAGAAAGGTCCTGCTAGGATAGAAACGTCAGGCCCACTAAATTTTAAGATTGAAAAAAAAAAAAGCTTAAGAATCTATGATGGGGTTCTTCATTTGAGTCAAAACTCTTTCTCAAAGGGTAGCATTTTTCGCCCATGAAACTCCAAGCCATTTTCAAGACTTGCAGTATACCACCACCCACCCCCCCCCAAAAAAAAAAAAAAAAAAAAGAAAAAAAAAAAAGAAAAATGAATGGAGACGCTGTTGGATTCCTTGCCCGGGTCTTGGAATAAGCCCTAGGACTGATCAAAAAGCTGTCCAAACAAGGTTTCCCCCCTTCCCCCTTTCCTCTCCTCTCCCCTATTTGGCCAGTGCCTCTCATGCTCCTCCTCGTAATGTGTTTTGGTTTGGAGGAGAGGAGAAGAGAGGAGAGGAAATCGAGGGAGGTTGATAGGTGCTGAATGGTTAGATTGGCCCCCAGAGTGTATTGCCCTCTTTCCCTGTCCGCAGCGACAGGTGTTTGGCCTGCTGACCTCTGGGACTCAGCTACATGTAGGGGAAAAAAATAAAAAATAAAAAAATCTCACCTCAGTCCCTCCGTTAAAAGCAAAGAAAAACAAACAAACATCAAACAAACGATCATAGAATAGGAAAGAAGCACACAACCAAATTAAGTAAACAAGCAAAGAAAAAACACTCTTTAGGGCCGTTCCCACTACACCAAATAAACGTGATTATTTGGATCGCGATTCGGACTCCACTAAGAGTGAGTTGTTTTTTCTTCAAATAGTCGCGTTTATTTGCGACGCGATGTGTGTGGGAACGCTCCGCTCAAATGCCCACGATGCATTGCGCAAGCATGGCATTTCTCGCCAGCAGCTTACTGCCAGGAAGTGCAGCACAGGGTTTGTTTACCTTCGTCAGTGAGTCCCGCCATTCCTACTTGCGCAGCACGACCACATGCTAACCGCAATCGCGTTTATTTGCGACGTGATTATTTGGCCTGTGTGGACACGACAAAAAAAGTTTTTTGAATCGCGATTCAAATCGCGATTATTTTCGTAGTGGGAATGGCCCTAGAAATAAACAGACAAACAAATGCACCAGAAACAAACAACAACCGAAAGAAAGAAAGAAACACCGAAGCACACAAAGAAACAAAACAAAATATACAAACACACAAGGCATAAACAAAGGAACAAACAAACACACAAGTAAACAACCAAGCAGCAATTCAAACGAATGCACAGATAAAGACACAAACAAACTCTTATATACAAACAAAAAATGCTTACTTTGCTTTATACTTAAATGACCAGAATGCAGATCATAAAAGTGTAGAGGGCATGACCGACAGTCTAGTGGATAATTTGACCCCAGGACAGTAGGGTTCACAATTCATTGCTAGAGAAGCAGTGCCATTTTGGCCTTCTTGAAGTCAAAGTTTTAAGGAGCACGAAGGCCATTTGCAAGGGCACCAGGCCCGGCCCCCCCCCCCCAAAAAAAGTGAAGGATACGAAGGTCAAAAGACCATGCTGTAACTCGCATTCGATCTGTTCGTTCACTTTAAAAAAAAATCATGTTCACTACAGAATGGTGAAACATAAAACTGACGCTCGTTTAGTTTTCTAGCCGTCGTCATGAGGGCTCAGCTGCAAAAGTTTCAAAGGGCACAGTCAGAATGGCTTTTGATTGGATTTTTTAATGGGCACCACAGCCAGTGGGAGGGGCAATGGCAGCCATGGCTGTCGTGTCTGTCGTGAATGTTGAACCCTGGGGCTACAGTGAGTAAGCAGCTGTAGTGTGCTTCTAGTTTGCTTAGCATGAAAACTCGCTTTGGCGGCCATTTGTTTTCTTATGGTTTTTGGAGTCTACTTTGTAGGACAGAGCCCCTTGTGGAGGAAATCACTGGCATGAAGCAAGTCCCCTCTTGTTGAAGAAAGGAAACCGAGTGGAGAAGCCAAACTAAATGAGGAAGACAAAATTGTTATGTTTTTGTATCGGAGCAGTTGTGTCGGTGACTCTGAGGGCTAGCGTGCACAGGATATCAACGTAACCTTACTCTTGCGAGAGGAAATTGAGAGTACAGGAGAAAAAAACAACCTGGCCCAGTGGTTAAATGTCTACTTCCCTTGGTAATGGGCTGCCCCTACTATCTCTGTCTGCCTGTCGTTCTACCACCCCGGCTTCGAAAAGCGGGTAGACAGCTTGTTAACCACTTAGCAGCTATCCTTTAGCATGGTCGCCGAGTGAAAAGTGGAGTGCGGAGGGGAACATGCATGTCGTGGTGTATGCCCTCACTCTTTGGCCGGCAAACCATCTCTCATCGACAGAAGGCGGCCGGTGAGATCCCCTTCCGTGACCCCGGTTGTAGCGGCAATTTTTTTTTTCCCACCCAAAAAAATAAAAGCTCAGCCTTGTGAAGGAGAGAGTAGATAGCTTTGGGACACACTTTAAAGACTCCGGAGGTCTCTGTACCTTGTGGCCTGACCGGGAGACAACTGGATAGACTATGTTGTTTCATTGCGGCACCTTGAAAAGGTTTTCTGTAGTGGGGATGGCGCCCTGATGTTGGAGAGAGAGAGAGAGAGGAGATATCAATGTATTGCACGAGTCAATATTTTTTTTTAGGATGTCATCATTGTTTGGTTTTCATTACTGCTGTGGATAGCTGTAAGTACCCCATATTCCCCAATTTCAGTGCGTTTTTTTTTTGGCAATGGCACTTCTCTTTTAATGTATGCTTTTCTGTTTTCTCTCCTTTTGTCCCTCTTCCAACACCAACCCAAATCCCAATCCAAATCCAAATCCAAATCCCTATCCCAATCCCAATCCAAATCCAAATCCCAATCCCTATCCCAATCCCAATCCAAATCCAAATCCCTATCCCAATCCCTATCCCAATCCCTATCCCTATCCCAATCCTAATCCCAATCCCAATCCCAATCCCTATCCCTATCCCAATCCTAATCCCAATCCCTATCCCAATCCATATCCCTATCCCAATCCTAATCCCAATCCCAATCCCTATCCCTATCCCAATCCTAATCGCAATCCCTATCCCTGTCCCTATCCCAATCCCAATCCCAATCCCAATCCCAATCCCAATCCCAATCCCAATCCCAATCCCAATCCCAATCCCAACTTCCAACTTCCAACTCCCAACCCCCAACCCCCAAACCCCAACCCCAACCCCAACCCCAACCCCAACCCCAACCCCAACCCCAATCCCAAAACCCCATCCCCAAAACCCCAACCCCAACCCCAACCCCAACCCCAACCCCATCCCCAACCCCAACCCCAACCCCAACCCCAACCCAATCCCAATCCCAATCCCAATCACTATCACCCTATACCCAAACCCCAACCCCCACCCCTAACCCCCACCCCACCCCTAACCCAACCCCCACCCCACCCCTTCCCCAACCCCCACCCCCAAACCCACTCCCCCATCACCCCTCTAGGCCCAGCTGATAGCCCAGACCATTGGCCAGGCCTTTGCCATGGCCTACCTGGAGTTCCTGAAGGCCAACGGCATAGAGGACCCCCATGTCAATGAGCTGGACTACCACGATGTCCTCAACTCGCAGGAGATCTACGGCGATGACCTGATGCTCTTCTCTAACAAGGAGTGCGAGAAAGAGGTGATTCTGCTGCCCCCTACCCGTTAGCCCCTCATATTTTGTCCTGTGTGTTTCTTCTCGTGTGTCTATCGGATGAATATTAACCACCTCGCGCCGGGGTTTTTTCAGCGCCGATGACCGCCATACGGGGGTTTTTGAACAATGCACCATTTTAAGATCTTGCTAAAACAATCGGGACAATATATTTCTGTGAAATAAATCGATAAGGGTATACTATGGGTACAAGAGAGTAAAACCTGGCACAATTCGGACGTCGTTGTGGCCTTTGTCAAGAGATTATCCGTTCGAAAAAGGGCCCTTTGTGCGTCGTCAATGGACCGTAACGGACGTGTGTGTGTGGGTGCGTGTACGCTGCTGACAATCCCTGACCGCAGACTCCAGCCTCCACTCCAGGCAGTCAAATCTTCGAGTTGGTCGGCCACAAACGAGCGTACAGATTACGGTAAAGAATGTGGGGGGAATTCCAATGCCAGACCGACGACCGTTGGGCTGTGTGGCATGCAAAGACAATGTCCCCCGCGTGCTTTCAGCTGCAGCGCGGTATCCCTCGATCCTCCACAGTAAAAGTCCCACAATTGCACAATTACTGCTGCTAATCTTGCAATTCATGTGGCAACTTGCGTCAAAAAGGGTCTTTGTACTGATTCATATTGCTTTGTTCTAAGCTGAAAAGAGTCTTTGTTTAGAATGTGGACAATAGTGGTGCCCGGATTCGGAGGGCCCCGTTGCAAAGGCAATCCAATTGACCTCCGGATTCGGAGGTCCCGGCGTGAAGTGGTTAACAACTTAAGAAAAGCACTTGTAGACTAACAAATTCAGTGATGATTTCCCTTACTCGACGTAAGAGTGCATGAGCACTCATAGCAACAACTACAGTACTTCTTCAAGAGATGATTATTGTCAACAGAACAAGCAATATCCCCTCACCCTAACCCTTCCTTGACATATTCTGCCCCTTGAACCTTTGAACAACAGTTGCCCACTTTACGAGGAAATGGGAGAGAAAGAGAGAAAGAATGAGATGGAGAAAGAGAGAAAGAATGAGATGGAGAAAGAGAGAAAGAATGAAATGGAGAAAGAGAGAAAGAATGAGATGGAGAAAGAGAGAAAGAATGAGATGGAGAAAGAGAGAAAGAATGAGATGGAGAAAGTGAAAAAGAAAGAGATGGAGAAATAGAGAAAGAAAGAGATGGAGAAAGAGAGAAAGAAAGAGATGGAGAAAGAGAGAGAGAAAGAGATGGAGAAAGAGAGAAAGAAAGATATGGAGAAAGAGAGAAAGAAAGAGATGTAGAACGAGAGAAAGAAAGAGATGGAGAAAGAGAGAAAGAAAGAGATGGAGAAAGTGAGAAAGAAAGAGATGGAGAAAGAGAGACAAACAGAGAGACACAGAGACAGAAAGAAACAAACAGACAGACACACAGAAAGAGGATGAGACAGACCGACAGACTTGACAGAGACAGGAAGAGGTGAAGCTTGAACGCTGTCAGCCTCAACGAAACATGTCGCCCCTCCCCCTTCTCAAAGATCATTATCCTATCTAATCTGGGACCTTTTGAGCAGGAAGATTTTTGTGACGTAAATGTGCTCTCGGGGGACGGGAGAGGAAGGAAAATCACAATTGTCGCCAACTCTGATTGCCTATGAAGACAGAGAGTGAGGGTGAGAAACGGAGAGGGGGAGAGAGAGAGAGAGGAAGAGAGAGGAAGAGAAACAGAGGGGGAGAGAGAGTGAGGGAGAGAAACAGAGAGGGGGAGAGAGAGGGGAAGAGAAACAGAGGGGGAGAGACAGAGAGAGGGAGAGAGTGAGGGAGAGAAACAGAGAGGGGAGAGAGAGAGGGGAAGAGAGAGAGAGAGGAAGAGAAAAAAGAGGGGGAGAGAGCGAGAGAGAATGAGAGAGAAAAACAGAGGGAGAGAGAGAGAGTGAGGGAGAGAAACAGAGGGGAGAGAGAGAGAGGGAAAGAGAGGAAGAGAGAGAGAGAGGGGGAGGGAGAGGGGAGAGAAAGAGGGGCAGGAGAGAGAGAGGGGTAGGGAGAGATAAAGAGAGAGAGAGAAAAAAAGAGAGATAAACAAAACGGAGAGAGGGAGAGAGAGAGAGAGAGGGGAGAGACTTAGGGAGAGAGAGAGAGATAGGGATAGAGAGTTGGGGGAGAGAGAGAGAGCAGAACATGAATTCAATTCTCGTCCATCTACTCTCAGTCTGTTTGTCTAACTGCTGGCATCCGGCGAAGCTCATGTTTTTTTGGGGGAAGAAGAAGAATTGACTTGCATGCCGTATTCCCTTGACAATAGGCAGCGCTGTCCGGACAGTCCTCTCT
Organism: Luidia sarsii; assembly: GCA_949987565.1. NCBI lineage: Eukaryota > Metazoa > Echinodermata > Asteroidea > Paxillosida > Luidiidae > Luidia > Luidia sarsii. Next base: position 12,264,104 of record OX465108.1, on the reverse strand, counting down.
TCCCTACGGGGGTTCTATTTTTGTCGTTAAACGTCTATGCGAGAGGATGTTAGGCCTGCGAGAGGTTGGCGCTGTTTACTCAACGCCTCTGGTCTGTGTGCTTACGATTGTTGATGGGAGAATGGTCCAGACCGACTAAAACGCTAGCTAAACTGCAGCTACTTCCTCGTGTCATGGCATCCCACGGATTTGATTTTTATTGTTTATTTTTTTCTCATGTTTTTTTTTTCTTCTTCTTCCTGAAAAACTACCTTCGATCAATTCTTCCCCAGGCCTGGAGTCTTATTTTACCTTTGACCTCCCAGCCGGTCGTGTGTTAGCCTTGTGGATGAGGCGATATTTTGTTCAGGCCTTTTTTGTTTTGGTGGTTTTTTTTGCTCTGACTTGAAAGGCCGGATGAAGGCGAGTCAGCTGAAGAGGTTCCTTTCTGCTGCGCTGTGTGCACGGCCAATTGAAATGCTTTGTGTCCGGCAGGAAGTCCATTGTTCTCGTTTTTTTACTCTCTGACCCAATGAACTCTGACCCAATGAACTCTGACCCAATGAACTCAGAGATGCAGTCTAGGCCTTGTGCTTGCAGACTGCCCATCCTTTTTCCTGTCTGCAATTACCTCAAGTGTCTTCTTTTTTTGGAGTTGGGTCTGAAGACAGAGTGAAATGTGGTGCGTGAAATTGGGCATGTTCCATGCCGGTTTTTCATTGTGAATTGAAGAAAAATTTAAGATCAAGGAGACCAAATATGCACTTCTGGAATTATGGTGTAGTCATTTTTGTCTGAAACGTTTGTTTTCTTCTCACTTCCTCTCCCCTTACCCCAAACTTACCCCACCCTTACCCCACCCTTACCCCACCCTTACCCCACCCTTACCCCATCCTTACCCCATCCTTACCCCACCCTTACGCCACCCTTACCCCACCCTTACCCCACTTATACCCCACTTATACCCCACCTTTACCCCACTTATACCCCACCTTTACCCCACCCTTACCCCACCCTTACCCCACCCTTACCCCACCCTTACCCCACCCTTACCACACCCTTACCACACCCTTACCCCACCCTTATCCCACCCTTACCCCACCCTTACCCCACCCTTACCCCATTTTTACCCGACCCTTACCCCACCTTACCCCACCCTTACCCCACCCTTATCCCACCCTTACCCCACCCTTACCCCACCCTTACCCCACCCTTACCCCATTTTTACCCCACCCTTACCCCACCTTACCCCACCCTTACCCCACCCTTACCCCACCCTTACCCCACCCTTACCCCACCTTTACCCCACCCTTACCCCACCCTTTCCCCACCCTAGGTCCTGATTGAGAAGGAGCGCGGAGAGATCATGGGCGTGGTCATTGTGGAGTCTGGCTGGGGCTCCCTCATCCCCACCGTGGTCATCGCCAACATGTCGCAGTTTGGGGCCGCCGCCCGCTCAGGCAAGCTGAACATCGGCGACCAGGTCATGTCCATCAATGGCACCAGTCTGGTGGGACTGCCCCTGGCCCAGTGCCAGCAGATGATCAAGGTGAGGAGCCGGGGAGCCAGACGGCAACCAGCCTGGCAACCCCCCTAAAAAGCCATTGGCTATGGATGAAAAGTGCATGCAAGTCAATGGGGAATGTGGTCTGGCCAGTCCATGTTCAGATGAGGAGTCGGGGAACCAGACTTCAAAAACTGGTACCCTGTCTTGTATCCAAAGTCAGTGGCTACAACTGAATATAGCACACACGGCCATAGGGAATCGGGTCTGGCGAGTGAGTGACCAGAGTGCATTGACTCGTGTGTAATATGAAGCCTGAGCCGATCACTCATACATGTAATTCAGACAGGGCTTAAGATGACAGACAGTTGCTTAGCAGGACTATCTTTGGATTGATTCCTCATCACGGAGAGTATTGCCCACACAGAGAAGCATTTGCAGTTTGTTCTTATGGCCTTTGAATTCACTGCAAATTGCACGCTCCATTGGGGCAGACCATCACGAATATTTGTCTGCCTGGAGTGGAGGCTAGTCTGCGGGTCACAGGGCATCAGTACAGTACATGTGCTTCTCAGACACACAGTACATGCACAAATAGTGCTATGCTCCACAGCACTATACACAATTGGCTCCTTTTTTCAGGCGGATAATCCCTTGACAAAACCCACTCTGATGTCCGAATTGTTCCAGATTTGACTCATTTGTTCACATAGTCTACCTTAATTGATTTATTCTTCAGATTGTTCCACATCTATTGTTCCCATTTATTTAGTGAGTGGCACATTATTAAACAGGGGAAAAACAACTATTAATGGTGGTCATACTGTACTGTACATGTAGGCACTAGAAAAGAGCTCTGTGCAAAGTTGTTAATTTTCTTTGTTCTCATATCAATTCCTTCCATAGCAAAAACGCTCCCTCGAAAACTGCTGTGCCTGTACCATTATCTCTTGATCTTGGGGATTAACTATTGTGTAAACACAAGTCACACAGGCCACATGTGTGTACGCACATCAGCGCAGTAGTACAGTGTGTGTTGGGTACTGGTTGACCATGGATATAAGAAATTTTTCCATTGGCTGGAAAATCTTTGTCTACATTTGGACGGTGGTTAACATTGGCCAATCACAATGAAACTTATATTGATAGTAAGCTTAGGAATCACAGCGTCTCCTGTGCGATTAACAAAGTCAAAGGAGGGCGCTACAGAAAATTATGGCGAGTTGAAAACGGGCAGTACAGCAGAAACTAGCGGAAGTACCGCTTCTACACACAAATTTTAACTGGAGAGAGTCGTGACGTTTATCCCAAAAATGACGGTCCTTAATTGTTGTTTTTTCAAATAAAATTCACATGAATCGAAAGTATATTATATATTCTTCATGATACTCGATTAACAATGAAGCCTTTTAACGCGTTCGTTAGTTATGACATTAAAATGAAAATAGCCGGCTGATTCCAGTGTACCGTTCCTATGGGGGATGTTCTAGTGGTTGTGTGGTGCATTGAAAAGGTGATATACAAAAAAGTTGCAAACTGCTTACTGACTAAAATTACTAAAATGTAAATCTTAAAATTTCGTGGGCCTGACGTTTCGATCCTAGCAGGACCTTTCTCAAAGGCAACTGCATTGAAAAGGAGCGAAAAGGAATTCATATGCATGCATCCAATCTTGTTGTCTTTTGCCACAGTCACTGAAGAGTCAGAGCCTGGCCAAGTTCAACATCGTCTCTTGTCCACCGGTCACCCAAGTCCTCATCAAGCGCCCGGACACGAAGTACCAGCTGGGATTCAGTGTACAGAATGGCATTGTAAGTGTCGGCTGTGTAATATAATTGACTGTGTTGTATCATTGGCTGTGTGATATAATTGGCTGTGTGATATCATTGGCTGTGTGATATCATTGGCTGTGTGATATCATTGGCTGTGTTGTATCATTGGCTGTGTGATCTCATTGGCTGTGTGATATCATTGGCTGTGTGATATCATTGGCTGTGTGATATCATTGGCTGTGTGATATCATTGGCTGTGTGATATCATTGGCTGTGTTGTATCATTGGCTGTGTGATATCATTGGCTGTGTGATATCATTGGCTGTGTGATATCATTGGCTGTGTGATATCATTGGCTGTGTGATATCATTGGCTGTGTGATATCATTGGCTGTGTGATATCATTGGCTGTGTGATATCATTGGCTGTGTGATATCATTGGCTGTGTGATATCATTGGCTGTGTGATATCATTGGCTGTGTGATATCATTGGCTGTGTGATATCATTGGCTGTGTGATATCATTGGCTGTGTAATATCATTGGCTGTGTGGTATCATTGGCTGTGTGATATCATTGGCTGTGTGATATCATTGGCTGTGTGATATCATTGGCTGTGTGATATCATTGGCTGTGTGGTATCATTGGCTGTGTGATATCATTGGCTGTGTGATATCATTGGCTGTGTGATATCATTGGCTGTGTGATATCATTGGCTGTGTGGTATCATTGGCTGTGTGATATCATTGGCTGTGTGGTATCATTGGCTGTGTGATATCATTGGCTGTGTGATATCATTGGCTGTGTGATATCATTGGCTGTGTGATATCATTGGCTGTGTGATATCATTGGCTGTGTGATATCATTGGATGTGTGATATCATTGGCTGTGTGATATCATTGGATGTGTGATATCATTGGCTGTGTGATATCATTGGCTGTGTGGTATCATTGGCTGTGTGATATCATTGGCTGTGTGGTATCATTGGCTGTGTGATATCATTGGCTGTGTGATATCATTGGCTGTGTGATATCATTGGCTGTATGATATCATTGGCTGTGTGATATCATTGGCTGTGTGATATCATTGGCTGTGTGATATCATTGGCTGTGTGATATCATTGGCTGTGTGGTATCATTGGCTGTGTGATATCATTGGCTGTGTGATATCATTGGCTGTGTGATATCATTGGCTGTGTGATATCATTGGCTGTGTGATATCATTGGCTGTGTGATGTCATTGGCTGTGTGATATCATTGGCTGTGTGATATCATTGGCTGTGTGATATCATTGGCTGTGTAATATAATTGGCTGTGTAATATAATTGGCTGTGTGATATCATTGGCTGTGTGATATCATTGGCTGTGTGATATCATTGGCTGTGTGATATCATTGGCTGTGTGATATCATTGGCTGTGTGATGTCATTGGCTATGTGATATCATTGGCTGTGTGATATCATTGGCTGTGTGATATCATTGGCTGTGTGATATCATTGGCTGTGTGATATCATTGGCTGTGTGATATCTTTGGCTGTGTGATATCATTGGCTGTGTGATATCATTGGCTATGTGATATCATTGGCTGTGTGACATCATTGGCTGTGTGACATCATCGGCTGTGTGATATCATCGGCTGTGTAATATCATTGGCTGTGTGATATCATTGGCTGTGTAATATCATTGGCTGTGTGGTATCATTGGCTGTGTGATATCATTGGCTGTGTGATATCTTTTGCTGTGTGATATCATTGGCTGTGTGATATCATTGGCTGTGTGATATCATTGGCTGTGTGATATCATTGGCTGTGTTATATCATTGGCTGTGTAATATCATTGGCTGTGTGATATCATTGGCTGTGTGATATCATTGGCTGTGTAATATCATTGGCTGTGTGATATCATTGGCTGTGTGTGATATCTTTGGCTGTGTGATATCATTGGCTGTGTGGTATCATTGGCTGTGTGGTATCACTGGCTGTGTGATATCATTGGCTGTGTGATATCATTGGCTGTGTGATATCATTGGCTGTGTGATATCATTGGCTGTGTGATATCATTGGCTGTGTGATATCATTGGCTGTGTGATATCATTGGCTGTGTGATATCATTGGCTGTGTGATATCATTGGCTGTGTAATATCATTGGCTGTGTGATATCTTTGGCTGTGTGATATCATTGGCTGTGTGATATCATTGGCTGTGTGGTATCATTGGCTGTGTGATATCATTGGCTGTGTGATATCATTGGCTGTGTGATATCATTGGCTGTGTGATATCATTGGCTGTGTGATATCATTGGCTGTGTGATCTCATTGGCTGTGTGATCTCATTGGCTGTGTGATATCATTGGCTGTGTGATATCATTGGCTGTGTGATATCATTGGCTGTGTGATATCATTGGCTGTGTGATATCATTGGCTGTGTGATATCATTGGCTGTGTGATATCATTGGCTGTGTGATATCATTGGCTGTGTGATATCATTGGCTGTGTGATATCATTGGCTGTGTGATATCATTGGCTGTGTGATATCATTGGCTGTGTGATATCATTGGCTGTGTGATATCATTGGTTGTGTGATATCATTGGCTGTGTGATATCATTGGCTGTGTGATATCATTGGCTGTGTGAGATAATTGGCTGTGTGATATCATTGGCTGTGTGATATCATTGGCTGTGTGATATCATTGGCTGTGTGGTATCATTGGCTGTGTGATATCATTGGCTGTGTGATATCATTGGCTGTGTGATATCATTGGCTGTGTGGTATCATTGGCTGTGTGGTATCATTGGCTGTGTGATATCATTGGCTGTGTGGTATCATTGGCTGTGTGACATCTTTGGCTGTGTGACATCATTGGCTGTGTGATATCATTGGCTGTGTGATATCATTGGCTGTGTGATGTCATTGGCTGTGAGATATCATTGGCTGTGTGATATCATTGGCTGTGTGGTATCATTGGCTGTGTGATATCATTGGCTGTGTGATATCGTTGGCTGTGTGATATCATTGGCTGTGTAATATCATTGGCTGTGTGATATCATTGGCTATGTGTGATATCATTGGCTGTGTGATATCATTGGCTGTGTGATATCATTGGCTGTGTGATATCATTGGCTGTGTGATACCATTGGCTGTGTGGTATCATTGGCTGTGTGGTATCATTGGCTGTGTGATATCATTGGCTGTGTGATATCATTGGCTGTGTGATATCATTGGCTGTGTGGTATCATTGGCTGTGTGATATCATTGGCTGTGTGATATCATTGGCTGTGTGGTATCATTGGCTGTGTGACATCATTGGCTGAACAATATCAGTGGCTGTGTGGTATCACGCTATTATTCTGTGCTCAAAGTTTTTGTACTAGAAATTCAACACTAATAGCTCCTTCATATTGAGATGCCAGGTGCTCAAGGAAGCACCCAAGCTGATATCTTCTGGCATGAATACATGGGGCCTTTTCTAAAACCTGGCTGACGCTCAGATGGCAGCTTTGTCCCCCATTCATTTCATCCATCTTAAAGTGCTAGGTGTTAAAATGGGAATCTGTTGGCTTTGGTTTTTGCCGAGGTGAGGGTGCCTATTAAAAACATTTAGCCATTAACTGCCGTATATCTTCAGGGATCACGCCTCTGTTCTCATTCAGGTGCAAATAGATACTCAGGTTTGAAAGAGAACATTAAAGTCAACTCTCTTTGTCGAGGGTGAGGGCGGCAATTGGAAAGTGTGTAACCATTACCTGCTGTATATACCTACATGTATCTCCAGGGATCACACCCCCGTTCTCATTTATAAGATGCAAGCAACAATTTTGTTGTAAACCGGGATGCAGCAGTTCTGGTGGATCACACGATGTGGATGCCGCTTTTTCATATTTGTTTTCAAGCAAACAAAGGAAAGGAATATTGATTAGTGGGGGACTTTGCTTAAAAAGATACCTCAGTATTCCATTCCTGTGAGTTTAAAAAAATGAAAAATTAAGGCAAACAAATAAAGGAAAAATTGACTGGAAACTTTTGAACATTTTCTAAAAATGGAAAGAAAACTTTTACTGGACCGGGACTTCAACCTGAGACCCGAGACCTCTGGATTAACGTACCAGCGCTCTCCCATCTGAGCTATCCAGCCTTTTGGATAGTGGCGGTCCCAAATTGGGATTCCCAATTAGTCAAGTAGTCTTTACCGGGGTAGGAGCTCCAGTCAGAAGTCCCTGGTTTGAGTCCCGGTCCTGTCAAAGTTTTCTTTGCCATTTTCAGAAAATTTTGTTTTTTAGATAGTGTAAAACAAATGTATAAGGTGACTTTTGTTGACTACTTTGGTGCTGTTGTGTCCTCCCCCAGATCTGTAGTCTAATGCGAGGTGGTATAGCGGAGAGAGGCGGAGTGAGAGTGGGACACCGGATCATAGAGATCAACGGGGCCAGTGTCGTGGCCACGGCCCATGAGAAGATTGTAGAGATGCTGTCCACATCAGTCGGGGAGGTCAGTATTTGTATGTTGCCGTGTGAATTGGGTGGGAACCTTGTCTGGGGTTGTTTGGCCTGGGCTCAGGCTTGGGCTGTGGCTTGGTCTCAGACTGTGGCTCAGTCTCAGGCTTGGGCTGCAGCTCAGTCTCAGGTTTGAGCTGTGGCTCAGTCTCAGGCTTGGGCTGCAGCTCAGTCTCAGGCTTGGGCTGTGGCTCGGTCTCAGGCTGTGGCTCGGTCTCAGGCTCAGGCTGTGGCTCAGTCTCAGGCTGTGGCTCGGTCTCAGGCTCAGGCTGTGGCTCAGTCTCAGGCTCAGGCTGAGGCTGTGGCTCAGTCTCGGGCTTGGGTTCTTGGGTTGGGCTCAGGCTTGAGCAGTGGCTCATGAGTGTTGGGTTCTGGGTTGGGCTTTAGCCGCAGGCTTGTGCGGTCGCCATTGCAGCTCAGTCTCAGGCTTGAGCTGTGGCTCAGTCTCAGGCTTGAGCTGTGGCTCAGTCTCAGGCTGTGGCTCAGTCTCAGGCTCGGGCTGTGGCTCAGTCTCAGGCTCGGGCTGTGGCTCAGTCTCAGGCTTGGGCTGTGGCTCAGTCTCAGGCTTGGGCTCAGTCTCAGGCTGTGGCTCAGTCTGAGGCTGTGGCTCAGACTGAGGCTGTGGCTCAGTCTCAGGCTGTGGCTCAGTCTCAGGCTGTGGCTCAGTCTCAGGCTGTGGCTCAGTCTCAGGATCAGGCTGTGGCTCAGTCTCAGGCTGTGGCTCAGTCTCAGGCTGTGGCTCAGGCTGTGGCTCAGTCTCAGGCTGTGGCTCAGTCTCAGGCTGTGGCTCAGTCTCAGGCTGTGGCTCAGTCTCAGGCTCAGGCTGTGGCTCAGTCTCAGGCTCAGGCTGTGGTTCAGTCTCAGGCTGTGGCTCAGTCTCAGGCTCAGGCTGTGGCTCAGTCTCAGGCTCAGGCTGTGGCTCAGTCTCAGGCTGTGGCTCAGTCTCAGGTTGTGGCTCAGTCTCAGGCTGTGGCTCAGTCTCAGGCTCAGGCTGTGGCTCAGTCTCAGGCTGTGGCTCGGTCTCAGGCTGTGGCTCGGTCTCAGGCTGTGGCTCGGTCTCAGGCTCAGGCTGTGGCTCAGTCTCAGGCTGTGGCTCGGTCTCAGGCTCAGGCTGTGGCTCAGTCTCAGGCTCAGGCTGAGGCTGTGGCTCAGTCTCAGGCTTGGGTTCTTGGGTTGGGCTCAGGCTTGAGCAGTGGCTCATGAGTGTTGGGTTCTGGGTTGGGCTTTAGTCGCAGGCTTGTGCGGTCGCCATTGGGCTCTGGGTCGGGCTCTTCTTGGGGGCTCGGGGTCTGGCTCAGACATATGCTTGGTCTCTTGCTCTGACACAGGCTGTGGCTGTGGCTCTTGGGCTCAGGCTTGGGCTCAGGCATTGGCTCAGGCTTCAGCTCAGGCTTGGGCTCAGGCTTGGGCTCAGGCTTGGGCTCAGGCCTGGGCTCAGGCTTGAGCTCAGGCTTGGGCTCAGGCTTGGGCTCAGGCTTGGGCTCAGGATTAGGCTCAGGCATGGGCTCAGGATTGGGCTCAGGATTGGGCTCGGGATTGGGCTCAGGATTGGGCTCAGGATTGGGCTCAGGCTTGGGCTCAGGCATGGGCTCAGGCTTGAGCTCAGGCTTGGGCTCAGGCTTGGGCTCAGGCTTGGGCTCAGGCTTGGGCTCGGGATTGGGCTCAGGATTGGGCTCAGGATTGGGCTCAGGATTGGGCTCGGGATTGGGTTCAAGATTGGGCTCAGGCTTGGGCTCGGGATTGTGGGTAGATTTGAGCCCGAGCTACCGTATCCAGCCCTTTGGTTGCAGCTGCCCAAATAGTCATCTATCTTTGCTAGGGTGGGCGCTCAAGCCAGAAACATTAACTGCTTTTTATCTGAAGGAATCATATCCTTATTTTCATTTGGATACAAACAACAATAATTCAGCATTTGCCCTACTTGACGTACAGTCAGCACTGTGTATACACAGTGTTTAGCCAGATTGCCTGCTGAAAATAAATACTGGCCGCTCATACGGGATTCAAACACAAGACTCCTGCTTCCTAGTGCAGATGTCTTAACCACTTGACCACCGAGCTGGTCAAGGCCTTTTCGGTGTATGTGATTTCATCTGTACGATGGTTTACATTGGTTTATTGATTTATATGGTTTGCCCGTCACATTTTACAATTAGCACTGTAATAATCTGTAAACCTGGCTGCATCAATTCGGGGGATCGAACAAAGTGGTACAGTGGAACGTCGCTATAACGAACGCCGATATACCGAACATTCAGCTATAACGAACATGCCCTTTGGCTCCCGATTTTACATCTGTGGATATGCGGCCGCAACGGGTATAACGATTGACCGCTACACCGAACAATTTTCATGGATCCCAGGCTGTTCGGCATAGCGGCGTTCCACTGTAGTGAAAAACGTTGAGGGTTTTCAATGTCCACTTTTCTTTTCATTTTTCCCCCCTTCCAGATCCGCATGAAGACAATGCCGCTGTCCATGTACAAGCTACTGACCGGACAGGAGCAGCCAGTCTATATCTGATTCCCCTCAACCACTCTGACAGAACTCAAATGGGTCCCCCCCCCCCCAGAATGTTTGTAAATATTTGCACATAAATGGAAAGAAAAGCAAAACCGAATGAGGCAGGAGGGGAAGCAAAAGAAGAAGAAGAAGAAAAACAGGACAGCTTTAAGAGAAAAAAAATACAATCAGCAACTACTAGCGTTTGTAATCGTCGTCATTATTCCAAAGATTAAACAAAACAAAATAATGATAAAAATGTTTGTTATGTCAACATTCCTGATGGGAGAAGGAGAGATAGGAATCAGCCTCCCCCCTACATCTCTTCAGTTTCACTCGGCCGAGAGGACTAGAGGACTGGGACAAGTCTACCGGTGCCCGGCAAGTGCACTCAAGGCTTTAATTGGCTCAACCAGATCTTACACCATGCAGACTCACGCAAGGCGAGATGTTCCTTGCAATTTCCCCCCCGGAATCAGCTCTCTGACGGGAAGATTTGTCAGTTAGCCAGTAACCCCTCTTGAGATATTAGTGTACATCTCTATGCAAGAAGCTCCCCCCCCCTTTGACCCCATCCCACATCCCATGACTACCCAGCCATGCTTGCACTCTGAAAGTCGACCGGAACCGTTTGAGTACTGGGAGGCTGTTTTGTTTGTGCACAGCCGGATTCTGAGGAAGACATTCAGGAGTGGATGGAGGAGGTTCCTGGACGGCCCAGTCGGAGTTGACGTTGAGTTCTCTCCTGTTTCCGTCGTTGAGGGGGCAAGAGAAAGAGGGAGGCGCGCTGAAGTGAGCAGGAACTGAGCTGGAGCTCATAGCGGCCCCCTTTTGGTAACGATTATCGGCTCGGAAATGGTCCACGGTCAACTAGGAAATGGTCAACTACTGATTTCCACAACTTGGCACGACGAGTGCAGCTCATGTGATAGAGCCAAGGGATGGATGGAGTGGGACTGAAGGGTGACCGTCTTCTGCTAAGCTGGCAAGACAATTGCTAAACGGTATTAAGGATCAGTCAGCAGGATGGTGGATGCTGAGCAGAAGAGAATTGCGAAACAGGGCAGGGAATGCTAAAGCCGAGAGGAACTGCTAAGCAAGAAATGAAATGCTAAGCTAAGAACATAAACGATAAGCAACATGGGATCAGTAAGGACTACAGGGGTCGGTAATCAGCAGTCGATTTCAAGAAACTTCAAATGTTGCCTAACTTACGCAACATTTTGCTGCCTTTGCTAAATACTGCAGAAAACGGAACCATTGTGGCGCAAGACTTACGCAACATTTGACGTTGCGTAACGTGCGCAACTTTTCTTGAAATCGGCTGCAGGAAATTTGGTGTCGCTAAGCAGAATGTGAGTGCCGGTCAGGAAGAGGTTGCCCAGCAGGCAGGCGTCGGTAAGCACAAAGCGGCGGCTCGCTAAGCAGAAGCTGAGTCTTCAATCGGCGTGGTGATTCCTCCGAGTTGCCCGTCGCCATCAATCCTGAAATCCAATCGTCAAAGCTGGTTGCAAAGCAGATATGCAATGCACTCATCGTGTGGAATATGGAATACAGGGCAGACTTGCACTGGAGTCCCTTCACAGAAGCACACGCTGGCTGTACTGACCCAAAACTGAGCTGCTCAGGAACAGAAACGTACATCCTTCTAGACTGAAAGAGTCCATGTATTAGGATAATGGGAGGACATGCCATTGATGGGAATCACGAAGCTCTATACAGTTACACCACCTTCCTTCCCGGATCATTTGGGAGTAGTATGGGTTGTGCATTTGTGACCGCATTCCACACGGAGGGCAAGTTTAAAGGTCTCCAATGCAGAAATGAGTGTTTGAATGTGAGGGATTTGTTCACACCAGTGGTTAGGTCCCATGAGTTGTCCAAGGACCTCTGGTCTGTCAGAGGACAGAATTGCTAACCATTAAACACAAAGAAGTATGATTTCGTGTTGAAAATTTTGTAAAAAAAGAAAAGAAAAAAAAGAAACAAAAATGATTCTAAATGATACCATTGAATGTGAATTTTCAGCTGTCTCGAATACTATATCAAATTGACTGTATTGAGAAGACCGATGAATATTGTTTTTCTTTTCTTTTTTATTTGAGGTCGAGACAGTCCTTGCTGTAATTATATATCACTCTGATAGTGAAGTGCCCTCGTGTGGAAGTCAATGTCTAGCTCTGAGGGAATTGCTGTAAAAGTAACTATTGATAAAAAAACGAAAAATGAGGGAATATCTTTTGGGGTTTGGGGGGGACTGGACCAGGGGAAGGTCATTCTTTTTTTATGTTGAGGGAAAAAAGGAGTTAACTTTGTCATGAAGAAAAACAAGGATGTTTTTGTCATAGTTATGAATTACCGAAGTTATTTGAAAAGATATTACTTGAGTTGTCACCTTTGATGATCTGCCTTGTCCTGGGGGATTAGGGGAGAAAGGTCAGATGTATTTTTTTCCCATGTGAATAGGTGTATCGGGTATAAAGAAATACAGTGATATTAATTCCTGTTGTCTGCAAGTATTCATGAATGCATTCCTAACAAAAACTATTCTGCTAACATTTCTCTGCTAGAATCCCGAGCAACGGCAAAAAAGGGAGAAAATGAAAAAAAAAAAAAAAAACGGGAAGAGGAGAGGACTTTTTATATTTTGATTCAAATTAATTTATTACTCTAAGTTTTGGTTGATTTGTTGGTTCGTGAAATCTCACTCAATGAATATCACGTTGCAGTGATGGGCTGTACAGTTTTATGAAATTCTAGCGAGTAGGGCGCCCTCTGCTGTTTGCCAGACCAATTATTATTCCCGTGCCTAGTGGCAGCGTGCTTTGAACAAAAAAATCCTTTGTAGATGGTATTTATGATTCATATCGCTTCAACGTGGGTAACTTAACCAATTTGGGTTTCTTAAGATAAAAAAAAATCCTGTAGTTTTCCCCCATGATTAACAAAAAAAAATCCTTCAAAGTTTGTGGAGTTATTGTATGGAAATCTAGTAGAAATCTCAAAAAGATAATATCGTGTTGTTTCGGTGGATTAATACAAAATTATGATTTTGCGTTTCATCCGTTATACTTTCAAGCGGTCCAAAGGATGGACCCTTTCCGAGTGTTTCTCTTTCATTTTTTTTTCACTTGACCTAAGTATTGGGTTTTTATTCTTGTATGAGAAAATGTTAATGAATTTAATGGACGGAAATGACACTGGTTTATTGTGTCGCCCAAATTATTGTTTGCTTACCTTTTTATCCTTTTAGTTTTTTGTGATTTCTGAAAGAGAAGAAGTAATTCCTTGATGGTCACAGCGAGCTGTGCTTTTTGAGAAAAGAAGACAAATCGAAAGGATATCTGTGAATTATATTGGACAATTAAAGTTGAATTCTCAGTCTATTTAACTTAACCCTCGAAATGAAATTGGTGGTGAATTCTAAATTTCTGAAACTCTAAATCGCCTGTCCCCTCAGTACATGTAGAACTTGACGTGCGATCACTTTCATTTGCTTCTTGCAAATGGATTGAAAGAGATAAGAATAGGAAATCGGGATGAATTTCTATCAAGTATTAGTTACTTTGTACAATCCAATTAAATGGTGCTTATGATTTAAAATATTGATTATTATAACAAATCGCAGATCGGCATCATGTGTTACTGTGTAGTTCAGTGTAGCCATAGTGTAATACCAGTGAACGCACTAGTTATATCGGTAAAAATATCAATATTAAAGAATAATATTAATATTAAACAATTAATGTGGATACTGATTGGAGACGAATTTTTGGAGTTTCTTTTGTAAGGGCAGATTATGCGGTGTATTTTAAAAGTCCATTGCAAAAACTGCACTTTGTGTTCCAACGAAGACAATTTCTTTTGTTGAAATGGGAGACTTTTGACCCATCACCTTCCCTCCCTCCCCCTCCCTTCCTCCCTCCCCCCTCCCCTCCCTCCCTCCTCCCTCACTCCCTCTCTCCCTCCCCCTCCCTCCCTCCTCCTCCCTCCCTCCCACCCTCCCTCCATCCATCCCCTCCTCCCTCCCTCCCTCTCTCCCTCCCCCTCCCTCCCTCCTCCCTCTCTCCCTCCCCCTCCCTCCCTCCGGCCCTCCCTCCCTCCATCTATCCCCTCCTCTCCTCCCTCCCTCCCCCTCCCTCCCCTCCTCCCTCCCGCCCTCCCCTCATCCCTCCCTCCCCTCCTCTCCCTCCACCCTCCCTCCACCCTCCCTCCCCCTCCCCCCTCCCTCCCCTCCCCTCCCTCCCCCTCCCTCCCTTCCCCCCTCCCTCCCTCCCTCCCTCCCTCCCTCCCTCCCTCCCTGCCCTCCCCCTCCCTCCCTCCCTGCCCTGCCCTCCCCCCTCCCTGCCCTGCCCTCCCCCCTCCCTCCCTCCCTGCCCTCCCCTCCCCCTCCCTGCCCTGCCCTCCCTCCCTCCCTCCCTCCCTGCCCTCCCCCCTCCCTCCCTCCCTGCCCTCCCCTCCCCCCTCCCTGCCCTGCCCTCCCCCCTCCCTCCCTCCCTGCCCTCCCCTCCCCTCCCTGCCCTGCCCTCCCCTGCCCTGCCCTCCCCTCCCTCCCTCCCTCCCTCCCTCCCTCCCTGCCTCCCCATGCACACGCGTAGAAATCCGCGCATGCTCAGAACTTAGCCAACCACGCCCCACAACCTCGCTATCTGCTGCCCCCAGCGTCCAAAAGTCTCCTATTTTCTCAACTTTCTTTTCCCGATGTTACGTGTACTGTCCTGTGGTGATGTCATCAAGTATAATGCTTCCATATCACGAAAAACGGGGGACGAGATGAATGTGAATGTAAATAGACGATTATGAATCGAAATCGAGGCTATGTGATCGTCAGTCGATCGCAAGAAAAATATATTGGCTCATCCCCTGGCTTAGCAAGGGGCGCTGGCTTTGTCTGTCCCCTCTTATCCGTTCAAATTCTTCGGAGTCACTCTTAGTTTATACGAAAAAAAAGGCCGGGCATTGCATTTTGCAGTAATGATTAATCCTGTTTTATTTTGATTGATTAATGTATTTGTAAGTCTACCGCGGCTTGCATTTCTGCTCCTATTCTCTCCGAAATGTCCGCTCAATCTAAGATGTAACCCCAAAAGCAAGCCTTCCGGTCCAGAGTCACTCAAACAAAGTGTTACTAAAACAAAGTGAAACGAAGCAAGATCACCTGTTTTCAAACGGAGGGGGATGACGGTCAGATGAACCAGATGATCCTGGTGAAATAGCAAGAGAGAGGGACGTTTCATTTCGTTTTCATGGAAGGGTATCGTTATTCCTCGGACTGTCGGAATTCATTTTTTTCTGATCATTATAGAAGTTCCTTTGCTAAACTCAGGGAAGTCTTCTTTTTTAGTCAAACAAATCTCATCTCCGGCTGCTTGAAAAAAAGGAGAGCACACGAACCGCGACGAAGGAATTTATGTTGCTCAAAATTGTCAAACGAGTTTGAATCACTTGGATCCGAAGGTCAAGCTTGGCGGTTTGTGGTCATTTTAGTCAGTGGGCAGTATAGGTACTAAGCACGTGGCTCGGTAATCTGGGACCAAGATTTTGATCGGCCGTTCCTCGTTCACGCGGTTCGTCCGCGGGACGTTGCAACGATAATGAAGGTCTGGGGTCCTGTCGTTCTTCCTCAAACAGCCGTAGTTGTTTCGAGTTAACATTACTTCAGTCTGGGGATGGGGATGCTTTGCCCAGTTTGCGGACAGCGCGTCTGAGTAGGAGCAGATTTGCGGCTCCTTTTTAAGCGACGTCGCCCCAACTGTTGACAATTTTCTTCTCCGTTTTGTTCTGTTGGAGAGCACCGTGTCTCGCTCACTCCCTAGTAGTAACCTCTAGTACTAATTGCAACTCGGGGCCAACTTGTCCGACTCACGCCGGGGCGCATTCTTTGGGCGCCAATTTTCCAAATGGTCGAACATCCGGCGATGAAAGCGTCCATTTTGGGAGCTCGTCCCATCGTTAGCTTGACAAGTAGTGCCGATAATGATTTGAGACCACTGTAAGAGCGGTTTTCCCCCTCCCCCTACACCCACGCCCCGTGTAAATACGGTATTTAATTATTAAAAGAATAAAGAGTACAGACAGAAGAAAATTAAAGGGGACACACAAATGAAGCAAAGCGTAAGGCAGAAAGTCGAATAATCATTAATAACAAATGAAAATGTACACAAACTCCTGCGTGTCGTGACTCGTGATTTTTGGTGTTTGTGTGACTTCAATGTAGTGCAGTGACCCTTGCCCTATTTCATAGAGCTGCTTATTAGCACCGTACTTTGCTTTGGTTCATAAGGTCGGCTTGCCGACCAAAACGTCACTTTTGTTTTCAGGAGACACCCGACGACGGGCAGAGTACTCACTGCCCGAAACGTTGAATGTTTGGCACTAGTGTAAGCCCTAATTCCAGTCCCAAGATTAAGTGTTACACTAGCTCTATAGAGAACGTACCGGTACACCTTTTTCAAATTGTCCAATTTCCGGACACTTCAAATTATGTTGAGCAGTTTCTTACTCATCGGGAAGTTTGCAGTGATATCAGACATTCCGTGAATTTGTTGGCACTTGAAAATCTGCCGTTTTCGAGAAAGGATGGAATTTGTTGAATTGTCCAACGATCACTCCGTGGCCCTTCGGAAATGCCTGGATGGACCCAACACTTAACAGCAAGGTTAGGATGTTCGTGTTTTGCAGCCCCCTCCTCCCCCCCCCCCCCCCCACAAAAAAATAGTTCTAAGAATTTGGGCCCCGAAAACGTCATGAGCAACGACTAACGCTCATGCATCCGCAATGAGCCCAATTTATCCCCACAAGAGGGCGCTGTTTCCGACACCGCAGTTTGAAAAGGACTTCTTCTGACATCAGCCCTCGAGATAATAACAGGACCGACATAATTATGACGCTTAACCACCGTCGTTGAGCCATGCTGGTACCCCGCAAATTGTGTGGGGACTATACAAGCACGTGTTTTGTAAACCAGCGTAGGTTAGGCTTAGGGCGCTACGGTTAGGGTTATGGTTACGGTTGAGTTAGAGTTCGGGTTGGGTTAGCGTTACTGATAGAGTTAGGATTAGGATTGGGGTTAGGTTCAGGATTAGGGTTGTTAGGGTTAGGATTAGGATAATGGTTAGAGTTATTTCGTGCTTGTGCCTGTAACTACCTGAGAAATGAATGAATGAATAAATGAATGGGGGAGGCCCCAGCAAAACCTGGCTTCGCGCATGCGCACTTATAGCTTAGCCATGGTGGTTAAGTGTCATACGTCGTGACACTTGCCTCCAGCGCTTCCAAGTTTGCCCCCAGAAACCTTTATTCGGTTTGGACTGAACCCCTCGGCAGTTTGTGGCCTGTCGTCGGTGAACTGAACGATCGGACCTGGGTGAAATTGTTCCAGCAATGCACGCAGGATTTACTCGTGCTCGAGAGAACGTTTCCCTGCCGTAAAACCCGTCGCCCAAGGTTTGTGGGGGTACTCGGATACTTGCTGTTTGGAAAGAAAAACATAAAAGAATGTCGGTATATTTGACAGCTCAGAGCCAAGATTTCGAAATGCGGAGAGGGGACGGCAACAGCTGTTGAGGAAGGGGTGGGGCTGTGTGTACCAAGGTCGATCACGCACCAGTACTCAATGATTATCATATTTAATTATTTATTTATTTTAGCAGAGGGGGGGGGGGGGTAACAGCTGCCGTCGAGCGGTCGCGAATTCAACAAAAGTACCCGTGACCGCAACGCGCGGCCATCTTGGTTTCCGAAGCTCCAGATTTGGATACGTGCGGCGATGCGGGCAGTAGATATTGAGTTCGGCTTACATATTATTACAGTATTGCTCATTGTAAAGAACAATAAATGTTGGGCAATAATAACCACTACTAAACCAATTGATGCAACTGGTCCCCGAACAAAGCGTACATTGATTGCAGAAAACCGGCCCTGCAGTGAGCCTAGAATTTGAGCACAGGTTTTAAGCAGTCGTTACTCGATCACACGAGGAACGGGTCGCTGACTTGCAGCCGCGCAGTCCAACGGTGGGTCCCGGTGGTGAAATGATTTCAGCTGACAGACAGACAGACAGACAGACAGACAGAGGGAGAGAGAGTAATATAGGAAAAGGGATGGTTGTGAGGGGATGAGGGAGGGAAAGAGAGAGACAGACAGAGGGAGAGAGAGAAATATAGGAAAAGGGATGGTTGTGAGGGGATGAGGGAGGGAAAGAGAGAGAGACAAACAGAGGGAGACAGAGGAATATAGGAAAAGGGATGGTTGTGAGGGGATGAGGGAGGGAAAGAGAGAGACAAACAGAGGGAGAGAGAGGAATATAGGAAAATGGATGGTTGTGAGGGGATGAGGGAGGGAAAGAGAGAGACAAACAGAGGGAGAGAGAGGAATATAGGAAAATGGATGGTTAGGGAGGGAAAGAGAGAGACAAACAGGGAGAGAGAGGAATATAGGAAAATGGATGGTTGTGAGGGGATGAGGGAGGGAAAGAGAGAGACAAACATAGGGAGAGAGAGGAATATAGGAAAAGGGATGGTTGTGAGGGAATGAGGGAGGGAAAGAGAGAGAGGGACAAACAGAGGGAGAGAGAGGAATATAGGAAAATGGATGGTTGTGAGGGGATGAGGGAGGGAAAGAGAGAGACAAACAGAGGGAGAGAGAGGAATATAGGAAAATGGATGGTTGTGAGGGGATGAGGGAGGGAAAGAGAGAGACAAACAGAGGGAGAGAGAGGAATATAGGAAAATGGATGGTTTTGAGGGGATGAGGGGGGAAAGAGAGAGACAAACAGAGGGAGAGAGAGGAATATAGGAAAATGGATGGTTGTGAGGGGATGAGGGAGGGAAAGAGAGAGACAAACAGAGGGAGAGAGAGGAATATAGGAAAATGGATGGTTGTGAGGGGATGAGGGAGGGAAAGAGAGAGACAAACAGAGGGAGAGAGAGGAATATAGGAAAAGGGATGGTTGTGAGGGAATGAGGGAGGGAAAGAGAGAGAGGGACAAACAGGGAGAGAGAGGAATATAGGAAAATGGATGGTTGTGAGAGGATGAGGGAGGGAAAGAGAGAGACAAACAGAGGGAGAGAGAGGAATATAGGAAAATGGATGGTTGTGAGGGGATGAGGGAGGGAAAGAGAGAGACAAACAGAGGGAGAGAGAGGAATATAGGAAAAGGGATGGTTGTGAGGGAATGAGGGAGGGAAAGAGAGAGAGACAAACAGAGGGAGAGAGAGGAATATAGGAAAAGGATGGTTGTGAGGGGATGAGGGAGGGAAAGAGAGACGGACAGACCATGGAGGAAGGCTTCCTCAGAGGGAGAGAGAGGAATAATAGGAAGAGGGATAGTTGTGCGGGGGATGAGGGAGAGAGAGAGAGGGAGGGGGAGGGAGGGAGGCGACAGCTGCATATAACCTCAAGCCAGCCACCTCTTGCCCCGCTCCGGCCACCCTTCCGAAAAAACAGTCGCGAAGAGCGCCGCGCACAAAAGCCCCTGCCTCCCGCCCACTCGACACCTCCGCGCGGCCTTGAACTCAATCGGCGCGCAACATACCTCGTCCTTGGGCCAGGAGGCCGATTCTTCTCGCACCTTTTTTTTTCTTTGTGGGGGGAGGGGAGGTTTCATTGTTGTCGGCTTCGGCACGGCCGTTTGTTGTCTTAAGAAGTCCCCTTCTCCTTAACCCCCTGCTGCTGCAGCTGGCTTGATCATGTTTAGTTAAATAGATACACATCTAAGTTTCAATAAAGAAACAATTATTTAGATGCAACAGCATTCGGAATCAGTATTATTTGCGCTCCGGAGCACCGCTACATTTTTTATTCATTTATTTATTTATTTTTAGAGCTGCAAACCTTTTTTCGGCAACATGTGTGCCAATGCATGCAGTGCTGCTGTATATAGCTTGTGGAGTTTCTTACTGCGTTTCGTCTGTCTCCGGAACAAGTCATAATTATGAGCACCGTCGTCGATTTGAAATCGGCAGTCTCCTGACAACGCGTAAAAGTCCACACTGCCCGAAGCGTGGACTTTACCGGCTCTTCGTATTAAATAAATAATTACTGTCCTCCAACTCACCCGCTGCGCCGCATCGTAAATTGACCAGGGCGCCCTCTGTTGGCCTCACCTAGCCCGTGGTCAGTCACCTCTCGTGGCAGACGGGCGGTGGTTGAGGATCGCTCAGATATACGGGGCGGGTCAGGTTTCATTTTTATGCCGTCGCCATGCGACGTGACGTTGATCGTCAACCAGTTCATCGCGCATTTTTCGTGGAGAAGACCAGCTCGCGCTATCCTAATTCTTATGACGTGCTTGGAGACTCCTGCTCACGCCAAAAACAGATGGCTGCTAATGCCATCCCATCAAGATATTTAAAAAAAAAAAATAAGGAGGGGGGGGGGGCTAGACCACGTGTGTTGGAGCGGACCAACAGTTGCTGATGAACACTCGGCGCGACTTAGGAAATGAGAGCTGGAAATTAAAAACAGGCTCGCCTGAGCGCTGTACTATCAGCGCTTTTGCTTTGGCAGTGTACGAGAGAACGCCAATCCGCCAACGTCATGACTACAAGACTCCCCCGGAGAAATAGAGATAGATCGAGAGCGAACGGGACCGATGGGGGTGGGGACATAGAGTGCGGGAGAGAAAGAGGAGGAGTGGGGGTAGAGAGAAAGGCGAATAGCCGGCCGTGGATTATGGGCGAATGACGGGGGATCATCCGATGCCATCTCCGGCGGAGATCCCGCGGTTACGGACTTGATTAATATTTCATGCCAGATCCCCTCGTCTCTTGGCGAGGATAGATCTCCAATCACAATTTGCGGTCCCTTCTCCCTCAGCCCCTCCCTCTCCCTCTACCTCATCTCTCCCTCTTTCTCCCCCCCTCCCCCCTCTCTCTCTCTCTCTCTCTCTCCCTCTCTCTCTCTCTCTCTCTCTCCATCTCCCTCTCTCTCTTTCTCCCTCTCTCTCTCCCACTCTGGATCGTCTCCCTTCCCCCTGCCTCTTCCTTTCTCTGTCACTGTATGTCTATATTTCCCTCTCCCTGTCTCTGCCTCTTCCTCCGTCTGTCCGTCTGTCGGTCTATCTGTGTTTGTATCTTTCTCTGTCTCTTCCTCCGAGTCTCTCTTTCTCTTTCTGTGTCTTTCACCTTCTCTCAATCTCTCTCTCTCTCTTTCCCCCTCTCTCTCTCTCTCTCAGCGTGGCTAGCAGGGTCTTACGGCGTGAGGGTTTCATCAGCGGTCGCTGCCACCGACTCGTGAAGCCTCAGCGGCGGCGGCGGGTGAAGGAGGGCTGGGGTGGGGGCGGGGAGACAGGATGTTAGACGTGTTTGCGTGGCCCTGGCCCGGTGTATCCTGTACGCAGGCTGTGCAGGTGGGCAAAGGCCCTCACCACGGATTTCCTCCGGGACCTGCGCGGGGTGAGTGCGTCGAACCCAACCCCAGAAGGATGGGCCACAAATAGACAAGAATAGGAAAGAGACCAACAAACACACTGGCAGCGCTCCCAAACACAGACGGATATGCAAATGGATAGGGAGTCGGACAGACAGACAGACAGACAGACAGACAGACAGACAGACAGACAGACAGACAGACAGACAAGCCCGAACGACAGAGCGGCCAAGATTTCAAACGCAACGTACAACGGAAAACATTATCAAGAGAGACAGACAGGTAGTCAGACAGAAAGACAAAAAAAAACAAGCAAACAAACTCCTAAAATCAACTGCAGACAAACAAACAATAAAGGGTTGCACACTTGCAAATCAAATTGATATAGAGAAGAACCCACTTGGATTAAAAATAAACATCGGATTAAAATTAATTGTTGAATAGCAATATGAACCCACCGAGGATCTAGATTGAGGATTGTTCTGTATTACAGATACATGTCAAAACGCTTGTCAGAAACCCATCCCTGTTGAGAGTGCGGTTTTTTCCCCAGTACACAAATTAGGATTCATGTAACGATGTATTAGGTCGGGAAGATGTATGATGTCGATCCCATCCCCTATTGCTATGCATACTGTATGTAGACATCATACCGCATGTAAAGACGGCTTGGGGAGGTAAGGTTGGGGTGTTTATTACCATAGAGCATTACGATGCGGGTTGACAAGCCAAGATATAGCGATGGGGGCTTGTATAATGATGAGGGTGGTGATCGTATGTGTGTGTGTATGTGCTGGCGCGGTGAGTCAGTGAGGAGCTGGCGCATGCGCAGTGGCGTCCCCTCGCCTCTCTCCTCCCCTATCTCTATCTCGCTGCAGGCTAACCGCGGTGCATTGCAAGTGGGACGCACGGCCCAGTCAGCGTGCATGCGTTGTCAGTGCACCAGTCGGCGGGCTGAGACCACACGTCCGTACGTACGTACGTGTACGTGAAAGGAGGGAACCGCTCAACGCGTAGGATGTACACAGTACATCCACAGTACAGTCACAGCGCACTGCATGCATCTCGCGCTCGCATATCGGACTGGATTTAAAAAAAAACCACACACCCCAGAAGACCCACACACGCGTGCACGGGACGCTTTCGAACTCACCGCCACCACAGTGTAACACAGAACGAGAGTCTTTGTGGGGGTGTGCGTGTGTTTGGCATTTTTGTTTCGGGTCAGGAACGTGAGGATTCTTAATCTTATTCGACGGAACCGTGGAGAGGAGAGGAGCGACAGCGCACTATGAACGGACCGACCCGTACCGGCCAGTGGTGTGCTTCGCCCCTGAGCCGAGCTGGTTAATATGCAACCCGGACCAAGGCCGCCCTTCAAGCCAGCGGACCGGCGGGGGCATTAGCCGGCGGTGGAGGGACGTCGTCGTTGCCCGCTGCTCTCGGCCTCGGTGGAGAAGAATTCTAATTTATTTTGTGGAGGGGAGCTTACTTCGCCTCCTTCCTGGTATGTAAAAGGAGAAGAGAAAGCGAGACGAGAAGAGTTTCGGGAAGTGTGAAATGGCTGGGCGACCGCATCAGCTACCGGGGGAATAAGGTCGTGGGCGGCGGTCCACCATTGCCTGCCACGGTCTTGTTCCGTTATCGTCTTGTTCTTCGTCTCCTCCTCCTCCCCGACTCTCGGCCCCCTTCTCCTCTCCCCTCCTCCTCCTCCTCCTCCTCGTCCTCCTCACCGCCCACTCCGTCACTTGAAAATCCAGATAGCCACTGGCTGCCGTGGGGACGTTACTCGAGTCGGTGAAGAGACGTCTCAGCTATGAACTTTTTTATTTTTATTAATTTTTAAAAATATTTTAAGAATCGCTGTGTAGGATTTGATAAGAAACACAGAAACAAAAACCCATGTCGCCAGGATGGAGTGAGCGAATTCGGGATCATCTCTCGCGCCAACGATGGTCGTTTTGGAATTAACAGCGGACCAGATGATCTAAGAAGAAGAAGCAGGAGATTTAGAAGAAGGGAAACAATCAAAGGATTAGCCAAGTGGAAAGAGAGGACACGTGGATAAGCCTGAGCGACCGGACTAGGGATGGAGAGGAGGTTTACGTCTTCGCCTCAGTTGCCTCATCCCAGGACCCACCCGCCTCCCCCCGGTAAGATGAGGACTCGCAGCGTTCTCAACTGCTGCCTCCGCCACCACCACCGCCACCTCCGTCTCCTCGTCCTCCTCGTCCTCCACCACCTCGTCTTCCTCGCCGGCACGGGGGCAGGGGTGGGCGGGTCGGCTCTGACCGGTGTGCGAGGCCCCGGTGGCCAGGCTGCGGACCGCTCCTGCCCGCCGGCCTGCCTCTGCCAGAGCGATCGCTCCATCCACTGCAGCAACCCGATGAACCTGACCGAGTTTCTCATGCGCGACATGGCGCCCTTGCCGCCGAACCTGGACTACACGTCACTGTGAGTATTCCTTCGCATGCACCCAGTTATGCCCACTAACCCCAGTACCATCTCCCCCGTGTACACGCACAGGATTTACAGGATTTACAGTAGCCTTCTCCACGAGAAGAGGTTATGCTCACCTAAAATCGAAACGCTCTCCTCCACCCCCCACCCCCCACCCCGCCGATGGCTGTCAAGGATTTTGTGTAAGACACTGCCAAGGCATCTGGGGGGTAAAAAAGCTGTTGCGCAAACATATTTTGCCCCGAAGTCGGGCTCTATCGACGATCAGGCCTATTATTAATCGTGATATTTTTTACCAACTTTTGGTCCAAATGCTGGTAAAATTATTGTGCCAAACATTTTGCAGCTGTTTCAGCATAACCATGGCTTCAGCATAGCCATGGCTCCCTAATACTAATAGCCGTTAAAAAAAAATCTGATAGGCTTATCTATATTGGTCAATCTCTGATAAAACTTGACCTGCGAGCGTTCGGACAAAGTCGTTTTCCCAAACTTTGTCTACTTCCAACCGAAAAGTACGAGGTCGTCATAGATTTTGTTTTAGCAGTGCGTAATTGTATTGACCGATGAATATTACCAGTTAATATTTCTCCCAGCGTCAGTCAATATATTGGGTAATAATTCAAGGCATATATTGACCGCAGAGTTGAGACAATATTACGTATACATTACTACCCACTATCCAGAAGTCGCACGGCCCAACATTGTTAGGACGTCAGCAACAGTCCTACGCTTTAAGAATGTTATCAACTCGTATGGGTGCGACCTGCACAGACTTTAGTTTTGTATTGGACGTGAACGAAACAGAGCGGACGCGATTGACTGAACTCCAAAGTCGGTCAGGAGGACACGGATGTCTTCAGAAAAATAACCCGCCCGCCCCAATTCCACATCGTAATGGACGCTCCGCAAGCCCCGCCGATGCCCGCGAGAAAACGGAGCGAGATTTCAATGCGTTTTCAAGTTCAACGGCGCTGCCGAGCCGAGCTGTGCACGATGAACGCGTCCACAGAAAGGGCAAAAAAACAACATGACATTGGTGACTGTATTTTCTGCACTCGTTGTTGAGCTTAGTCGACTGACATACATATCTGTGAGAAGAGCTGCCTCTAAGGCTGTTGTCGTGAGGAAAAATTCTTGTCGACATGTCGCGAGAATTTTATGCCGACTGTCGACATTGTCGCGACAGAGACCCGATTTAGTCAAAAATCTGTAGTCACAATGTCGGTTTTTTTTTAGGTATTAAACGAATGGGGCATGTCAAACCGCCATAGTTGTGAACTTGTGAAATTAGTTTTCATGGATAATCTTAATTTCAATAAAATTTCATATTTAATGGCTTTCGTATTTAACATTATACACAACAAAATAATTTTTGTGCCGATATTGGGTGTTACAGTCGTAATTTCCTAAAAAAATCATAAAAAAGCGATTGCTCATTGTTTATTCATGACGTCATCGATCGGCGATGCGTGCGTTCTCAATGCAAGAAATAATGAATATTTATGAATTCGCTGCACAGCGGCTGCAGTGGCTTTCCAATTGGCTATGTACACATGTACATGGAAGTTGGAGAACCATATAGTTTCAGTGAAAAGAAAAGACGTCACCGTCCGAACCTAGCTAAAGGTAGCCGCGTATTGGGCACCCAAAAACCAGCTGCGTATTGGGCCCCAAAACGGAGGAGGCCGCGTATTCAGCCATACATTCAGACAAACCTAGAACGTATGCGGCAAAGGAGGCCTTTTTCCGATGTACATAATGTACTTCCGGTCCGTTTTTCAACGAAATAAAATACGCGGTCGCCGGGATTTTGGGCCCAAACATGCGGCTACTTTCAACTGGGAACCGACCGCGACGCACGTGCGAACTCATTTCTCGATCCTTCCCTCGGAAGTCCACGATCTTTCCCGATCTCTGCATAGCACTGGTATCCCGTACGCACGTGTATTAAATGCATGCGATGCAGCAACGTATACCAGCTACTGTACTGCTGACGACCGGCCATAGAAACGTGCGCTATACAGTATTTACACTGTACATCGTAATGGCAAAATGCGTTCGGTGAACGATTTTCTTTGGTCGCGTCGCGATCCCTTCCAACTTCCAACATATTTAGTAACTATTATTTTGTGGCGTGGATAAGCAAAAATGAAATGCTCAGCGCACAATTTTATGATTTTTTGTTCCCTTTTTATTCCCTTCTTTTCAGAGATGGGTCATTATGACTAGAGGTAGGCTAATGTATTTTATTGTTTTTGTCGCGACAACCGAAAAACCTTGTCGACATGTCGGAATATTTTCTTTGTCGCGACAATGTCGACAAAAGCCTTGTCGACAACAGCCTTACAAGGCAGCGCTACACGTCGTTTGAGACACCCTGATCTTCTTATAATAACAATACAATATATATCTATTTTTTGCGGGGGGTTGGTTGGCGCACATTTGCCGCACATTATTTGTGTGGGCGAGTATGGAAGAGGGTTGGGTAATGACTATGACGATCAGATCTTTCCTCAGCGCTATGAATGAATGAATAAATAAATACATTAATTAATTAATAAGGGGGAGGGAAAATGGATGAATAACTTATGGGAACGGTGGGGAAAAGAATTCTCGTCCGCACTCACTTCCCTCTCCCACCTCCCGGCCCCCATCGCGAAAAAAACCCAAAACCAAAAGTAAGCTGTAGGCGCGACCTGACAGAATCCACATTCACGAGCGAGTCTTTACATAGTCGCGTGCGTCGTTATACGAAGCAGGTGCGAGGTGTATTCGTGGTTGGTTTTATAGCATAGACTAGAGCTCTGTTTCCTTGCTCTGTGGGTTTTTAGTGTGGGCCATGATGGAGTGCGTTTTCCCGTGTGCTCTTCTCACGGGCCATCTGCTCGCCACGTTGGCCTCAGTCCTCTGCGATTCATTGCCGAGGAAAACAGAGAGGCAGAGAGACAGAGGCAGGGAGAGAGAGGGAGAGACAGAAAGAGACATAGACAGGGAGAGATATATAGAGGGACAGAGAGGGACAGAGAGACTGGGAGAGACATAGAGGGAGTGAGAGAGACTAGGAAGACTGAGAGGGACAGAGATACAGACAGACAGAGAGACAGAGAGAGACCGGAGGAACAGAAAAAGACAGAAAGAGACAGAGAGAGAGACAGAGGGGAACAGAGAGAGACAGAGAGAGATAGAGAGGAACAGAGGAACACAGAGAGAGAGAGAGAGACTGAAAGAGACAGACAGAATGAGAGAGACAGAGAGGGACATAGAGACAGAAAGACTGAGAGGGACAGAGAGAGAGAAGCGGTAGAAGATTGTATTTTTTTGGCCGATTCACGACATCCCCCACAAATTCCGAAGGGAGCACCTATTAATAATCGACGTGACTTGCCTCCCCACCCCAAACCATCGATGTAAACATTCTACATGTACATCATCGCCGTTCCCTGCAGACCGGCAGTGCCTTTGGCACGATCTACGACCCTCGGCTAATTATTTGCTCATCATCCCCCCTTCATCCCTCCCTCTCCCCCTAGAGAATCTCTCATCCATTTTTTATTATTTGTAATTATGACGAGGACAATTATGTTCAGAAGTCAACCAGTAGACGCGCCTGACGTTTCGATCCTATAGCAGGATCTCTCTCAAAGGCCTTTAAGAGTGATCCTGGCTGTGAAATCCATAATTATTCTTGTATACAAATTGAATAATGAGGGTGTTTTTTTTTTCAACTGGCCGTTATAAAAGCGAATCTGAACCTGTTTGATGTGAAACGGTAAAGAGAGGCCAACATTGCAATCCTAGAAGGACATTTCTCAATGGCTTTCTCACTTCGGAGACGGGAACGCATGATCTGTGAACAATGTCGGCCGTAAACCACTCGATCGGCCGCGTGTCTTCCGACGAAGCGCAAGGCAACCCCCCCCCCCAAAAAAAAAAGCCACTGTTGCGGATCCGGAATTTTAGGTATATGCTTAATCTATTTCTGTGCACTTCGTTCACATCGAATATGATTCGAATTGTACCCGGTGTAGCGGTCTGATCCGGGTCCCATGCTCAGGTGAGACCGTTACCATATATGGATAAAAACGTCATGCGCAGTGCGTATGGTCGTTGTCCATTTTGAAGGCTGTGCTGAGTCGATACGGCCATTGGCAATGCAGCGCTTTCAGGCACGTTCGTTGACCCGTAGTTTACCCGTAGTTCAACAACACTCAGTACGTACGGAGCCTAGTAACTGGGCATAGAACTTGCAGTTTTACATTGGGGAAGAAAATAATGCTTCAGTTGTTCCCCCGCAATGAGGGTGTATCGATTGGCTTTATACACTCAAAAGCAAAATATAGTTTTACAAACTGTGTTCGTTCGCGGATAATCATAAACAACAGTGACATGAAGGGCGCCCCCATGTGCTTGGTTCACTGACTCCTCTGAGCACGCTGAGCAGCTGAGAACGTTGCTGCAACGTGCTGAGGTGAGCCAGTGACGTCACGGCTCAACACAGCACGGGGGCCCGTCTGTGATCGTTACACCGGTATATAGATGGTGCTGATTTTCATTTCCCAAGGTTAGTGGGCGAGATTATATATTTTCTGTTTTGCATTCGTCCCTGCGTAGCAACAGGTGGTTTTACAGTTTGGAGTCGTCGTCCTCCTACTCCTCCACCTCATCGTCCTCCTCCTCATCCACATAATCGTCCTCCTCCTCCTCCTTCTCCTCCCCCTCATCGTCCTCATCCTCATCCACATAATCGTCCTCCTCCTCCTCCTCCTCCTCCACCTCATCGTCCTCATCCTCATCCACATAATCGTCCTCCTCCTCCTCCTTCTCCTCCACCTCATCGTCGTCGTCCTCCTCCCCCTCCACCCCATCGTCCTCCTCCTCCTCCTACTCCTCCACCTCATCGTCCTCATCCTCATCCACATAATCGTCCTCCTCCTCCTCCTTCTCCTCCACCTCATCGTCGTCGTCCTCCTCCCCCCCACCCCATCGTCCTCCTCCTCCTCCTTCTCCTCCACCTCCCCGTCCTCCTCCTCCACCTCATCGTCCTCCTCCTCCTCCTTCTCCTCCACCTCATCGTCCTCCTCCTCCACCTCATCGTCCTCCTCCTCATCCACATAATCGTCCTCCTCCTCCTCCTTCTCCTCCACCTCATCGTCCTCCTCCTCCACCTCATCGTCCTCATCCTCATCCACATAATCGTCCTCCTCCTCCTTCTCCTCCACCTCATCGTCGTCGTCCTCCTCCCCCTCCACCCCATCGTCCTCCTCCTCCTCCTCCTCCTCCTCCTCCTCCTTCTCCTCCACCTCATCGTCGTCGTCCTCCTCCCCCTCCACCCCATCGTCCTCCTCCTCCTCCTCCTACTCCTCCACCTCATCGTCCTCCTCCTCATCCACATAATCGTCCTCCTCCTCCTCCTTCTCCTCCACATCGTCGTCGTCCTCCTCCACCTCCACCCCATCGTCCTCCTCCTCCTCCTCCTTCTCCTCCACCTCATCGTCCTCCTCCTCCCCCTCCACCCCATCGTCCTCCTCCTCCTTCTCCTCCACCTCATCGTCCTCCTCCTCCACCTCATCGTCCTCTTCGCCGTCGTCCTTGTCCTCGTCCTCCTCCGTTTCTCCTCGTCATCCCCTCTCCTCCTCCCCCTCCTCCTCACCGCCCCCTCCTCCTGGCCTTCTCGTTCCGAAATTCAATTTTCGTCTCCATAATAGGGATTGTTTTCTCATTCTTTCTCTCGAGCGAAAGACGTGCGCCCCCATTAAGCCGGGCCGTTGAAATGAAAACCCATACAATATCTGGAGAGGTCCCTGAAAGTTGATAATGCGCTGCCCGGAGGGGAAGAAAAACACCCACCCACGCCTATAAAAAATGAGGAAGAAAAGCCAAGTCAGAGAAATGGTCGAGACAAGGCACCGGGCCTATACCCATTTGATTGGAAGACAGTTGCCAAGGATTCGTGGGGCGTTGGGGGTGCGGGGAGAGGGCCAGGGTGCGACGATTTCTTCGGAACTCGTTCCCCTGATAAGGTTTGTGTGGGTAGGGACTAAGAAGGCGGGAGCTCCAGCAAAATGCATGATCTTTAATAAGGTAGGGTAGACGTTTCTACTCGACAACTCTGATGTTGGATGGTTGGAACTCGTTGGACGGTTGGTCGTACTGCTACTAGGTGGGCCGGCTGACACTGGGTGGTAGGTGGATGGATTGGGTGGGGAGTGAGTTCTTCCCTTCATGTCTCAGGGCTTCTACTTCAATATTGAGTTGGCGCGGATCTCATCGACAGACCCATATACCATGCGGCGGTGGTTCGATCATGAAGCAATAAAACAGACTAACAGAGTTCCATGGTTCGATCGCCCTGCCAGCACGTACGACGCGTGGCTCCAATCGCGCCCGGCGTAATGAACCCACTTCACACGCACATTACAACAAAACCACCCCGCACTCGTTGTCGTTACGCTGATAAATCCCTGCTCTTTTCAAAGGCTCTCCCGGTATGGTGTAGAAGAATCGAGGTAACCTTGGGAGTCCCAAATCACTGGTTTGCTTTGAAATGTTCTCCCAGCGTTTGTTTCAATGGTCATGGAAGGGCTGGGGTCGCACTCTTGTTTTGGTGGTTCTCTTGTTGCTGCTGACCCTGCAGCTGTTGCCGGTGCTGTTTCTGTTGACGTGGTTGCTGCGTCGTAGTTGTTGTTGCTGCTGTTTTGTTGTTGTTTCTGTTTTTGCTGTTAAGTTTTTGTGGTCGTTGTTGTTGTTGTTGGTGTTGGTGTTGTTGTTGTTGTCGTGGTCGTCGTCTTCGTTGTTGTTGTTGTTGTTGCTGCTGCTGCTGTTGTTGTTGTTGTTGTTGCTGTTGTTGTTGTTGTTCAACGCGCTGGTTTGTTCATAGGTATGTTGTGGTAGTTGGGGCGTGGGCTGAGTGGGGACGGCTGGCCAGCAATAGGAGCACGTGGCTGTGAGGGTTTCTGTGCCGATGAGAACGTGCATGGGCCGTAGCATGGGCCGCAGCAACAACAATGAGATGGGCCTGTGCGCTCTGGTCACGTAACACGGGCAACTTTCCCAATTGGCGACCTTGAGACAGTGGTCGGTCTTTTGTTGATCCAGTTCTGCCTGAGGTGTGTGTGTGTGTGTTTGTGTGTGGGTGTGTGTGTGTGTGGGGGGGGGGGGTTGAGTAGGGTGCTGCAGGGGGTGGGGATTGGGGGATTGGAGGGGGAGGAGGGGGAGGGGGAGCGAGGGCGCGGAGTGGGGACTTGGCAACACCATGGGCAACACCATGGGCAAAACGGATTCGAAATTTGGTCCGCGTGTGCCTAGGTTTTTGTCCTTTGGTCTGGAGG
Organism: Luidia sarsii; assembly: GCA_949987565.1. Lineage (NCBI taxonomy): Eukaryota > Metazoa > Echinodermata > Asteroidea > Paxillosida > Luidiidae > Luidia > Luidia sarsii. Next base: position 12,232,702 of record OX465108.1, on the reverse strand, counting down.
TTGGCTTGTTTTTAAGTGTCTTGCCCCGCGTGTTCTATTTTCCAAATGAGAAATCATTCTAAGTGGCCTTCGCTTGACCGTGTTTTCAACTCTCTGCACACCCTCCCTCCCCGGCCCCCTCCTCACACACACCTCCTTCCTTCCTTGTTCGGGTTCCCGCCCGTTTATTATCATTGCTCCGTCTTGGGACTTCCAGTTACTTTTTGGCGCCCTTTTTCTTTTTTTTCAAGAGGGAGGGGGAACGAACGACCAGCTCCCCCTTTTTTTCTCTCTGTCGTGTAAGTGATGGTAATCTTGATCACCCAAGGGGTATTGGCGGTTGTTACGGAGGGCGGGCTTGGCTAATTGGAGGCACGACACTCTCGCGAAGGTGGGTGAGTGAGAACTGGGTCTCTCCCTCCTGTCCGCCCGCCCACTCTGCCGGCAGTGTGCGCATGCGCTGTAGCATCGCGGACGAAACTGTCTGTCTGTCGAACGAAAATGTGAAAGAGAATCCCAAAAGGGGTCGGATCAATTGCAGGTGGGAAACATAAACAAGGAATGGAGTTCCAGAGAGAGGCGGAACGTGGGAAGAAGCGCCCGGATGCAGTTTTGAGTGTGTAGGACAGTATAGTTTAGTCGTTGCTTAACGAACACAGTAGGAGTTTGTAGAAATCTATCGGAGTGCAGTGCGAATATTAGCGAGCTTTCGATTTGCACGTCGACATAGTGGACTGGTACGAGCGAACCACTTTTTGGAGTTCTGCGCATGCGCGAAATTGGACCCCTCGTTCACTGCCCGAATCGAGGACTCGTTCACCCCGGTTTTGCCGTCGTCCTCAATTCGGCGCTCGTTCACTGTATTTACGCAATACATGATCAACACAAAAGTGGTCACCTGACTTTCGGAAGGACTGCGCATACGTCGAGATCGATCGAAAGCGCTCTCGCGCAGTGAACGGACTTGGTGTGTGCGACGGGTCGACGAGCCGACTCGATCCGTTCAAGACGCCGTTCGTAGCAGAAATCGAAAGCTCGCTAATGTCAGACTGCGCCTCGAATATCCGAGGAAAGATGCAAAAGAATACTTCACTCTGTACCGGCTTATTCCATTTGCGCGTCTCCTATCTCCAACTCTCCCGTTTTCTAATTCACGACCTTACTCGTGCAAGCAGTTCCCGTCAAAGTTAAATGCCATACTCCGTGCGCAGTCGTGCGGTGTCTCATTACACCAGCTGCCCTTGGTGATTTTTTCTCTTTGGGCCGTTTTTTTTGTTGTGTGGCTTTTGTGTGGTGAAGCAAAAGACACGCAGAAGGATGGAAACTCGAGTCATTTGAGAAATGTGTGGAGTAATTGGCTTGAAAAGGAGTGGTTGCCTCCTCTTAGAATAAGGAGGATTGGGGTGGGACAGGGTTTGATGATGTGGTTGGGGGGGGGGGGGTAACGATGGAATTTGTGTCGGTATCGCGTGACCAGGATGTATCGTGCCGTGTTGTCGTATGCAGGTTACACCAAGGAGGTACATACCTTCTTGGTTACAACTCGCGCATGCGCCCCGGGTGGATTCGCTTGTTTATATCTGCAGCTCGCGGATAGATGCCCGGCACATCGGAATGCTTGTCTGAAGGACTCTGGTTGACCGGAGCTTTGGAGGAGAGAGGAAGAGAAGAAGTGGATGGAAAAAAAACCACACACACACACACACCCCAAAAAACAAAAAAACAAATTGCCAACGAAGAAAATTGACGAGGACAGAGAAGGAGGAGATACAGGGAAACTGCACTCACATCGAATCCCGGTGAATTGGACACGGGGAAATTGCCAATTACGTGCGAATTGCCAAAGCCGTATTGGTATAGCAATACACCGATGGGGAATAGCGATACCGCTTGCGAAAGCTTTATATCACCGCTCGTATATGAGTACGAGTGCCGTGCTGTTCAGTTCGGACGGGGCCTGCGGATTTGTGCGTTTAATTTGTAATTCAAATAAGAACGTGGGAGGGGAGGGATGGCTATGCAGCGCGTTGTCGAAATAAACGTCGGGGCAGCTTCTCGTGTGCCGCGTGTTTGGGAATGCGCGCGCGTGACCTCGCAAAAGACGAGCTGGCTTGTAGTTTTACAGTAGCCGTTTGTATCCCTCTCACTTTCGGAAAAAAAAAATGAAGTGGAAGCATGTTGTGCAGGTTTTTTTTCTCTCGAGGGGATTCGACCGCTGGCAGAGAGAGCGTATAGTATAGAATGTGGGTCGGTCGGGGGGAGGGGAGGTGGCGGTGGCGATGGTGGGCTTCCGGGATGGAGATGATTATAACGACGGAGAAGGAGATGATGAAGTGGGGATGAGGTCTATCCCTCCTCGGGGAAAAATAGAAGAAACTTGGCCTCGAGTTTGGGGTTTCGTTGAAAGAAGACATTTTGGCCGGGGCAGGTCACATAGTTTCATGGAACTGTTTTACTTCCTCCAACAAGAATTTCGTAAGCTGAAAACAAATCCTTATATTAAATGGGTGTTTTAGCCGATGGTCCTTTTACGCTTGAATTATTTTTTGGGGGGCGAAGTGGACGAGTCACGAAAACAGCATGTTAGTGTATGGCTTGCCTCCCCTTTGACGAAAGATGAATTTCCACGCCAAGTCGATTTTCATGCTTAACCAGTTTTTTCATGTGCTAAGCAGATTTCCCATCAGGTTTTCTCACTGCTTATTGCGGCACTTTGTCATTGTCCCCCGTGCGGCACGCCAGATCGTGCCCCGAGTCACACCGGCTACGGCTTCGCCTAACACGCGAGCCTATGGAAGCCCGCCAGGTAGCGGCTACAATACATGATACACGGCACGAGCCGCTTCGGACAGTAGTATAGCCGGCGGCGTTCGGAGATGGGGAGCTGGAGCCCTGAACGTTCGACACTGCGAGGCAGTCAACGCAATGCGCACTCAGGCGTCCGGAAGTGCGTGCGTCGGCCTTCCGGAGTGGGGGCTGCACCGCAAGTGAGCGCAACTTCCGGGAGCGCGTGATATCGGCAACGACACGTACCGCCGCCCTCACCCCACCTCCCAACTTGCGTCTTTCCTTTCGCTGCCTTTCAATATAGGCTATCCCGCGATCGTGCGCCGTAACTGTCACCCCCTCCCGCCCCTCCCATCCTCCTCACACCCCTCCCACCCTTCCGATCCCCTCCCACCCCTCCCATCCTCCTCACACCCCTCCCACCCCTCCCATCCCCCACCCCTCCCATCCCCCTCCCACCCATCCCACCCCCAATTCTCCAAAGGAGGTTGTTCGAAAACGATCCCCGACAGAGTGACAGACTCGTCAAACACGGTCCATTACGTTGTGAAGGTTTAGACGGGAAACGGTGTTTTTTTTAAATTTTCTCTGTCAAGACTCTGCATCTGTCAAGAGAATCTTTTCGGACAGCCCTGCCAGTCTAACCATGCGTCTTATGCCTTCTTGGTCTAACTGATGGAATACAACAGCCTACGGGTAGCACTGATAGACCAACCAATATGGGGAACTTGAAAAGGTGCATTGGCTTTCGTAGCAACAACAGTACTATACTATACTTCATCGTATACCAACACGAGGGAAACTCACTGGATTATTATTTTCGGTTTTTATCTTGTTGTTGTTTTACATTTTTACTGCAAGACCTATGCTCCCCTGATCCACACTTGTCTACATTTAAATTTGTTTTGTTTCGATTGTCCACTTGGCGGGACATCGCGGGATCCATGAAAATTGTTCGGTATAGCGGACATTCGTCATAATTATAGCAGCTGCGGCCAGACATTTTGTACACAAAAATCGGGAGACAAAGGGCATGTTCGTTACAGCCGAATGTTCGGTATATCGGCGTTCGTTATAGCGACGTTCCACGGTAATACCACGCCGCTCGCTCGAAACGCTTAACGTTCACTGCAGACCGCACGTTTAGTATTTACCGGTATCTCGAGTTACCATCCCATACCGACGCGAATTGTGTAATTGCAATTTTTGGTATAACATATCTGCGTTGTCGGTATATAACCACCCGCACCAGTTTCAAAACAAACCCGGCTTAGGAAAGGCAATGCACATGTTTTCATGATTATCGGGCCTACATTGTACGTGTGTCCTGTTGTCTTATTTAATGTTGGAATCATGTTGTTTGTTTTAGATATAATTTTCCATTGGGTGTGTACACTGCGCGCAGCGGTACGTCGATTGGGTGGATAAGAGTACGGCTGTGTAAACGGTGTTTTTTCTTTTCACCTTGTATTGTAACAGTTCACAATGGCTCGATTTGTTTTGGGGTTTTTTTGGGGGGTGGGTGGGTTTTTGTTTAGCAATGATTGACACTGGCCTATGTGGGTCGTTCCTGAAGGACCAAATGCTGTCCCCATCCCGTCTGTGGCCAAAGTATGGAGAACCTCTCCATGCTTCAACACCGCATTGAGTTGTACCACTCTTCTTCCTATCTCATGCTCAACACGTTTATCTGTTTTGCACGGGTGACGCAGTTTAGCTAAATCCTCCAGCTCCACAGATTCAAAATGCTTCAGATTTACCTCGGATCAGCAGCGCTGATTCCGTCGGTGTTTTCAAATGCATGACGTTGCCATCGACGCCACTAGAGCTTCCGTGTGCATGTGTACATATGGGTAGGTGACTGTGTATGTTCACACGAGATGCTTCCGTTGCTGCTAACTTCGCTGCTTAGCAAAATCACAACGAGGGTTTGGCTGAGCACTCGACGTTTAGGTATAAACTTCAAGCAGCGTTCATGCTTACTCGGTCGCTTCATATCTGGACAGCCACTTTTGATTGAACAGATGCGAGTAGCGCCGAGTGCCTCTTGGCTCTCCTTTTTCTTTAGGGAAACCAGAATAAAAAGAAAAGAAGAAGAAGAGTCGCGATCTATTCTGGGTGCTGATATAAGTCAACCAGTTTAAGCACTCACTGGACAAGCGGCAGTCACGTCCGACATTTGTGTAATGCGTGATGTAATTAGCAACAACTCACTGTGCAAGCATTACACTGGGGGGGGGGGGGCAGCCCGGTATCTCCGGTTTCGTGTGATGGCGGGTTTTTGTGTGTGCGTGCGAGTCAACAACCGAACGAACGACCAGTCCGAGGACTTTCTGGCGGCCGCGTTCGGCCGGACGGCGGTCTGAAGTGGGAGGAATGTAATCCTATAGGACGATGCTGAAACTGCGAACGGATAAATAAATGTCCCACTGCGGTTTATTATTCCTGTTATTACTGGAGGGGAAGGGGCATGTATGTATCTGTAGTCGGCAGTGAGGTCCTCCCATGTAGTAAAAGAACGGCTGTCATGCAAAGACCTTGCCAATAATTATATACAACCGGCAGACACGTCGAGGTCGGCTGGGTGGGACGTCTGTTGCGCAACCGAACATAACTGTTTTTTCTCGACATTTCGTAATTCGTTTCAAGTGCACTGTGAAAAAGCAGCGATATTGGTCGTCGTTGCGGCAGTCATCCGTGAGTCTGAAAGCAATGCTTTTGAGGCAGCCACACTACCAGACAAGCAGGCGATCAACTATGCTATCATAAAAACGATCAATCAAGCAAGCGAGCAAGCAAGCAAGGAATTAATCGAGCATGCTAAGATAGTGAGTTGGCTAAAACAGGGAACCAATCAATCAATCAATCAATCAATCAATTAATCAAGCAAGCAAGCAAGCAATTAATCGAGCATGCTAAGATAGTGAGTGGGCTAAAACAGGGAACCAATCAATCAATCCATCAATCAATCAATCAATCAGGTAAGCAAGCAAGCAAGCAAGCAAGCAGCAAGTAATTAATAGAGCATGCTATGATAATAAGTTGGCTAAAACAGGGAACCAATCAATCAATCAATCAATCAATCAATCAATCAATCAATCAATCAATCAATCAATCAAGCAAGCAAGCAATTAATTGCGCACGCTAAGATAGTGAGTGGGCTAAAACAGGTACCGGTAACCGAACAGACCAATCAAATTGCAATCAACCAAGGATGCAAGAAAGTATGCATGCAATACATTTTGTCAAGCAATAAAGCTGGTGATCAAACACGCAGGGGATTAAAAGCAGGCAACCGAATACGTAATACTTCATGCGGATAAAGCAGGCAAACAATCAATCAAACAATCAATCAATCAGTCAGTCCGTCCGTCAATCAGTCCATGCGAGCGTCCATTATGATCTGTGATGTAAAACAGCAGGATCCTAATCCTCTCCAACCTCATGAGCCCCACCACTTCAAAGCGCTCGATTTTGGTCAAGACCGGTCATCTGATGTTAGTCCTGCGATAGCGGACCTGAAAGGGCCAGTTCCCAAACGGAACCCATCCACACGCAGCCTTCAAGGTCGTCGATTTAATTGGATCGGTCACGCTTCGTTCCGCCTGACCGTATCCATACGTAGCTTTGCGTACAAAAATTGCAGCCGTAATTTTCTCCGTCTTTTTTTCCCCCACACCCGGTTGGTCGAAGCGCTGTCCGGTGCGCAAGCACTGGCTCGCCGCTTGTAACCCCCCTCCCCAATCCCGTGACCCAGTTAGGAGCGCACGTTTGTCAATAGCCCAGGCGTTACGATCGATGCGAAACTATAAGGGAAGACGGGGAGAGGGGACGGGGCGAAGGGGGGCGAACAAATGTGTTCGTATACGGAGGTGGCGCGGTCGATGCCTGCAACCCGTCTTCCTTGTGCCTTCGCTCGTTTTTTTTTTTTTCATCCCGAGGAAATTCATCGTTATTATGCGCTTCCTTGTCCCTGCCTGTTATGCGTGTTGTGTTGGAGGTTGTGGTTTTATTACTTGAGGTGGGTGCTTCGGTCAAATGCGATTAAACTCGGCCCGAGTTGTTGTTCTTTTTCGTTCTTTCTTTTTTCTTCCAGCGCATTTGTGCTCGCTCGCGTGAGTGATTCTTTAGCGCAGCGCCAACCGGCTCTCGTCTGTTTTAGGCTAATATTTTTTTTCGTCTTTATCTGGGCGGGCTGCCGTCGGCAGAAGATCCGTGTGCAGCGGATGTCCTCAGCTGTCTTCAGGTTTGCGAACCTGTAGGGGGTTTCATTTCGTACAGAATGCTGAAAGGTCCAATACAACATTGGTAAGATCGGAAAACATCGATGTTCGTGCACAGATTTCCCTCTAATTTACACACTTTGTAGATGGTCATGATAGAATCCCCAATATATACGGTCTGGGATGTTTGAACTTTTAACACGCATACTTTGGCAATCTTTTGGCCTTTACCAATGTTGTATAGGGCCTTTAAGCACCGACGCTGTTGTTGATTCTGCGTCGAGGAGAAATGTAATTCGATGAGGGTTTGCCCCATACTCGACCTGTTATCAGCACCTTACGTTCAGTGCACGGCTCGAGTGCCCAACCCCCCACACACACAACAACAGGCAGTTTGGGACGGGGTTCGAACCCGGCACAGCTAAACAGTGCTTCCCGCATCTGATTCTATCGTGAAATGGTCAGAGTTGGTGATTGGTTTCGACCAAAGATCTTATAGCGCGCAAAGCGCGCAAGATAGATTACTCCGAGCAAAAGGTGGAGTACGCACTGGACGCCATTTTAGTAAGCAACGGAATCTGTCGTTTGCTTTCGGTGCTCCGGAAATGAAGCGAGAGAGTCACAGACAATAAAAAAGATACAACTTTTGATGCGTGAACAGAATGCGATAACTTTCGATGCGATGTGACCACGAAATGGAGAGAATGTGTGCGACTTAGCTTACTAAAATGGCACCCAGTGCGTACCGTACTTCACCCGGATGCGTAGAAAGAGTAGGCTATCTTGCCCGCTTTGCGCGCTATAAGATCTTTGGTTTCGACCAACAGTTGACCGCATATTGACTGTAATGATGTTACCAACGGTGAGGAGATTTGTGGTGACACCACGTAAAGGGTTGCCATTTTGTGAGTGAGTGTGAGCATAGAGCAGACCTCTACGGTGTGAGAGAGGTTCTTGAGTCCAGCACCAGCACAGCTGCACCACCGGCACTCTTTCTCCTGGAGACACACAGGCGCACAGAGCAACGAGTGAAACCCTCCGGTTCTTTTCAGAACCAGACTCACTCACAAGAGAGCAATCCTTCTTCGTAATGTGTACACCCGCCACGCACGTCTTATGTAACGACGTTACCAATATTGACACTTCGGCCAGCGTCAGTCCTATCGTTTGTCGCATTATTGCCCGTATAATGAGCCTATAAGCGCCAGTCACTATTGGACATTGCGTGAGGCATCCCGAATTCCATGCATAATCTATACATAGCCTTCATCAAGGCGTTTTCCCGACGATATAGACATTTAAATTCTCCGCTCGTAGCTCGCGCACGCTATTCGCCGCCCGTAGCTTGCATGCGTACACGTTGAGTGCGGGCTTTTTCCTGGTCGGTCTTGCAATTCGAGGTCTGCCAGTACGACTGCGCACACCGACTCTTGTGTGTGGTTTGGCGTGCGTTTGGCCTGGATCTCTGCCCGGTGTCGTACTGGAGAGACCGTCTTGGACAAGGCTACCGTATACAGGGAGTCTATAAGGTGCAGACGGTGTTGTTGGCGTAGCATCACCTCTGCGGACACGCTGAAGCGAGACACGGATGGGGACGACACCAATGACATTTGAAGGTTTTTACGGTGAGAATAGCAGGAGTAATAGGGTTGCGGTGAGACCATGCAAAAGTTCTCTTTTGTGAGTATGTGAGCATGTCCGGTCCTTTTTAGAACACCACATACTCATAAAAGAGAACTTTGCATGGTGTCACCGCAAACCTATAGTTACTACCGACACCAATGAACTCAAATCTGCTATGCTGAGCAGGCTCGTGTGGGAAAAGACCCATTCCCAGAGCCCGGGTTGGCGTTGCATACATACCAAGGAGGTATACCAGGCCTTCCTGGTACGCCTGAAACCTCCTTGGTAAGACCATGGAGGTATTAGGCCATAGCCTTGGTAAGGCGCCCCTCGAATTAGTTGCAGTATAGCGGTAGCAGTAGTGGTCGGTGACTACGCGGGAGAGTCCGGTCCGGTCTTTCCAGTCTCCTTGGCAAAGGTCGCCCTGCCATAGCGGGATAGTCTGGGGGGAACAGAGCGGGCATTGTCCCCGAAATCGCAGCGTGATCGATCGCGCCACAATGTAGACCTGTGTTATGTTAGACACTGAGTGGGAGGTGCTCGTCGAGTGCAGTCTCCCACCGTATTACATCTTTTACGGTTTTTTTCTTTCGGAGACCCACCTCTGCACTTCTCTTTCCCCTTCCCTACTCGCTCGCACACTCGAGCAGTGTCGGTGCAAGCCTTGATCAAGTCAATGGGCGACGATTTACGCATCAAGCCTTGACCAAGTCGTTGGTCGCCGATTTAGAAATCAAAATCCCGCCTTCAGAAATACTGTATGGAGCTGTGCGCAATAGCGTTGCGAGAGATATCCGAAATGCAGCCTCAGTCTCCTCTCAAATATTGCGCGCCCCATTCATCCTCGCCCGGCTTGCGCTAATTGCATGCGTTGTGTGCGAGCGTTTCCCTTGTCCGCACTCGAGGGCTGCCGGGACCGGCTGCGTATACTCGCCCGTACACACGCACGCGCGCACACGGGCTGTGCTGTGTGTGGGATGGCAGCGACACGGACTGCGCGCCGTGTACAGCCGGGATCCGGCGTGGTATGGTGCCGTCGTGCCGTGGTTCGCGTGCGTCTGGCCCGGATCTCTGCCCGGTGCCGTACCGGAGAGACCGCCTTGGACGAGGCTGTGCCGGCATGGGCGTGCGGGTTTCTCTGAGCAGGGACACTCGACCGGCCAGTGACCACTAGAGTGGATCGACTACGACAGCCCACGCTATCCATCATGCGCGAAGATTCGAGGATGACGCCAATACTGTGCGACGTGAACGGGCGTACAGCGCTCGTACCAACTGTCAGCACATTCGGCAATACTTCCATATTGATTTATTGGTACATTTGTACGCATGTTTGTGCGTGCACTCGCTGTACCCTCCTGCGTTATTCAAAGGTTGTTCGGCGTAGATGGATTCGTTTCTGACTTCTACGCTTACAAGACATCTAGAATGACGTCATTCACGGTCATTGGTAGACCGGCTTTGATGATATTTGTTCCGATGTGGCGATCGAAGTGGTTTTGTCGGGTGTTAAAGAGGAGACATTTTAGGTTTGGTTTGGGAAACGTCGGCTCTCTTCGGTTTATGTGGTGTGGGCTGAACTGGTGTGATGTCTGGTCTGGTCTAACTGGTCAGGTCTGGTCTAATCTGGTCAGGTCTGGTCTAATCTGGTCAGGTGTGGTCTAATCTGGTCAGGTCTGGCCTAATCTGGTCTGGCCTAATCTGGTCTGGCCTAATCTGGTCTAGGCTAATCTGGTCAGGTCTGGTCTAATCTGGTCAGGTTTGGTCTAATCTGGTCTAATCTGGCCAGGTCTGGTCTAATCTGGTCAGGTCTGGCCTAATCTGGTCTAGGCTAATCTGGCCAGGTCTAGTCTAATCTGGTCAGGTCTGGTCTAATCTGGTCTGGTCTCGTTTACCCTGGTCTGGTCCGGCAGTCCTTACTGGTACGGTTCGGATAAATTCGGTTTGGTTTGCAAAATTTGAGCACACCAAAGGCCACAGACAAATACCGATCTTGGTTTATGAAACAGATAGACAGACATGTAGACAGACACATCCCAGGATGGAGAAAATAATGAATTAAAGTCATGGTAAGCCTCACGATTGCAGTATTGTTTTAACCTTACCTTGGTGATCGGGGCGGCGGGGGGGGGGGGCTAGGCTTGTTATTATCAGAAGCTTGAGCTGCAATAAAGAAATGATTATTCGGTTTCGAAAATGTTGGGAAAAAAATATGCACGGGCTGTATTGGCTGAAGTGCTGCTGTAAGCAACGTAAAGGCTTCAACGCCGCTGTCAGGATTGACGTTGCTGTTGGTGTAATTGGCGATATTGATTTTTCGTCCGACTTTCGACGCCGATAGGTTTACACTTGTACCTTGCATTGTCCCCTCCTCAAATAGACTTACTCGACAGAGGGACCGTATACATGCCGCATTAGGGACTATTTCCCGTTCGAACTTGGCCCTTGATCAAAACCCGCGGGGGGATGTCATTGAAACGAGCCGAACAAATCACTGGAATGTTTTCTCTCAATTTCGTAGAGAATCGTTTAATGTTCCCAACAATTACTCTAATCTAATCAAATGATGAGGGTATAGGCCTCAGACGGCGCAGCTGGATACTGGACATAGGAAGAAATGATTATTATTGCAGCCAGTCTGTCTGTCCTGCCAATCAATGGGTGATGACGTGTGGGGGAAGGGGAGCCTTAATTACCGGCGGTACTAATTACACCTGGTTTGTGTGTGTTTTTTTTTTCGGCCGTGCCTGTCATGGCAATGCGATACCGTTGGGCTTCCGTAGTTTTTACATTGCCGGGCGTTCGGACGAGAGAGGACTTGGCGCGCGCGCGCTCCTTGGGAAATGCGCGCCAGAACGTTGTCCGTTCTTCCCGCCAATTTCTTTATCGTTGTCCCGAAATCTCCACGGATTTCTGACACTGACAGGAGAAAAGGTATCGGCGGTTTGACTGTCCTTGTGCATAATCAAACCGCAACTGACGAGGGACAGTTCCCCGACAGACGGAGAACCGAAGACGCCGACTCGAATCTAAAATGATGACGGAGAAGGGCACAGGCAAGCAATTTGTAAAAAAAAAACGTATGGTATTAGGTAAAACGTCAATGCTTTTGTTATCTTGTAGCGGCTTCAGGGACGGTTATGACGGCGTGGGATGTCTATTTTGTTATACGCACGGCGTGTATATATATATTTACAACATGCTGTTCGTCAGGGTAATCAATCGTACATAGATGGGCACGAGATGACAGGAGGGGGGGGGGGCATATTATTACTTGTGGCTTGGGGAGCCGAGTGCTGTTGATTTCTAAATTCAATTAGTTAGCCGTTCCCAGCAAATCATTAATAAGGCTCGTTTCGAACAGCGATGAGGACTTTTCCCCCATAAGGGCGGGTACAACCGAAATTGCCGTGCGTGGGAATCACAGTATAATTTATGGTAGCAGTATATTCGAGCATGAACGTGTCCAGCTCGTGCATGACCGTAGACTGTGCGTGAGTGCTGGTTTTCCTTGTCATGAATTCCACTGCTTTGCTGCCGTACTAATCCGAAGCCTGACGCTATGCTTAATGGACGGAGACGAGTTGCCCATTTACGATTTGCGCGTTGTTCTTCGCGGGTGTATGATATGAGCAGTGCGGCCGTCGGGCTGAACTGGGTTTCCTCCAAAGTTATCCCAATTAAGGATGTTCTCATTAAAACGCTCGCTCCAGCTGGCAGCGTCCAGTGACAAACGCCCGCCCGAGCGCAGGGAAGATGGCGTCGAGGGACGCCACGTATACTGTTTTCCTGCCTCCATACGCCGGCTACCGGTACTGCTCCGAATCGCGATTAGAATGCAGGCATTGTAACGAGCCTAGCGCGTAAGCGTACGACCACGCGATGACATGCAGTGAACGAGCGTAATGCTGTTGCCAGGCTAATGGTTTTACGGGTCAGGGAGTTTTTTGTTTTGTTCGTGAAATTCATGACAGGTGTGTGAGCGTCGGCTGGAAGGCCGAAAACCGAACGAGAACCTGGACGGGGGCGGGCAAAAAATGTGAGCTGAGATTATTTTGTGCTGAGGCCCTTTCGTGCGGCAATGGGTTACACGTAACCTTTTCGTCCACCGCCAGAAAATGGCGGTTCAATTGCCCACTGCACTAAGCGCATCGCGTGATTGAACGCCACGTGATGGACGCAGCGACCAGGCCGGGAGGCGATTTTTTTCCCGTACCACATAGCACAAACAATTTACGGGGGTGGGGGCCAATGGGGAGAGGAGGAGGCTATACCAGTTGAAGGTAAAGCTAGGGATAGGCTTTCTGCACAGCCAATGAGGCTTTCTGCACAGCGAATACAACGTACGTGAAAGATCTGAGTGACCTGAGACTCAATTCTTCATAGTTTGTGCAAAAACATATGGGCCCATAGCGAATTATGTGGTACGGAAAAAAAATTCGCGGACGTGAGTTCTGTATCCCGCATTCATACGCAGAATGTGAACTGCTTTGCCTTTAAAGTGTGTGCGTGTGGTGTATGTGTGGACAATGAATGTGCATGATTTAGGGGTGAACAGTGTACATGTACATGAACAACCTATGTGTACGTGTGTACGCTGCATACACGCCGCTCGGGACCTTGGCCAGTGTTTGTCAGGCCAAAGTGACCCTGGGCATTGTATTACATAAGAGCCCACCGTACAAAGGTGACTGTGGCCTTGGTGTCATTGGCATAGTGTTTTTTGGGTTGTCGGTTTCCGATGATAAATCGCTTGTAACACCCCCCTCCATACATGCTCCTAAAATAAAAAAAAACCGCAATCGTTACTGCGCTTGATTCTGGTAAAAACACTGCGAAGTGTGCTCGGGGAAAAAAAAACCCAGGTGGTCCCGGAAATGGCCGTTCTCTCACGCGCTGAGTAAGCCACAACTTACAATTGGCCATAGAGGCGTTGGCTGGCGCAATCTTTCCTCCTCGGGAGAAATGGCATTAGCCTAATTTAGATCAGTGTCACCGGTAGCGGACGATGTTTCCCCTTTCGGGTTGTTTCTTTTCCGTCTCGGGAGGATCTTGACTCTGTAGGCGAAGGGAGCGAGGGGATCTTGTTTTCAGCCCTGGGGGGGGGGGGGGTCCAAGGACGGCGGCGCAGTTGCCCGACCGCTACCGCGTGACACGCTCCCCAGTGTGTTGTTACATGTATTCTGGAGTCTGAAGCATCCTGCGAGTGTTGTGTACACAAATGTACATGTATAGTGTAGTGTACATTGTTTTTGAAGCCAAATTCAAGAGGGGAGGAAGGAGTATGAGAAGGGAGAGGAGGAGGAGGAGGAGGAGGAGGAGGAGGAGGAGGAGGAGGAGGAGGAGGAGGAGACGTGCGACGCAATCCTGGTTCAACTTCAAGGAACACATCATTTTATCGTTTGTTTTGTCTTCCGTCATCTCCTCAGCACGCTGCGCACTTACAGTGGCGTTGTGCACAAAGCGAAACCAAGATGTCTGCCCGCTGTTTGTTGGAGGTCAATAGTCATAACTATGGGAGAGAGAGAGGGAGGGAGAGGGGGAAGAGAGAGAAGAGTGAGTGAAAGAGGGAGAGAGAGAGGTGGGGAGGGAGAGAGAGAGAGGGAGGGAGAGAGAGAGGGGGAGAGAGAGAGAGAGAGCTGGGGGGAGGGGGAGAGAGAGAGGGGGTTGAAAAAAAAAACTAATTTCAAAACGTCCTTGTCAGTTGAAGGAAACCCACTAATACGTCTGCGACTGCTTCCCTGGAGCTTCTAAGATTAAAGACCTTAGGACTGTGAATGATTAATTGACATATACACAAACAAACGCACACTGGCCGGCCCGTTAACGACTGACCGGGGTGGCAACGCCCTCTGTCGACTGAAGGATAAGGAAACAAACTGCTTGGCGGGAAACGGACTTGTTTTGGCCGCTCGCCAAAAGAAGAAAAAAGCGGGTTGCTCCATCAATTCTGCATGGACTTCCGATGCCGGTGTCGTCCTATATTCAGTTGCGGAGAACTAAAAGTGACCAGTAAATCAAACGGCACGCGGTGTCCATTTACGACAGGGAGCGCAGACCGCTCTCCTTAATTCCCGACTAAAGCGAGCTAGCCCCCCCCCCCCGACGGGAGGTACCATTCCGTGTATGCACAAAAGCACAAGGCGTTTTATATCTGCGGCTTCCTGGGCCTGGGAGACAGGCAGAGAGACGGTGGCTGAGTGAGGGGCAGAGAAATACGGAGAGAGAAACAGAGACAGAGAGGCTGACCGATAGGAACTTGCCGAGACAGAGACAGATAAAGAGAGAGAGAGAGGGAGGGAGGATGATCCAGAGAAAGAAAGAGACATGGAGAGAGAGAGAGAGAGAGCGGTGGAAGGACATCGAGAAGCAGAGCGATACAGGGAAAGAGAGGCAGAGAAAGAAGGAGGGAGATACAGAGATGGAAAGAGACGTATAGAGAACAGAGACGGATAGACAAGGCAGAGATAGAGAGGCAGAAAGAGAGAGAGAGAGGCAGAAAGAGAGAGAGAGAGACAGACATATAGGCAGAGTAAGCGACAGAGATAGAGAAAGAGAGAGAGGGGGAAGAGAGACGCAGGAAGACATAGGAAGAAAGACTTTCGATCGCTATACACTGCCTGCAGGAATACCACCATTATCAAGAAAAACAGACCACGACACTGGGAAAACATTCCTTTTAAAAAGAATACCGCATAGGACCTACGCGATTCCCTGGAATGGGCTCGGGCTCGGGATCGGACAGAGTGCAGTGCATGCAGTGTGGAGTACTCCCTTAGTAAGCCGTGTTGTTCTTTTAATAATTATACATGTGTCATTGTAATGAGTGAGGAGTGAGATTGAAGCTAAAGCCTGAGCCCCAGCCCCAGCCCCAGCCCCAGCCCCAGCCCCAGCCCCAGCCCCAGCCCCAGCCCCAGCCCCAGCCCCAGCCCCAGCCCCAGCCCCAGCCCCAGCCCCAGCCCCAGCCCCAGCCCCAGCCCCAGCCCCAGCCCCAGCCCCAACCACAACCCCAGCCCCAGCCCCAGCCCCAGCCCCAGCCCCAGCCCCAGCCCCAGCCCCAGCCCCAGCCCCAGCCCCAGCCCCAGCCCCAGCCCCAGCCCCAGCCCCAGCCCCAGCCCCAGCCCCAGCCCCAGCCCCAGCCCCAGCCCCAGCCCCAGCCCCAGCCCCAGCCCCAGCCCCAGCCCCAGCCCCAGCCCCAGCCCCAGCCCCAGCCCCAGCCCCAGCCCCAGCCCCAGCCCCAGCCCCAGCCTCGGCCCCATGCAACCCCAGCACCAGCGCCAGCCCCAGCCCCAGCCCCAGCCCCAGCCCCAGCCCCAGCCCCAGCCCCAGCCTCGGCCCCATGCAACCCCAGCACCAGCCCCAGCCCCAGCCTCGGCCCCATGCAACCCCAGCCCCAGCCCCAGCCCCAACCACAGCCCCAGCCCCAGCCCCAGCCCCAGCCCCAGCCCCAGCCACAGCCACAGCCACAGCCACAGCCCCAGCCCCATGCAGCCCGAGTCGTAAGTTCGTGCAAAAGGGGCCATGCTTTGAGTGCGCACCCACCTGCGACAAGCAGCCTGACACTCTGCCCCCGAATCAGTCAGCTCCTGCTCTGACGTCACCGGGCCGCCATCTTGGAGGGCGAAAGTATAGTCGTGTTCATGATATAACGCACGCAGTTACAAAAGTAGTCACTGTGTACAAAGCTCGTTGGTGCAACGGGTTAAATCATCTGCTGTGGGTGCGGTTTTATCTGAGGCGTTTAGAGTATCTGATGGATCTTGACCTTCGCAATCCATTACTTGGGCATTTTATCTGCCAACAATGCCACCATTCGATAAGAGAGTTGACTATTTCAGAAGGTCGCCATCCAAGGGTTGCGTAACTGAGACGCATGATTATAGAGAGGCTGGTACGTTAAAGGCCCAATTCAACATAGGGGTCGATGTCCACACATTTCCTTCTTTAGGCCTACTTCTCAAAGAAATATTCACTCATACATCGACGAATAGTTTGATTACTCGCGAGTAATAAACTATTTCTTACACTTAATGCCGATGCGTAAACTGTGACTGCTTGTTTTTTCATTTGTCTACTTTCTTCGATTACCATTTGAGCTAAAACCTTCGCAGGATTGTTTTTGGGGAACATTTGATTGTTTAACACAGACTGTGGCAATCTTTTGACCTTAATATACCGATGTTGTATATATTGGGTCTTTACCTTTATAGACAGAGGTCCCGGATTTAAGTCCCCATTCAGTCCAAGACTCTTTGTCATTCTTCAAATTGTTAAAAGGATTTCCCAGTAAATGTTTACTCTACTTTCGTTGACATGCTGAACAGTACTAGTCATTTATGTTGGTTAAGTACTGCTCAGTTTTTGTACGCAGCGTACGAACGCGAGTCGCTTGAAGTGGGTCAATGGTCGGAGGTAGCTCCTCGTGTCCTCAATCCGTCACACCTCGCTTGAGTGACGTCACTGTCTGAGGTGTTACAGAGATTGGGAGGGAGGTTTCTTCTACCCCACGGGGCTTCATTTTCTTTTCTTTTTAGCGGGCGGGAGTAGTAGGTGAGGTGCGTTTGGGACCCCACTTTTGTGGAGGGTGTTGGTGGTGGAGGGAGTCGGTGGTGGAG